>CM053783.1:897754295-898219295 GCA_028749045.1 Cupressus sempervirens | reverse complement strand
ATTACAAAAGCCTATAAATTCTACCTTGTTAAAATATTTTAGCATTCCTTCTGAGAGGTACCTTGTTAGAGGATTTACACTATTTTTATCATAGAAGCATGCCCGATTAAGAGATTACAAAATGATTATGATGATTAGAAAGCAATCAAATATAGATCTAAACTATGTGGCACATCTTGCCTAGTAGATCTATAGTGTTCATGTAGAATATATATCAATATTATTTTGCCTTGATGGTGGTCTTGGTGATCTTTGCACTATCACCATGTCCTTTATCAGCTTAGCCCTGTTTGTAGTGCACCCTTCTGTATTGGCTACTCGTTCCCTTCATTTTGTCTCTGCTCTACTAGAATGCTCAATACATTAAAAAATTATCCTTTTGGCACACCTGCGCAATCTCTATACATTCAATTTCTTATCCACACACATGCAATACTTCTATCTTTTTACATTATATGCATTCTATCTGTTTTAGTTGTCAAAACCCTAGAAAATCATCCTCGCCAAAAAATAATATTTTTTTTGAATCACATACATGAGTAATTCATGGAGAACCCATACCACCTATGTCATAGGGCCTAGATTTGTACCCTTACCACTCTATGCTAGGTCTAGTCATAGCCTATATGTCCTTCCTTCTTTTTGCCATTTTGTCAAAGCTTCAATTGCTTCGTGATTTAGGCCACGTCTTCTCTATCATGTCAACATCATGCTGATCATAATTTTACTGCCTTGCTAAGTCCTTATCTCAATATGTGATTTGACTAGTTTAGATGTCTACTTGTGAGATCATGAGATGGTATACTTCAAGCTTGACCGATTTCCAATCAATGAAAAATGTGCTTAGTAACAGTAATTGCTTTCTTTAATATCTTTGAGACCTATAGGTTCAACACACTTATCATGGATCATAATATGTATTTTTTTTATCATTTTCATAATAAGATTAGACACAAAATAATAGACCACCAAATGTATTAATTATTTGTGGACTGGTAATACTGATAAATAAAAATACTTTCTACATTTAAAGGGCTTCATTGCATAAATAAGTTAACTAGCTGCATTATCCACAAAAATCCTACTTATTGGGGTGCATCTTATGGCATAACAATGTCATACCTTTCTCAAGGATATAATACATTGTGGATCCACTTTTAGGATTACATATAATAAAGGAGTGATAAAATGAGAGCTACCCCATTTGTTTGTAAGCTTTGCATGTCCATGTTTTTCTAGATGAACCCCAAGTAGGAATTTTTGAATAAAATAATTTACTATGCCCTCATTTTCCATGTAAAGACACATAATTAAAATTAAACCAGAAGCTCCCAAGCAAGTTTTAGGAGGTATAGATGAAATGAGTTAGTGTATACCCACCTCATTTTGTTTCTTAGAAACATGTTGCTACAAGGAAATCCATATGGGTATTGTAGAAATAGGTAAGTATATCCACTTCCTTTGATATTTGATTAAAGTGGTTGGTCACTCACTTTTTCATGTTTCCTATTGAGACCCAATTTAACAAGCAAAATAGACAAAAATACCGAGAAAGTTTTGTTCAAATGTGGTTAGTATACTCATTTCCAAAAGACAAATCAAATTTCTCTAAGAAATCAAGATTTATTTTGTCAAAATGAGTCACTTAATATAATTCCTTAATTTATAAGCAACATTGTAACAATCAAACCAATTTTTTTCAAGGATATCCCAAGAGGGTTTTGTTAAAATGGGGCCACTTCATCTACTTACACACTTTTTTACTCACATTATATAAAGTAATAAAACTAAAGATACAAAAAAATGGAGGTTCCAAAGAAATTCCCAAGTGGTGTCATTCCATATGGGCCAAATCCTCTCACCTTATAGATTATTTGTTGATGAAAATTCTAAAGACATACCTTTTTCTTCCCAAATATTGGAAGTGACCAAAATATAAATAACAATAGGTTTAGAGAGATAACCAATACAACTGCACACATTTATGTGCTTCTTGTATCTATGCTTGAAGCAAAAGCATTATAACTACAACTAGAGGTTTCCTAAATTTCCTTCCCATCCTCATTGCCTAAATATTGGAGGTTGTACCATCTTAAAATGGAAGAACCCATCATTTAAGACCTCTTATCACCCTTCCTTTAGTCACCTTATGGGCCATAGGTGGATTTGTGCTCAATCATATATTTCTCCTATTATATCACATATCTCCCCTTTCCATCAATGCAATTTTTGAGACCTTGGGGATAACTCCTTGTGGGCCAACCTTGGAACAATTCAATCTTGGTCAACTTCTTTAGGAATAGGTCAAGCCAGGTTGACCATTTCCCAGAGGATTTTAAATTTAAGGAATAGGTTTTTTTTAGGGTTGTAAATTATAAAATCGGGCTACCCTGTCGACTTGCTTATTTTTGCCCCCAAAAAATAGTATAAAAGGAAGCCTAAACATCTCATTTCAAGATCTATCATCATTTACAAGATATCTACATTTATTATAGCAATCTCACATGCAAGCTCAAGCATTCAAGCATTTAAGAAAAGATATTTTCATCAAGCATTCATGACATTCAAATATTCAAGGATCCTTGTGACTATTTCCTCTTCAAGATCTAGCATTTTTTTGGCCATCTAGGGAGGATATCTACATTGATTCATTCATCATCTTCTTTATTGGTTCACATTTACATCCATGGCTCCATGGTGTAGTTTTGGTAGATCCATTGCATTTGAGGATATTTCCTACATCCTTCATTTAAAATTCAACATCTACAACATATAAGCATTGTAAATTCTTATTGAGAAGGGTTTCTATAGGAAAGGTGAATACTTACATTTGTCTTGTTTTCCTTTGCACATTTTACATTTCAATTTCAAGCTTGATTCCTCAATTTAGGGCTTGACCAAGGAAATCCTCATCCACACAAACAAAGAAAAAATATCATCCAATCGAGTGGGTCAAAGGCGGTCATAGGGTTCCCCATGACCCCCTTTGACCCATTCAAATGATATGATGTGTCTTAAGGGTCAAAGAGAGTCCTAAGGTTCCCCATGACCCCCTTTGACCCATTAGAAGCATATTACACTTAAATATATAATACAATATATATTATATTATACTAAAATACATAATAATGTAAGACAATTTAATATAATATATTATATTATATTTTGGCATAAATATTATATTATAATATAACATATAGTATAATATGTTATAATATATTTGATTTGAAATGACATAGAAGTAATTTGTTATAACATCAAATATATTTGAAATTTTGATTTCAAATGGATTTCAAAATTTGATTATTTTGGTAGAATTTTTTCGAGTACCCCGATAGGTATCAGATACCCAATTAGGCTTGGTATTTACTAAGCCTAAATGGTCAACATCCAGAATCCATAAACAATATATTTTTTTCCTCTTCCCGTGAGTCTCCTACTTCGGGGCTACAACTCACGACTTTTTTTTACCAAAATTCAATGAAATAAAAAGGGTTTCTTAAGGACGTTCTCAACTTATCATCGATATAATTACTATCAAAATATGAGTTCATTAACTAATTATTACTTATTTTCTAATGGAGTTACCTATAAAGTGCTAATTAACAATCTAATTGAAAAACAATTATAACTTTCAAAGGGTACAACCTTTTTGAAATTTGAAAGATGCATTACATCCTATGTTTCACCTACTACGAGATTTTTTTTCTTTGGTTAAGTTTTGAGTCAATTAAGGTGGTCAAACACAATTTTTTTATTTATTTTGAAAATATTGTAGCAAAATACTCATAATTATTTATTTATTTAGAATAAAATTACTCATAAATATGCATTACATATGGGCATGTGTCTACTTGTTATATCTAGAATATTATTATTTGATTGTGATTAATTGGTCAAACATACACCTACTTCTTATTTTTTTCTTGAAATTTTTAGAGTACATTGAAATCAAAAATTTTGATCAATCAACTTTTTTTCCTTTAGAAAAGGGCTGCTAGTTCAGAAACCAAATTCGATTTTCTACACTTGTATGCTTACAACTTTTTGATACAAGGTTCATAACTAGTTCAAAATTTCATGTCAAGTTGACTAACCCTAATTTTCTAATGTTTCATTGCCATTTAAGCCCCTAGTTTGGTATTCCATGACATTGCACATACCCTTACCACCTTTTGAAAGATTGCAACCCTTCATAAGTTCTTCCCTTTGTGATGCAGGAGCATCCAGAGGTATAAGGGCAATCATGTGTCACCCAAAAAAATGTACTTAGACTTAGTTTCTATTTCACGTGTTTTCATTTTTGGACACCCATTTGGGTCAAATAAAGGTTCCAACTCTCACAGTTCAACTATCAGTGTGCTAGAAAATCCCAAAAAAATAGGAGCATGCAATTTGGCCATCATTTTGGTGACCTAGAAGGTGTGAATTGGCCAAAAGAATGTAATTTTGATTTAGAGCATTCCAAAAAAAGAACCAAGTCAAAAGGCCCCACGGTTTGAAAGTTATTGCAGTTTTTCGGGTTTTGGAGACCTCCTAAGAATGCTTCAAAGTCAGGTTAGGGGCATTAAATGACCTCAAAAAGGGCCAAAAAATGGGGGACGAGCAAAGCTAGTCCATATGGCTATAGAGCGCTTTGAGAGCTTTTCAAAAATGTAAACGGTTCGTCAATCGAAGCTACAATTCAAAATTTATGCCTCCCAAAAGTTCGGTTACCATTTCTGGATTCTTCTAGATTTGTGCCGACTTCTAACGCGGCTTCTGGAGCCTTCTATTTGGTCGATGGATGCCTAATAGAACTTTCTAGAATGTATTCCCAGTCCTTAACCCTCCAGGGTCTATTTAAGGAGATTCCTGGCATTGTAAAAGGCAGTTCGGAGTGGAGTTTGAGAGGAGGTACTGAAAGGAGAAATTATCTCCAGATTTATGCTATTGTAAGCCCTTAGGGAAGGTTTTGAAGTTTATTTTCATGTACTGTTTGTACTAGCTTATTTCCTCAGTTAATATAATTTTTCCCTTTCTGTTGTGTCTATTCTGTTGTTGGGTTGTGTCCCCATCAAGTGGTATCAGAGCTGGTTTTCCTGAGTGTGTAGACAGAGCGCCGACTGTGAGGCAGTTTGCACCAGGACTGTGTGGTTGTGGGTTCGAGTTAGAAGATGCCTCCACGAAGAGAGCATGGTGGAAGGGCTAGAGCTATTAATCCTAAGGAGGTTAGAGCCCTCCAAAGGCAGGTACAAGCATTGCAAGAGGAGCTCTGTAGAGGAGCAAATGTTGTTGCTGGTGACGACAGTGAGGATGATAATGAAGAAGAAGTTATGGGACCAAAAGGGGAATTTGACGAGGAAGTTCTAAATCATGGAAAGGAAAGGCTTTTTAGGGCCATTACTAAGTTTGGGAAAAGACCCACAATTGAAGTGGGTATATTTTCAGGAAATCTAAAACCAGATGAGTTGATCGATTGGATCAATGAACTGGAAGAATACTTTGAGTATGAGGATATCAGGGACCCAGATAGAGTTAAGTTTGCAAAGGTCAAACTGAAAGGTCATGCCAAAATCTGGTGGCAAGAGGTTCAACTGGAAAGAAACAGAAGAGGAAAGGAGAAGATCACAAGATGGGAGCGCATGGTGGACAAATTGAAGAAGCAATTCATTCCTGTGGACTATGAGCTTGATTTATTTAAGAAGATGCATGGGTTAAAGCAAGCAAAAAGATCTGTCCAAGAATATACAGAGGAATTTTACCGACTCTTGATTAGAGCGGGACATGCAGAAGCAAATAAGGAGAAGGTTGCTCATTATATCAGTGGGTTGCAACCTAGCATCCAGGAGGAATTAAGTCTGATAAGAACGACCAACATTGAAGAGGCATACCAGTTTTCCCTACGAGTTGAAGAGAAGCTAAATAAAAGGTTTGAAGGAAGAAAAAGAGGGCATGATCAAGGAGGAAGGGGAAGCAGTAGGTCATCTAGAGGCCGCAATGAAACCCAAAAGAAAAATGAAGATGAGGCTACTAGCAGGAACCAGAGGAATGAGGGTTTCAATCGCTCCCGTGACCAAGACTTTGGAAATCAGAGAGGAAGAGGTAGAGGATGTGGACAAGGAAGAGGAGGCTTTCGTGGTACCTGTTTCCATTGCAATGAAGAAGGTCATCGTGCCTTTGAATGCCCTCAACGACAAGGAAGGACAGATAGGAGAGCTGAGGGCCAAGCTAGGGTTGCTCATGTGGATGAGGATGCACAATCATCACATTCAGAGGATGCAGAAAGAGGAGAGGCCTTGGTAAATGAAAGAGTCCTACTAAGTGGTGAGATTGAACCAGGACAACGGAGGAGTTTGTTTCGTACCAGATGCAAGTGTGAAGATAAATGTTGTGACGTGATCATTGATGGTGGTAGCACTGATAACTTGGTATTAGAAGAGATGGTCTCTAAGCTAAAGCTCAAGAGGGAGAAACATCCCTAGCCCTATCGAATTTCTTAGGTAAAAGATGATCATAAGGTCCTGGTAAGTGAACAATGTTTAGTGAAATTCAAAATTGGGAGTTACCATGATGAAGTTCTTTGTGATGTTATTTCAATGGATGTTTGCCATCTATTGTTGTGTAGACCATGGCAGTTTGATAGACATGCAGTACATGATGGACATCCAAACACATACTCTCTGACAAAGGATGGAGTTTTCCACAAATTGAAGCCCATGAAAAAGGAAGGTGAAAAGGTATGTAGCAGTGCTAGGGTTTGTCTTGTTGATGAAAGGAAGTTTTTAGATGGCATGAAACATCAGCATATGTGCTATGCTTTGATTCCTAGGAAAGATAAAGAAGGTAGTAGTGAAATGCCACTTGAAGTTTTAGATTTACTAGGGGAGTTTGGAGATATTATATCTGATAATGTTCCAGATGGATTGCCACCAGTAAGGCAAATTAGTAATCAGATAGATCTGATTCCAGGAGCTAGTTTGCCTAACAAGGCTGCTCACAGGATGACTCCTACTGAAATAGAGGAGCCAAATAGACAGGTTCAGGAGCTGCTGAGGAAGGGCTTGATTCAAGAGAGCCTAAGTCCATGTGCAGTACCTACAGTACTCGCACCGAAGAAGGATGGAGAGTGGAGGATGTGTACAGATTCTCGAGCTATAAATAGGATAACCATCAAGTGTCGGCTTCCTTTGCCAAGGATGGATGATCTTATGGATTGCTTGAGTGGAGCTCAGTACTTCACAAAGATAGATCTCAAGAGTAGCTATCATCAGATATGGATTCGAGAAGGAGATGAGTGGAAAATAGCCTTCAAGACCAAGGAGGGTCTTTATGAGTGGTTAGTCATGCCCTTTGGATTGACAAACGCCCCAAACACCTTCATGTGGCTCATGAATGAGGTACTTAAGAAGTTCTTGGGAAAATTTGTTATTGTCTATTTGGATAATATTTTAATTTTCAGCAAGACTTTGGAAGAACATTTATTGCATATTCGTAATGTCCTTGAAAGGCTAAGGGAATAGAAATTGTTAATTAATCTGAAAAGTGTATCTTTGCAAAAAGGGAGTTAGTCTATTTGGGTTTTGTTATATCACCCGAAGGTCTCAAAATGGATCCAGAGAAGGTAAAAGCCATCTTGGAATGGCCTACTCCAAGGTCTGCTACTGAGGTAATATCATTTCATGGTCTGGTTAGTTTTTACAGGAATTTTATTAAGAATTTCAGTGGCATATGTGCACCCCTAACTGATACAATAAGAGGGGATAGAAAAGAGTTCAAATGGATTGCAGCAGCTGTGAGAAGTTTTGAATTGCTGAAGAAGAAGGTAACAGAACAACCTGTGTTGGCACTTCCAGATTTTAGAAAAGTGTTCTAGGTGGATTGTGATGCTAGTGGCAACGCTATTAGGGTTGTATTAAGCCAAGAAGGTAAGCCTATTGCATATTTTAGTGAAAAATTGAATGATGCAAAGAAGAAGTATTCTTTTTATGATCAAGAGTTCTATGCAATAGTTCAGGCCTTAAAGAAATGGAGGCATTATTTATTGCCCAAGGAATTTGTTTTGTATACTGATCATCAGGCATTACAGTACCTAAATAGCCAAGGTAAATTGAATCAGAGGCATATGAGGTGGGTAGAGTTCTTGTAGAGTTATACATTTGTGTTGAAGCATAGAAGTGGAAAATCTAACAGGGTTGCAGATGCACTAAGTAGGAGACAGTTGTTGCTTACAGTAATGCAGGTTGAAGAAGTTGGGTTTGATGAACTCAAGAATTTGTACCCTGAGGATCCTGATTTTGCTGAAGCATGGAAAGCTTGTAAAGAGCCTGTTGCTGTAGATAGAACCAAGTGGTTAGACTATTTGATTCAGGATGACATGTTGTTCAAGGGTAGTCAATTGTGCATTCCAAGAAGTTCCATGAGGGAAACTCTGATTAAGGAGAAACATAGTAGAGGGATGGCAGGACATTTTGGTCGAGATAAGACCATTGCCATTCTTAGAGAACATTATTTTTGGCCCCAAATTTCACAAGATGTGAAGAAGTTTGTACAGAGTTGCCAGGTTTGTCAAGTTGCCAAGGGGTTTAGTCACAATACTGGCCTATATCAGCCATTGCCTATTCCATCAAGGCCATGGGAGGACATAAGTATGGATTTTGTTCTTGGATTGCCAAGGACACAAAGGGTAATGAATCAATATTCGTGGTGGTTGATAGGTTCTCCAAAATGGCACATTTCATTCCATGCCACAAAACTCATGATGCTGTCCATATTGCAGACTTGTTTTTCAAAGAGGTGGTAAGACTACATGGACTTCCAAGGAGTATAGTTTCTGACAGAGATACTAAATTTGTGGGGTATTTCTGGAGGACATTGTGGAAAAAGTTGAGAACAGACTTGAAATTCAGTTCCATGCATCACCCACAAACTGACGGCCAAACAAAAGTGGTAAACAGAAGTCTGGGTAATTTGCTGAGATGTTTAGTTGGGGATAAGTCCAAGGGGTGGGATTTGATTCTACCACAAGCAGAGTTTGCTTACAATAACTCTATAAATAGGAGTACTAGAAAATCACCATTCCAAATTGTATATGAGAATAGCCCAAGGACTGCACCAGAATTAAGGAAGATAGAGCAAGGGGAGAGGACAAGTGCTGAAGCAAAAGAATTTGCTAAACATATCAAGCGTCTACATGAGGAGGTTCAAGCACACATTACCAAGATGAATCAAGAGTATAAAGCTAGGGCTGATCAAAGGAGAAGACATAAGGAATTCCAAGTAGGGGATCTAGTCATGGTGCATTTACGAAAAGAAAGATTTCTAGCCGGTACTTACAACAAGCTGAAAACGAAGAAATTTGGCCCCTGCAAAACTTTGAAGAAACATGACTCAGGAAATGCATATGAAGTGGAGCTGCCAGATGGTATTCACATTTCTCCCATTTTCAACATTGCAGATTTAACAGAGTATCATGATGATGGTGTAGATGAGGAGCTGGTGTTAGAGCCATGTCCAATTCCTAATTCTAGCAAGGAGGAGATAGAAGACATTCTAGATCATCGTGTGGGTAGGAGTACCAGAAACAGGCAATATGAAGAGTATTTGGTCAAATGGAAAGGACGACCGATCGAGGACTCAACTTGGATTTTAGCAGCTGAGGTTTCCCATTTGGGATTTCCTCTACCATTCATAAAGTGACAGGGTCACTTTTCAATCTACCCTGGGTGTCTGATGTAGGAGCATCCAGAGGTATAAGGGCAATCCTGTGTCACCCAAAAAAATGTACTTAGACTTAGTTTTTGTTTCATGTGTTTTCATTTTTGGACACCCATTTGGGTCAAATAAAGGTTCCAACTCTCACAGTTCAACTATCAGTGTGCTAAAAAATCTCAAAAAAATAGGAGCATGCAATTTGGCCATCATTTTGGGGACCTAGAAGGTGTGAATTGGCTAGAAGAATGTAATTGTGATTTAGAGCATTCTAGAAAAAGAATCAAGTCAAAAGGCCCCACGGTTTGAAAGTTATTGCAGTTTTTCAAGTTTTGGAGACCTCCTAAGAATGCTTCAAAGTCAAGTTAGGGGCATTAAATGACCTCAAAAAGGGCCAAAAAATGGGGGACAAGTGAAGCTAGTCCATATGGCTATAGAGCGCTTCGAGAGCTTTCTGAAAATGTAAACGGTTCGTCAATCGGAGCTACGGTTCAAAAGTTATGCCTCCCGGAAGTTCGGTTACCGTTTTTGGATTCTTCTAGATTTGAGCCAACTTCTAACGCGGCTTCTGGAGCCTTCTATTTGGTCAGTGGATGCCTACTAGAACTTTCTAGAATGTATTCCTAGTCCTTAACCCTCTGGGGTCTATTTAAGGAGATTCTCGGCATTGTAAAAGGCAATTCGGAGTGGAGTTTGAGAAGAGGTACTGAAAGGAGAAATTATCTCTAGATTTATGCTATTGTAAGCCCTTAGGGCAGGTTTTGAAGTTTATTTTCCTGTACTGTTTGTACTAGCTTATTTCCTCAGTTAATATAATTTTTCCCTTTCTGTTGTGTCTATTCTGTTGTTGGGTTGTGTCTCCATCACTTTGAAATAGACAACCTTTCATAATTATCACCCTTTCAAAGAGTGCAACCATTCATTATTTTTTCCCTTTGAAAGAGTCAGAACCTCTCAAATTACCACTATTTGAAAAAATACAACTCTTCATAATTTTTGCCTTTTGAATGATTCACTTATTTTCTTGTCATTTCTTTTTTTCCCTCTTCCATTAACTCTTTCTTGATTCCCATGCTCCCTTCTTTCTTCTTCCCTTCCCTTCTCCCTTTTATATCACATGTTTGAGAGAATCACAACTTTTCAATTCATACTTTTGATCATACATTAAGTGAGTTTAATTCCAATTATTATATATTTCAATTTAATGTTATTCTTATTATTTACTATTAGATCATATTTTTAAAACGATACATAACCTTTTTGGGAAAATGAGAACTTTTGTCATTATCCAAGTCTTGGAAACTATTCACTAACATTTGAAGTATCTCTTTGATTGTGTTATCACCATAAGGAGACTTAGATATTGAATTTCTCATGACTTTTCTCAAAAATGAAGTAGTTCATTAACTCTTAACTCATTTGATCTAGGTGGATCCAAAAGGCCAAAAATTCAACAGTCTCATAATCTCTCAAATTTAGTATCACTACAAAGAGCTCAGAGAATAGAACCTGATGCAACTTGAACGGGTTAATAAAGAGCTCATATGTAAAAGTTATGATCGGTCAAAGTTTAGGTAAACAAGCAGACTAGAGAGCTAGATAAGGGGCAAAATCAAACCATCTCGAAAGTGGTCAACAATGGATTTCAAAATGAAGAGCCCAATGAGAGCTTTCCAATGGTCTTCGTTTCATCAAAATCAGAGTACATATGTGAAAGTTATCATCGTTCAAAGTTTGGAAAAAATATATATATATTGATGATGTCATCATTATGTCATTAGAAATTTTGGAGGAATTTTAAATTATATTAGGAAAACAAGTCCAAATATAATTTAGAATTTTCATGGGAAGTTGTTTTATACAAACTTCCTCTTAAAATATTTTGTCATTATGTTCCCTAAAATTATGGAGGTGTTAGCCTTATTATCGTTTTTTTTGTAAGGCTTATAATTATAAAAGCCAAAAATGAAGTTACTTGTTATTTTAAAATGGGGATATGGTTGTAAATTTTGTTATTTGGTTTTAGACCAAATAAGGGAAATTTTATGTATAAAAGGAGGGGAATTTAAAAGAGATGGACAATTAGCTTGGAAGGAAAAAAATTGCTCTTGGGAGAATTTGGGAAAGTTTTGTAATTCTTGAGAGAGTTTGTAGGTGAGAGATTATTGTAAGCACGAAGTTATTATCTTCAAGTGTGAAAGAGAGAGACTTTAAAGGTTGAAGCTTGGATGTTGTAAGAAGGCGAGTTTTGCCTAGCGACATTAATAAAGCGATCCTAGAATTGAGAAGTGGACTCGGAGACGTAGTCCTACCCGAACGAACTCCGTATCAAATTGTTTGTGTCTCTTCCATCTCTTTCTTACTTCTCTCATTTCATTTTTAGTTATGTTCTTTATTTTATGTTATTTAACACATTGTTAATTTTAAGCGTTTAATGCATAAATCTCCTTGTAATTTCAATGGTTTAAGATATATAACCACGCATTTACTACCTGGATCAGGAATCAAATCTATAATTTGGATTAATCTAGAAAATTGTAAATCCTAGTTTACAGATCAAGTTTGGTATCAGAGCCTATTCTTGCAGATAAATTGCACGTGGTGAATGTTAACTAGGTTGAAGTTGAAGCAAGGAGAAGGTGAACTTGAAGAGTTCAATCCAGAAATTGGAAAAAGAAGGATTTTTCCTCGATCAGAGATGGAATCTGAACAACATATTCTTGAGTTTAATGCAAAAGCATTCCAGAGATCTTTCATGGAATTAAAGGATTTGGTCAACATTCTTCTCCAAGAGAGACATGAACGACAATTAAGAAAGGCGGATAAAGCTAAGAAGAAGGAGGAAACAAAATCCTCATCAAAAGATGGAAAAGGCAAAGGAATAGGAGGTGGTAGTGACCCTCCTGAACCTTCATCTCCATCCTCCTCATCTTCTTCATCGTCTTCTTCTTCTCTATCTAATTATTCTAAAAAGAAACATTCTGTGAAGACACCCTTGTTAAAGCTTGATGTAAAGTTTGATTTGCCTATATATAATGGTGAATTGGATGCTGAAAAATTGGATAATTGGCTTAAGCAGATTGAAGTGTATTGCAGGGTTCAAAATATTTTGGATGATTCTTCCAAAATTCAACTAGCTACTCTCAAAATAGGAGTCATTGCATTAGTCTGGTGGGAGATGAAGATCCAGGATGATCTTGTTACACATGGTAAAATCATTTCAGCTTGGTATGAATTTACTTCTGCTTTGAAGAAACAATTTTATCCATTGGGTTATATGTAACAAGCCATTATGGATTGGCAAAATCTTAGGCAAGGTAAAGGGCAGTCTGTGCAAGAGTATACACAGGTGTTTAGGAAGAAGACATTAACTCTTGGAATTCCTCTTTATACCCAAGGTACTTTATTAAAGTATATAGGTGGAATGCATTCATATTTGAAGCATACAATATTGATGTTTAGTCCTTCTAACTTTGATGAAGTATGTGTTCAAGCGACTCATATTGAAGCAGGTGGAGGAAATGTAAGTTTCAGTTCAAAGAAGGAATTTTCTCCTCCTGATAGCATCAAGAAAGGAAAGAAGGTAGCCACAGTGAAGAAAGAGGAAGGTAACAAACCTACATGTTCCCATTGTCAGAAGAAAGGACATGTAGAAGAGAAGTGTTGGAAATTGCATCCAGAATTGAAACCAAAGTGGTTTAAGAATCATAAAGGTAAGCAAAAGTCTATGGTTGTTGTTCAGGATCTTGGATCAGATTCTGGTGATGAAGCAACAATATCAGTTGTGGGTTTGAAAGGTAAAGCTTTTGTTGATTCTACCACTAATGTTTCATATACTTCCACTTCAAAAAGTTATGTTGTTCCTGAAGATAGTAAAAGGTGTGAACTTTTTCATATAAGGGTGATTTCAAAGAACACTAAAATTGACACATTGATAGATAGTGGGTCCCAAGTTAATCTAATTTCAGAAGAAATTGTTAAACAATTGGGATTGGAAAATAAGCCACATAGGAGACCTTATCCATTAGGCTGGGTGTGCAATGATAACAGATTGCGAGTTACTAAGCAATGTAAGTTAAGATTTGCAATAACATCTAAGTTCATAGATGAAGTTGAATTTGATGTGGTTCCACTTGATATCTGTGGGATTGTGTTGGGTAGCCCATACTTATATGATAGGAAAGCTATCTTCTATAGGGAACATAACAAGTATCATTTTTTTAAAAATGGGATTGAATACATTATAAGAGCTCATCGCATGAAGAATGGAGGATCAATTGTAAATACAAGACATTTGAAAATGATTGTAAATGCAAGCAGTAAACTGACTCTCATGTCTGCAGCAGCTAGTGAGGATCAGGTGCAAGCAAAAATGCGTCTTCAGCCAGCAATGGTAAAAGAGGATTTGAAAGGCTCATTTTCTAACAATGTTTCTATACGAGAGGTTCAAAATGTTGATACTCTTTCCATTTCATCAGTTATTTCAGTTTTGTTACTTCTACTTCTACTAGTTGGTGCTATGTGGGTGATGGATGTAATAGTGGAAAATGGTGGCTTTATGGTTAATTGTGTCAACAATGCTATTTCATATGTCTTTATGTTTTTGGTGGGTCATATGTTCAAAATTCCAATAGGACAGATAGATGATATTGGGCAAGTGGGGCAACATTGCCCTTCTTCAAAATATACATAAAAATAGACTTTTGGAGGTCCAAAACCTTCTTAGTGGGGAGGACTAATCCAGGTGGATCCAAAAGGCCAAAAATTCAACAGTCTCATAATCTCTCAAATTTAGTATCACTACAAAGAGCTCAGAGAATAGAACTTGATGCAACTTGAACGGGTTAAAAAAGAGCTCATATGTAAAAGTTATGCTCGGTCAAAGTTCAAGTCAACAAGTAGACTAGAGAGCTAGATAAGGGGCGAAATTAGACCATCTCGAAAGTGGTCAACAATGGATTTCAAAATGAAGAGCCCAATGAGAGCTTTCCAATGGTCTTCATTTCATCAAAATCAGAGTACATATGTGAAAGTTATCATCGTTCAAAGTTTGGAAAAAATATATATATATTGATGATGTCATCATTATGTCATTAGAAATTTTGGAGGAATTTTAAATTATATTAGGAAAACAAGTCCAAATATAATTTAGAATTTTCACGGGAAGTTGTTTTATACAAACTTCCTCTTAAAATATTTTGTCATTATGTTCCCTAAAATTATGGAGGTATTAGCCTTATTATCGTTTTTTTTGTAAGGCTTATAATTATAAAAGCCAAAAATGAAGTTACTTGTTATTTTAAAATGGGGATATGATTGTAAATTTTGTTATTTGGTTTTAGACCAAATAAGGGAAATTTTATGTATAAAAGAAGGGGCATTTAGAAGAGATGGACAATTAGCTTGGAAGGAAAAAAATTGCTCTTGGGAGAATTTGGGGAAGTTTTGTAATTCTTGAGAGAGTTTGTAGGTGAGAGATTATTGTAAGCACGAAGTTATTATCTTCAAGTGTGAAAGAGAGAGACTGTAAAGGTTGAAGCTTGGATGTTGTAAGAAGGCGAGTTTTGCCTAGCGACATTAATAAAGCAGTCCTCGAATTGAGAAGTGGACCAAGAGACGTAGTCCTACCCGGACGAACTCCGTATCAAATTGTTTGTGTCTCTTCCATCTCTTTCTTACTTCTCTCATTTCATTTTTAGTTATGTTCTTTATTTTATGTTATTTAACACATTGTTAATTTTAAGTGTTTAATGCATAAATCTCCTTGTAATTTCAATGGTTTAAGATATATAACCACGCATTTACTGCCTGGATCGGGAATCAAATCTGTAATTTGGATTAAGCTAGAAAATTGTAAATCCTAGTTTACAGATCATCATTATATATGCGTCTCAACCACTTTTGCTTACTTAAAGAAGTCATTGTCAGAATTATGACTACTTATAACACCTCAAAGAGTGATTATTCCACTACAAGAAAATGATCATCCACTTCTTTCAAAGTGCTAATAACATAATCTCTTGGGTAGATCACAAACTTTTTAACATCACAAATCTTAGACTTTTTCATCCTTCCTTTGTTGCATTTTGATCACAAACTTTGTAACATCACAAATCTTAGACCTTTTCATCCTTCCTTTGTTTCATTTTGCAAGGTTCATGAACCAAATTGTGCAACCATTTGAAGCTAAGATAGTGAAAATCCTAAATAATTATATGACTTTGAAAATTTGAGTATTTTGAGAATGAATCAAGCTTGAAAATATAATGAATGTATTTAACCAAATGTTGATTAAGGGAGAATCCTTCAGATGTTTATTATATTGGTTATCTTGATGGACAACAAAAGAATTGCAACAAGACAAGGATAAATACAAATTCTTATATTTTAGAGGCATGTGAAGGAAAGTATGTAACATCTATTACAAAAATGGTATAAATCATAATTATTAAAACTAATAATAATAATAAATGTTTGAAAATTTTACATGTTTCATAAAAATTCATACTTAAGAAATCATGACTATTTTTTTAAAATTATAATTATACATTATAAGTGAATAAATTAAAATTATTAACGAATGTTCAAATGCACAATTTGTTTTTCTAAATCCATAAACATTAAGATACCATTAGATTCTCACCCAACTTTATTAACTTAATTAAATTAATTGTTTATCATAGTTACAACCTAATCTTAAGAAAGATTATATTTAATTTATTGAATTAAGCTTTCATATTTATAATCCTTTTTCTATTAATTATAAGATAACAATCTGCTACAAGTTTAAAGTTTAACAAAGACCATCATAACTGCTAGTTTATGGACCATGAACTGAAAGGAAACTTGATTTGTGGCATATTTAGTTTATTGAATTAAATATTCATACCAAAAGGATATACAACTTCAACAACATGAACAAGTGCCATGTAGTGATGAGTATTTGCCTTACAATAATTATAGTTATAATATTAAATGATATTTTGCTTTAAATTCTTGCCAAAAATTCAAACTAATGTAATAGAGGAATAGAATATTTTAGTATGTAAATGATTACCAAATTTAAAATAAAATGCTATCTACATTCTTATAAAGTTAAATAAATTTCTATTTTAAATAGTTTATTATATCTTCAAAAATATATTTCATTATGTTTTGATTTGATAAAGTATGCAAGCTTAGTTAAATTATGAGCTTAGTAATATTACCTAAAATGTTGCCTAAAAATTTGGAAGGGATGTAGTCCATCCGTAAAATTTGCGCATAAAACCCAAAATAATTTAGCCAATCAACATCATGAAAAATAATTTTTATAATTTTGTGACTTAAAATTTTTGCATGTATACTTTAGACAACAATTAGAAATTTTAATAATGAAAAAAAAAATCAGTTATAATTGGTTGATATAATGAAGTTTAACAAGTTAGTAAAACTGATTACAAAAGTATATATCCTACAAAAAATACTAATAACAAGTCTTATAAAAATAAAAGATGGCAAAAAGCAGTCGAAAAAGTGATAAAAGAAGTCTTAAATGCAAAAAATGCTACCCAAAAAAAGCTAGCCTAAAGGAAGAGAAAATTTCACGCCAAAGACTAGGACATATAGTATAATCCCAACTAAAGGAAAGTAGAATGTCATTGCCTTGGTAGCAGGGGAAAACCTTAATGGAGATGGACAAGCCAATAATCCATTTGTAGAACCTTTAGTATGTAAGAACAACTTTGAAGTGCTTGTAAGCCTCCATGAAGAACATAATAAGTTCAAACATAAATGGATCAGTAGGCATGTCTGGGACAAACCAAACGATAATAGTGAAAATCAAAATAGCTCCTTTAATACACTGGTCAGATTGCATAGTATCAATGCCAAAGAATTTGTCAAAAAGAAAAACCTAGAAAAGAATGAAGAAGACATGCTAGAAGATAGATGGATTTGGGTACTCGGATGCATAAAGCATTAAAACTAGGTATGTCAAAACTAAAATCCCAACCAGATGTGACTCTTACCATGGAATAGCACAATTGTGACAAGTGTCACAATACACAACCTAAGTTTTTTATCTACACCAAATACACCTAGTGCCATGGATCCACCTTGAATCCATTTTCCTCATCTACTTCTGTAGCTAATCATAGTCTCAAAACAAATCCAATCAAACCTTTAATTATCTCTGCTACAAACAATGTCCCTATAGGTCCTAAAAAATCCTACCCACTTCCTTGCTCAATCTTAAACCCTAGAACCTCTATTTCTCTTTCTAAATATACCCAAGCATATATTTTGCCCCATAGAAAACCTAATTATAAATTCTCTTCCTACCAAGATCTTAGATCCACTCCATCACATCGTAATCAAAATTCAAACATTAGTCTTCCCAATCTTGAGAAAAGCGGCCATAATGATAATGATTTCCTTATTATTAGCAATGAAGACACTGAAGAGAGATGGAAAGAATGCCAATTTTTAGGAGTTTTTGCAAAATGGAATGACCCTCAAGACAAATCTCAGAATCTCATTAAATGGTTAAGGAACTTCTACAAAGAACAGGTAAGTATTTCTATCCATTCCAATTATTTGTTGTATCTGCAATGTCAAAATATAGAAACTAGAAATGAGTTAATTGAAGCCTCTTATTTACTTTACAAAGGACACTCTTTAAAATTCATAGCGTAGAGACCTAATTTTAGCGAACAAGATCTAGGTAAAACTGTAATCCCATCATGGTTTGAATGCCAAAACATCCCACCAGAATTAAATCATAATCAAATCTTGTATAAAATGGGTTTAGACCTAGGTAATTTGTTAGGCATAGAAAAAAACCTTAATAAATCCCATAAGGTTAGCTTCCTCATTAACACAAAATTCAGACAATGGAAACCTAAAACTGAAAAGATCATCACCAACAGATCCATTTATAATATTACCTTCAACATGGCTATAGGAAAAATCAAAACCATTAATGGCTTTACTTCCAATGGGAAACTACTACAGATAGAAAGAACTTCCAAACTTAATAATATTTTTTAAAAAATAACTAGTTTTAATAAGAGCAAGGATGTAACCAAGATAAAGGAGATTAGAAGGGAAGATTCCAAAACTACATATCAAGGACATGACCCAAACCATGTAATAGAAGAATTAAAGGATTTAGATCCAACATAAATTTTACCCCAAATGAATTTAACAAAACATGAAGAATTGGAGACTTGGATTGAAAGTGTGCTCATCAAAAGGTATGAGAAACTAAGCATTGATGCAAGCATCTTTAATCAGTGTAATATGTGTCAGAGTAACAAGGAGTTTATAAACAATCTAAATGACAGTTTGAGAAACTATAATAAATTAACATATGATCTGCTCTTAATCCAAAACAATATTTATGATCAACTATCACTAGGGCATGAGGAGTACAAGATACATCTCATCCCCTTTCAAAGTTTAGGATCTAAAGAGAATCATATTAAGAATAATCAAAGTTTAGAAAATTTAGTAGAAAGTCAGAAGATAAATAAGAAACATATTCTAGATCAATTTGACAACTCTACAAAAACTCATAACAAGACAAATAACATAGACATACACATAACCATCAACAATAAGCAACTAACATTAGAAGGAAGAATAAGACATGACAACAGGGAAAACATGATAGACAAGGATGGAGAACAGTTGGAAAATCAAAATTGTACAATTGAGAATTTGGATACTATGGGAAAGGTCTTGAAAGCAAATTAGACACCAGACTATAACAATAATAATCCATACCTCTCTCCAAATATCCCTCCAACAACATCAAAGCAGTGGACCAACATTACTATTCACAAAGAAAAAAGATCACTAAAATTTTGGAATACACCAGAGAATGGCAGCAATCCCTTTGAAGAATTTGATTTAGAGAAGGCACGGGGAGGGGTTTGCAAGGGTTATACCAAAGATCTCAACATCCCAGTAGAAGTGGGATCTATATCAAATATGAAAAACTCAGTAGAAACTAAAGATCAAGATGACATCAAAGAATTTGAAATAGAAGGAAAAAATGATTTTGAAAATTTACAATCTTGGGAAGAATTTGGTATACTAGAAAATATGGGACAAGATATAGAGGATAATGGAACTAATGAAACTACAGTTCTTAGTTTAGAAGGAACTATATCAGAAGTCGTTGAAACATAGGTAGGAGATCAAATTGTCCAGGAATTGGAAGATGAAGAAGACATGGGAATAGAACTATCTCCTTCTACTAATGAAAACATTAATGAGAATGTAAATAAATTAGGAATTTCTATGAATCAGGATGGTCTAAAAGTATCAAACTGTGGCAAGCCTAAAATGAAGAGGGGCAAAAATCTCTAAAGGAACTAAGAGATGCAATAGGACAAGCTAGAAATCAAAAAAAGATCAGTGAGGTGTTAAATGTAGGGAAGGGGAAGGTCCTTCCCGCAGAACAATGAAGATCACTTCATGGAATGCTAGGGGACTCAATGCCCCTATTAAGAAGCGCTTACTAAAGCATAATCTGACATTATTTCAATCAGACTTAATACTAATCCAAAAAACCAAACTAAATAAAGAAGAAGGGGTTAAATTGGAAATGAAACTAAGAAAATGGAAGATAGATCTCATTTAGTCAAACGGGGCTTCGGGAGGAATCAAGATTATCTAGAACCCAAGAAAAATTGAATTAAGTAAATCAATCACAAGTAAAAATTGAATGAGAGGTACAATCAAAAACTTTAGACATAATATTCAGTTAACTCTTGTCAATGTCTATGGACCCACACATACTATAGATAAAAAAGAAGTGTGGATGGAAATTAGCAGGTTCGTAGAAGATAACCCAGAAAGGAACTTTCTAATTGGAGGAGATTTTAATGCAATTACAAGTCTAGAGGAAAAATATGGGGGAGTTCAAAATGTCTCTCAAGCAACTATAGACTTCAAAGAATGGATTGAAAATAATAATCTAATAGACATCCCTACCAGCAATGATATCATCCCATGGAATAATATAAGAACAGGTTTCTGCAACATAGTCGAAAGATTAGACAAATTCTTAATTAAAGGTGATCTCATTACACTAGGTCTGACCTTTCACGCTCACATTCTCCCCCTTTCCGGTTCATATCATTATCCAATCAAATTAGAATTTTGAGACTCAGTTAAACCCGCAAGAAATCATTTCAAATGTGAAAACATGTAGTTTTTAGACTTCAATATAATGGAGAATAATAAAAAAAATGGTAGACGAAATGTTCATTCAAAGGATCCAAAATGTTCTTCTTTGTATCAAAATTGAAAAGGATTAAGGAAAATATATTAAAATAGAAAAAAAATTTTTTAACAATATCTTTGAAGAAAAACTAAATAACAATGAAGAACTTTAAAAACTAAATGAAATAATTATTAAACAAGGTATGGACAATGATAAATATTTAAAAGAAAAAGAGTTACTAGGAAAACAATAAACTCTACTAGCAAAAGAAGAGATTTTTTGGAAATAAAAATCAAGAGAAATGTGGCTATCTGAAGGAGATCATAATACCAAATATTTCCACAATAGTACATTAAATAACCTCAATACTAATAGAATAACTAAAATTAGAATCTTTGAAGGAGACATGGAAGAAGATCCCAAAAGAGTAGCATCTATATTTTGGTAAAATATTATAAAAACATCCTTAATAACTATGAGTGTTCCAAAGGGACAACACAAAGCAAAATGCTTAGTGTTATTCCCAAAATCCTCACGAATGAAGATAACAAAATGCTTAACAAACCTTTCTAAATAGATGAAATTTGTTGGTGTAAATAAACATTTACTATTTACACTTTACTTAAGTTTACTTAGGTTAATGCATATTCATATTAGTTGTCATGTAGACACCTAGGAGTTTGCAAATTCATATGAGTTGTCATGTTGACAACACAGTAGTTTGCACTCCAATTGAGCACATGTTGTCTACTACATCTCTTTACAAGATACACCTTTGTATTCTTATCCACTCATTGTTGCACATACATTCATGCACAATGGAGGATAATCCACTCTTGGTGGACGTGCTTAGTTGTTATGTTTATCTCTTGTATGACTCCTAGACATATTAGTTGCCTTTATATACAAGGCACTTATATGATGTAGTTTTCTAAAATCCATTATCATTTGATCATTATTGAGATTCTCATTTGATCATCTCTCATCTCTCTTGTGCTATCTCTTGTGCTTCTACATCTTGGCGTTGTATTATTGCCTTAGGAAAATTCTTACATGGTATCAGAGCTATACCAGATTCTTACATGGTATCAGAGCTGTAGTAGTTTCATTACACAGTCATTGGTGAGCATTATTTTGCTTCATTTTGGAGGGCCACAATTCAAATCTGGGATATCCACAGTTATTGGGAGTGTTTTTAGCAAGATCTAACCCCACCATTATGTCCGAGTGGACACTTCCATAAATTTTGACTACAAATACGCCTATCTTAGGCAAAAGCCAAATCTGAGGTAAAATGTTTTTGCAAATCGGACTTGGAAGCCCGATTTGATCAAGCTCACTGCAGTAGATATTTGAGGTCTTTGCATCCAAATTCCATGGACAACAAAGCAATATTGGCATTTAACCAAGCCCACAAGAGGCCTGATCTAAGATGACTTAAATTTTCACTCTCGCAGTGAAAGGGGTCCTGCACGAGCTCCCACAAGATCTCACCATTCGTAGCGACCTACAGCATAGAGCCCAAGCCGCAACTGATCTGTCTTCGGTTTGACTCAAGGACATAAATATGGACTCAGTCAAGTTCTTCTCTTGTTGGATTTCCAGTTCCCCACAAAGTTGACATATGCATTTGGTCGGATCTACACCATTCCAAGAGCTTTCATCAATATCTGAGTTCATCCATCGGGGCCATCAACTAGTTCTACCTTCACGCGGGCCATCATGACTTGCAGCAGTGACATTCACTTGATTTAATCTGCAGACCATCAAAGTCTGAGCTTCAGCGAGCACAATTTTCTTTGACATCACGGGGTAGCCTTAGCGATTTATTGAACTCCATCGATTTGACTTTGGAGTCATGCACGGGTAGTGACATTGAAGCTAGTGACATCACAAATCATATTGGTGATACTCCCAAGCATAGACATTGGTAGTTGTTTGCACACCGATCTCATCTGCATGTGGAGGCTCATTATTCTCGCTGCGGATCCACATTGGTGGCATCCAAGATGCACTCTCCAAGCAGGTTCTAGATCTGCATGTGCCACATTTATTTGGTGCGATCATGAGAGCCATCTTAGACATTGAACTATATTTGATTCAAGTAGACCCAATTGAAGCACGATCTGGCCATCATTGGCTCCACAATCCTGGTATTCATTTGGCATCAATAGCATAGAAGGCATCAGATAGACGCCCTCCTAGAGTTGCCAATGAGTACTTTTTATCTAGTCATAACTTTGAGTTGGGCAAGGAGCTACACTTTGATCTCCCGAGTAGATTTGTGGCTTCCCTGCCAAGACGGATGGTAAACTTTTCAAAATTTGCATTTTTCTTGATACTCACTGTATTAGATTTGACACCCATATGAGTGTCATCGAAAGTATTTATTTCTCGCCTTGACGGGACCCAAACTGTCAAATTAAGGCTTGTAGGTTTTTTGATGTTAGCAAGCATTTGAAAATTGGACCCCTCTTCATATTGATTTTTGATTTGGTAGTCTAACTTTAAAAGACCATAAGTCACTCATCCGGACTCCAAATCAGGGACAATTTTTTTGATTTTGGACTACATTTCCTATTTCGCATTGGTGCAAATATTTTTTAGTTTTGGTGGATAGAGTTTGTAGAATGGAAAAATCTTGGTGACTATACCTATTCAATCCTACATTTTGCAACTTTAGAGGCTTCGTTCAGGCTCATACAGACACATTTTCAGGTGCCATTTTTTTTTGAAGTGCATAATATTTTGTCTACTTCCCATATTTGGTATCAATTTGGAAAAATTATAAGTAGTTATTGTACTTTCAACATTTGGTCTTTTTTGGCCTATTTTGGCACTTGTAACTATTTAGATCCTTGAGAGATCTGGTGTCTTACGTACTTGAGTCTACTATAGCTTCACATTTTTTGTTGTAAACATCAAAATCAAAAGTCCACTTTGTTCCATTTTGACAAGTGGCTATTGTACACACACTAAATATAAAGTGCCAAAACATCTATTGGGGGGGGGTGGGGCTGGTTATTTCATTGAGTGATTTGGGGGGGTGTCTTGTGTGATTTTTCTTGCAATCTTTCAATTTCTCATCATGAGTTCTTCATTTTCTAAATTAACTCCACATAACTATGCCACATGGAAAGAAAATATATTGTAATAGCCCTCCTCAAATCTGCCCTCAAAAATGCTGATGAAAGCTCAAGGAACTTCATCAAACAATTCACATGCAAGGGACGTATGATTGATATAGTATTTCAGCTAGCTTCAAATGACCTTTTCTTCAATTTGCATCAATGAGAATCTTGTGCTAGAAGACTACAATGGACTACACAATGAACTAACATGAGTGTGCTACTAATTTTGACAATATTCAGTGCATATATATGATCTAAGCATGAGAAATGAACACCTATAGCCAACTGGCATTTTTACAAATAGTTGGTATGCAAACTAACTAGCTGATAAATAATGATATTAAATTGCTTAAATGACACCAGCAACTATTATCTTCTTAATTGCAATGAAAATTACAATGCTTATGAAATATGGCCAAGACTTTGGCATTTACATGGATTACAAAATGATAATGCTGGTATAATGCACAGTTACAGCTGAAAGCTTATAACACCCTAAAAAATAATACTAACAAAAGAACTTGGTTGTAGATGGCTATAATAATTTCTTTCTATGCTGCCCCTTCTGCTTTGCTTTTTTCGAACTGCTTTTTCTGCCTACTTTTTTCGGTTCTGCTTTTTTGGACTACTTTTTTGTACCCACTTTTTCAGCTTGCTTTTTTGGTTCCGCTTTTTTTGGACTGCTTTTTCGTACCCGCTTTTTTAGCCTACTTTTTCAGTTCCGCTTTTTCGGACTGCTACTATGTTGAATCTCAAGACCATATCTTTCAATGGCATCAAGATTTCCAGCTTGAAAGGATTTCGTCCTCCAAACTATTAAGACATAATCTCCAGAAAATTTCCCAATTTCTTTGATATTTCCAAGCATGCAATAAAGAAGCTCTTTCATTTCTTTTATAGTGTTCTCACAAGAGCTCCATCTTTCGTTTTCTCAATGTGGGATAAAACATAACTCCCTTTATGTAACTTATGTCTCCAATGTGTTATAAAATAAAAGGGACTCTTTTAATTTAACTATTTCTCACAAACTATAGTCTATGCATTAATAAAGTTAAATATTTAAATTTAACTTTATAAAATAGCTTTATCAATACATAACAAATCTTGTTAATGATAAACAAGTCTCCTTGTCGATTTTAAACAATTACCATCGACATACTGCTGCCACTGGATGTCTAACCATGTCCAAGATGACTTACTATAAATAGTAAGTATGCCCAAAGTTGCCTCAAAACCCATCAGAAAGACCTGCAACTAAAACTATCTAGGCCAAATGGCCTCGAAGTCCCTTTAATGTCTTGGTTAGCCTACGGGACAGTGGAGAAATAGGCCAACGACAACAACATGCTATGAATGCTTAAAAAGGGAACATTACAGTCCGCCCTTCCCAAAATTGCTTGTCCCCAAGCAATGGTCGAACAACAACCCAATCAATCCACCTGGATCTCAAATGTAGTCATGAACTATACTGTTGTCAGTCAACATAGGCTCCCGCAACAACCTTTGAAAATTAACCAAGAGGAATCCATAATCAAATTGACAATTACAGCTCAACCAAACTCCAAAATCACAACTGCCACAGTCAGAAACCCACGAGACAAAAACTCTTAAAACATCAAAACCCAAGTAAAGTGGACAAATCAAGCTGCCAACACAGTAAATACCATCAATGCATCCTACTGGCCTATACGAAATGTATAATCCAACTCTGCAACAATGGTGAACGCTCCCGAATGAAACTGCACCAAGTATGGAGAATCCACACACTACACAACTCCTGCAGTCAACACAACTCTGCAGATCACCGGCCACTGTCCCATAACCATAACTCCCATGCACCGCTGATGGTGAAAAGACATCACAAGATAAACAACAAGAAATGGAACCCAAACCAAATTTGTCTGCCATCAACTCCTCACCACAAGGATCAAATGCTAACTGATGTACATACCCTGTAGTATAATGCCGATAAAAAGAACCAACCTCAGTCAACAGCTCACCATGAACAAGTGATACAGCCCACTGTGACTGATCACTAGTTAAGTCAGGAAATGTCATAGCCAAAGGCGTAGAATCAATAATAACAACCGCTGAAGCATCACTCCCAAACTCCTGCTCTAAGTCATGTATTATCAAGCTATCAACCGCAGAACCTATCGCCATGTCATGCCCATCACAACTCTCATCCCGAGGCGTCAAACTGTCCCATAATTGATGACAAGCACTAGGAACCAAAGTACATCTCTATATCATCATCTCATCAACATGGTCATCAAAGGTAAATTGATGAGCATACCTCACAGTGTAATGCCGATAGAATGTGCCAATCTTAGTCAGTGGCTCAGACTACAATCGATTATTAACCATGTTGGAACTGACTACTACCTCCGAAGACATCACCAAGGGAGTAGTATTACTAGCATTAACCATGCCAACTGTCGGCTCACCAATATCACACATGATCTTTGATACAACATCTCTAGTCTCCGTGCCATTAGTACTAGAGGCCACCACCATGTCAGGCATACCACAACAATCTGCTGTAGCACCCAACTCAACTGATCCTAACTCTAGTGGGAACGAACCCGATATGCCAATATTAGTATCAAGGATGGATGCATTCTCATCTCCACTGTCTTTGACAATCTCGACCATGGACATCCTCGGATCACTAGACACCACAGCTTGTGACTGTACAGAATCTGGTAAAGACTGCAGTCGTTCTAACTCCACGGTCACCTTAGCCAAATGAAATTGTGACTCCTCGAAAGCCAACTGTGTACTCTCAAGAATTTCAGAAGTCACCTCGAGTTGTTGAGTAAGCTCACTCACCTCATCTTCCTTGGCCAATAATGCTTCATATGCTGTACTCCCCCACTCCATAAGATAATCTCTGTCGGCTACCAACTGCATATAATTTTGTCTTAGAATCCGAATAGCCTCTCATAAAGAGTGGATCTTTGTCAAGGAAAGATAACTGCCTCCCTGCTCATCACTAGTAGGAGAACCCCATCCATAAATTGCTAACAACTGGCAAGTAGCATCAAAATGTTCGCACGCAATAGCAATGTCTCGCTTGCCAACTCTCAGCTGACTAGACACATGATTGTGCCGATTGGTTGAACTCCTATACTCTATCCCTGGTACACTGTCCAAAGGAGTAACCTCAGAATAGCTATCACCTGTAATACTCAGATCCTGGGACTCTGCTGTAAACTCTGTCATCTTTGATAAATCATCATGTGACCTGACTTTAAAAGAAAACTGAGTCCCTGCTATATGGGCTAACTCCCGAACTGAGCTCACCTCAAGACAAAGCTCGTCCACATGTCTCTCAAAATCTTGGAGAGCCAACTGAATACACACCAAAGAATTTCGAGTATCCTCCATCTCATGAGAAAGCTGGTCAGCCTCCTCCTCCTTCTTCTTCAATGAATCTAAATAGATCCCTGCAAGATTAAGGAGATGACCGCGATCTGAAAGTAGGTGTATGTAACTTACCTTCATTGCCTCCATGCCTTCCTTGATCTGTTGTAAGTCATCACAAGAAGAACCTGTTGTGACTCCTTTCTATCTCTCCTGCAGTTGAATCATCCAAATGTGATTCTCAATCAATCCATGCATCCTGTCATGATGAGATAAAGCCGCGACAATATCCTTGTCCCCTATCTTCAGCTGGCTGCCAAACCAAATGAAGAGCTATTAGCCTCTATCTCATGTGAAGAAGCATCCAACTGTTCTTGATACTCATTTTTTGCAAAGTCCTGAATGCTCACTTTCTAATCAACTGTACTATCCTCAAACATGATAGTATCCTCAACTGCTGTAACTTCATCCAGCCCAACTGTATTGGAATCACTATTTGTGTCAATCACGCAATCCAGTGTGCCTATGATATCACCTTCTGATGCAACTGGCTCAACCTGCACAACATCTGAAACCCCTTCTGCTTGTGAAGATGATGCAGATAAATCATTACTTGAAGATGTGCTGAAGTCTCCCTGTATTGAATCTGCATGTCTGTTAAACTCCTCATACAAGTTTTTGCCTGTCATAGGGAAGGTATGATCCTTAGGCCTATCAAAGCGTTCAATCAGTCTCTCCATAAACTCCACATATGAGGTAATGTGTGCATGACCCATAGTGACCATACCATGATGCCACCACTTGTGTGCTAACCCATCTAGGTGAATTGTTGCATACTTAATGGCTTCTTCCTCAGGCATAAGATTCAATTGAAAGTATGTGTCAAGCTTTTGAACCCAAGCTCTTGCTGTAGACTTCCCCGAGCCATCATAATATGGTAACTGAAGTTTCCCTACTTTCTTTTGTAGCTCATAGCTCTAGTTCCTGTCATGTCCACGTGGCATATGCTTCATCCGCAGATCTATATACTCCCTAAAGGTGATTGCAGCAATAAAATTTGGACCTCCAGCTTCCCAATCTCTCCTCAGCTGGTCCTGTATATCAGTGATCTGGGGCTCTGGTACGAGCTGCTTTGGAGCTCTAGGAGGAAATATGGGAATCATGGGCTGCGAACTCACTGTCCTAGTTTGCTGGGGTGCATGACCGAAATTGTTCCCAACTTGTTCGCCTCCATTATGTGCCCCATCCTGATTATTACCATTCTGACTACTTCCTCCACCCACATTAGCATTCAACCCCATTTGACAAGCCATCATCTGCATCATAAGCTCAAATCTCTGACTCTGTTCCTGTGCTCTTTGCTCTACTGATCGCTGTCCCTGTGCTAAGGTGTCTAATAATTGTAAGAATCTTTCCTTTCCCTGATCTAGATCGGCATTCATTTTGTCAAACATTTTTTCTCCCTATCTGGCTATTCCAAATTCCCTATAAGACCTCCACAGGATGGCAGGACTTATAGCTCTGATACTGTAATAGCCCTCCTCAAATCTGCCCTCAAAAATGCTGATGAAAGCTCAAGGAATTTCATCAAACAATTCACATGCAAGGGACGTATGACTGATATAGTATTTCAGCTAGTTTCAAATGACCTTTTCTTCAATTTGCATCAATGAGAATCTTGTGCTAGAAGACTACAATGGACTACATAATGACCTAGCATGAGTGTGCTACTAATTTTGACAATATTCAGTGCATATATATGATCTAAGCATGAGAAATGAACACCTGCAGCCAACTGGCATTTTTACAAACAGTTGGTATGCAAACTAACTAGCTGATAAATAATGATATTAAATTGCTTAAATGACACTAGCAACTATTATCTTCTTAATTGCAATGAAAATTACAATGCTCATGAAATATGGCCAAGACTTTGGCATTTACATGGATTACAAAATGATAATGCTGGTATAATGCACACTTACAGCTGAAAGCTTATAACACCCTAAAAAACAATACTAACAAAAGAACCTGGTTGTAGATGGCTGTAATAATTTCCTTCTATGCTGCCCCTTTTGCTTTGCTTTTTTTGAACTGCTTTTTCGGCCTATTTTTTTCGGTTCTGCTTTTTTGTACCCGCTTTTTCAGCCTGCTTTTTTGATTCTGCTTTTTTCGGACTGCTTTTTCGTACCTGCTTTTTCAGTTTTGCTTTTTCGGACTGCTACTATGTTGAATCTCAAGACCATATCTTTCAATGGCATCAAGATTTCCAGCTTGAAGGGATTTCGTCCTCCAAACTATTGAGACATAATCTCCAGAAAATTTCCCAATTTCTTTGATATTTCCAAGCATGCAAGAAAGAAACTCTTTCATTTCTTTTATAGTGTTCTCACAAGAGCTCCATCTTTCATTTTCTCAATGTGGGATAAAACATAACTCCCTTTATGTAACTTATGTCTCTAATGTGTTATAAAATAAAGGGGACTCTTTTAATTTAAATATTTCCCACAAACTATAGTCTATGCATTAATAAAGTTAAATATTTAAATTTAACTTTATAAAATAGCTTTATCGATGCATAACAAATCTTATTAATGATAAACAAGTCTCCTTGTTGATTTTAAACAATTACCATCGACATACTACTGCCACTGGATGTCTGACCATGTCCAAGATGACTTACTATAAATAGTAAGTATGCAATTCCAAGAGAATAGGAATTGCAATTCAAGTCAAGATTCAGGGAGATGGCTTCTAGATTTAGGGGCTTCATATCAAATGGCATCTTCATAGTCTATGTTTTCATCATTTGATCCTTGTCACACTCCACCTATTTTGATGGGCAATCATACTTACATGAATGTGATTGGGAAAGGAACTATTGATAAGGGGGGATACTTCAAAGATGTGTTGTGTGTCACCTAAGTCACAACCTTCTTTCCATCTATCAACTCACTCATGGGGATACAAGGAGGACTGTGGAATTCACACCTAATTCAGTGTTTATTAGAGACTTGAAAACTAGAGAGGTAATTGCTATAGGGGTGGTTGATCATGCATCTAGGCTATACTACTTCTTAGATTTTTCTCATGATGATGACAATGATTTCTAAGTAGATTCTACAGTAGATTTTGATCACACTTCTAGTGTTGATTCAGACTTTGAGGAGGACTTTGGCTACTTGAACTTGGGTATTCTCACATGTGATCAAGTTCTTGAGTCATCAATTTCTCCTCCTCCTATTGATATTGCATCTATTGTTGCACCTGATGATGCTTGTATTCACACAGTTGTGGATTCACATGATTCAATGCAACAATATATTCATTGTCTTCTAGACTTAGTTCAATGAGATAACTACTTGGTAGACATTTCTAGTTTGTTTGTGGAGTCATACATTGCAGATTTGGGAGACACTATTGAGGACATTCATATTCTCTGTGGTGAAGATGATCCTTCTTCAGTTGTTGCAAGGGAACACTATGACCCTCATCTTCATTCTCTACTTGATCAGTCTTTCGAGGTTGACATGATGGTAGATCCTTTGATACAACAGTTGGAGGAGGTCACTTTCTCTTCAAAGGAGATACTTGAGTCTTTGATACATGTTCTACATTCATCCTTAGTTGATCCTGATTTGTCTTTTTTAGCAGAGTGACATAGTACACATGATTTGTTGAAGTGTTGATTCATCAGTATGAATATTTTCATGGTATGATGTAAATATTCATGAATCACTGAATTAGCATTGTGTTGATGATAGCTCTCAAGTGCAGTTCTTGTTTGTTTTCATTAGTAGTCTACATCAATTTTATGGAAACATTGAAGTCATGTGGTGCATTCGTCATCAATAGTTTCCTTTCTATATTATAAGTTGTAATAGTCTTTATTTGAAAAATAAAAAAATAATCTTACGAGGGAGTTGCCCCTCTCAAACGCAGAGGAAGATTGTAATCTGGTAATGATCAGTTTCAATCTCTCCAACTATTGGCATAGTTATTAGTGTTCACAAGGTGAACAAGGTTTGTTTTAGAAATAACTATCACAATGACAAATCTATTTACCAACATAACTTTAGAGTACCTATTTAAATTTCAGTTGACTTAGTGGTTTGGTTCTCTTGGATTAGCGGGTTGGCATTATTATTTTTAAATCTCCATCTTTAATATTAAAAAAGAAAATAGAAAAGAATTTTTTTTGAATAGTAATTGGTGTAAATAAAGTTTTTTAATAAGAGTCAAGAGAAACTCATTACAATAGTATGTAGCCTGACGAAAAATACTAACAAGTGCTAAGTAGTGACAAGTATTTGCATAATGATTACCAAATTTAAAGTAAAATGTATAAAATATTTTCTACATTTTTATAAAGTTAAATAAATTTTTATTTTTAAAAAGTTTTATTATATTTATAAAAATATATTTCATTATTTTTTGATTCGATAAATTATGCAACAAACTTAGTTAAATTATGCACCTTATTACTAAAAGGTTGCCTAAAAATTTGGAAGGAATGTAGTGCATCCTTATAAACTCAAAAGATTTTAGCCAATCAACATCATGAAAAATATTTTTTATAATTTTGTGACTTAAAATTTTTAAATGTATAGTTTAGACAACAATTAAATTTTTTAATAATACAAAAATAATCAATTTTTGATATAATGGACTTTAATAACAAATTAGTAAATATATAGTCTACCACAAATTCTAATAACAAGTCTTATAAAAATAGATATATTGTGCAACTACATAATATAAAAGAAATTGAAAAACAATGTTAGTTCATTATAAGATGATGTTTTGCCTTAAAATTTAAAATATATCAACTAAAACATCATTCAAATTTTTATAATAATAAATGAATAATTTTTTACTATTAATTAAATAAAGTAAAAAATAAAAATTATTAATCAAGATAATACTTCAAATTTTTAAAATAGTAGATTATTTTAATCAATATCATTAAATTTAAACTTAATAAAAAATTAATATATTGAAAACATATACTACTTTAAAAAATCTAAATATGAAAATTATAAATAAATTAGATTTTAATTCAGACAAAACAATTATTACATCAAACTTAATTTTCAGAATTCTTTGATGAATCCACATTCTCCACCAAGTTAGATGGAAATGTGGAATTCATTTTCTAACACCACTGACCCGAAAATGCTGTATTAAGATGCTGATGACCTTTCAGTCATATTCCAAATATGGATTTCTACAAGGACAATTTATACAATAAACAGAAATATGAGTCAAAAAATTTGACTGTGACTCCAAAAGTACACATGATAGCAAATAATCAGCTATCATAATTTTACTTGCCGTAGAAAAATATCTCCACTTATAAATTATACACATAAACAAATCAATAAATTTCACTCCAAAACTATAGGTGTATCATAATTTCACTTGCCGTAGAAAAATATCTCTACTAATCAATATAATAGCTTGACAAATTTGTTTTCGAACCTCTACAGAACATGCAACGTGAAGCAGCCGGCTTCAATCCCATGTGTCCAGTTCTTCTGCTCTGAAATAAAAACGAAGACCATGAATAATTGTTCGAAATTCATTAAAATCGAGGGAAACAATGCCGGGGATTCAAGCCCTGTTTGAATTGTCAATATCGGTTGTTAGGATGGGAATTTGGGAGAAGGTGACGGAATCATCATTCGGCTTGTCGTAATTTGCAGGGGTATCTGCGTGTCCATTTCCAGTAGAGTGGCCATCTGACGCTGTTTCGTTGATGCTGTCTGCGTGTCCTCCTTTTACATGAGGCAGCGGTGGCGGTCCCAACCAAGTGAGCAAAACAGGTAAGAGCACAAAACCATTCAGAAACCCTAAAACGCCCATGATCGTGAACATAGCAAAATAGTACAGTCTGAATGCATGGTATCTGCAATTCAAGTCAAAGGAAAAAAAACATCATATGTCAGTTATTTTGGCAACGTTTGCAAAACTTCACAGTATGTGTTGATTTAGTTTTCATTAGGTTTCCCTGTTTGTAAGGCAGGGGTCTTATGAGGGGGACTTGGGCTCTATTTTTTAGGAGATAGAAGTTCCATAAGATTTTTTCTTGGAAGCTAAAGGATTATCAACCAAAATAGGAGCCCCTATTTTTTAACCCTCTTAACTTGAGCGGGTGAAAATGGGGTGCATAGCCCCACCAGCTTAGGAAAACTTTGTGCCACATGTTAACAAAAAATAATAAAAAAATTGAAAAGAAAGAAAAGTTTAAAGAAAAGTTTTTATTTTTTTATTTGATATTTTAAATTTAAAATCCTCCAAACTTCCTTAAGTTTAGGAATTCAAAATTTTAAACTTTAATACATTTTATGATTCATGACACTATTTGACTTTAAACATTCCAAAAAAAATCTCAGCCGTGACTAGGAAGGCCCCCTTAAACGACTAATATTTTTCAAAAAATAAATGATTACACGATTTACTTGTTTTTCCTCAATGTACTCAAAGAACCACAACTTTTAATAACCCTGATAATTAGAAACGAGAGATCCACCCAGCAGAAATACGCTCATATATAAAGTTACTATTAAATTTCTTGCTTTTTTTTTTTTGCATCGAGATAACCAAGGAATGATTTTCATCATGATTTTGACGAGAGAGACTTAAAGTAAAGATGCGTTTTGCCTGTCCATATTTGCATATAAAAAAGTAAAAATCATTCAATATCCTGTTCTCTGCCATGTATTTAAATAAAATCAGCAGTCAATATCCATGCTACCATTTAACTCTCTCTTATGTAAAATTAACTGAGAGAGTTAAAGTAAGTGTTTGTCTGTCCTCCATCTCCATGATACGATTTCTCTACTCCTTTTTCATGTATTTAAAAAACCTCAAAATTCAGTTTCACCAGGAGTAAAGAATGGGGTATCATCCTAGTACAAACGTCACTGCAGCAATTTTCACACGCCGCGAACCACAAAATCATCCCTTTTGGAGAGGGCTAAATATTTTGTATAGTAAAAGAAACATTGGCAGTCAGCATTATTTCCTTTAGTTTACCTAAATTTCAAAGAAAAGAAATTGAACAATTAGATGTCATGTTTATGGAAAATAGAGGCAATTGCCTTACTTTAGAAAAATGAGGGGCAAGGTAGCAGCAATTTGAGTCCCAAGGCCATGCAACAATGGCTCAAATGTCCATTGTAATGCTCGCCCCACCCTCTCATTCTTTGTTCCATCTATAACGAGAAAGCAACGAGCCAGATAGGTAAATTCTGATGACATGCCAATCTGTTGGTAAAATAAGGCCCCATAAGCTTCATAAGAGGTATTTATTGTAGAATTCTCTAGTTTCCTTTTGAATATGTGTAAAATATACAAAATCATGATTACTAACATCATCTTAAGCATAAAAATGATTGGACATTTAAGAATTGGTAGCATTCAAAATATATTTCTAGTTACGGAAGACTAAATTAATGCAAGAATGGGAATACATCACTGTTATATGGAAAGATTGGTCGTATCAGATAACACAGATCAATTTTGACTTACCACAATACCCAGGTTGACCAGGGACAAAGCTGCCATCCAGAAAATACATTTCATGTTATTTCTCATATAGAGAGTGGCAGGGAATTTGTGCCAACATTTTTTTTTCAAAGAATAATTCAAATATGGGTACAGGTATACATGAAAGAGCAATTTAAAAATAAAAAAAATAAAGAAACTAAAAGAGTAGAATAATGTTGTACACTGCACACGCTAATAAATTAGGGGTTAAACTTACAATTTAATTTGGCACCAATGACATATAGAAAACCGAATACTTCTACATCCACCATGAGCAGCACTATGGCTATCATTAAAGCTATGGTAAAACTGCATTGAAATAAGAGGACTGCTACAAAGACTCCAACTGCAGAGAAAATAAAAACCTTGGATTATATTGCTTGAGAACATTGAGTGATGATAGCTATAGCCTTTGAACAGACATGGTCTACGTCACGCAATGGTTACTTTTATGCTATTTCAAAACTTTTAAGTGTGTGAGGTTAGTGTCTGTGTAATGAGTTGTGGACTGTACCGAATCAAACACAGCAATAATAAAGTTAAATTTGATATATATGCCTCTTTTTGAGTAATTGGTTTCCAGAGCATACCCAAGGCAAAACCCACAACGGTCAGCATGTCTTTTATGCTATGAAGATACTGCTCAAAAAACAGATATGGATAGCCATACGCATATGTAAGTTTGGTTCCATTAAAATGTCTTCTATTGGCACTGTCAAGTGCATTCCTTGTCTGCTTAATCATGTCCAAGTTTGGCTTTGTCTCGGCACCCAAACCATTTGCGAAAAGCTGTACATGAAGTTTAACAAAGCGGAATCATGTTACAAGGAAAGATATCTCTCAATCTGCGAAATTCTCATGAATTCTAATACAAATTCGAAATGTTTCACCATGTTGCGATATGCTTTTGATTTTTAAAATTGCTGAATTCGGAAACATTAGAGTCCTACCAACGATTTTGTGGCACTGATTCTGTAGTTTGAATTATTTCCTTCTGCAATGCAACTTAAAGCTTCATTCGTGCTTCTATCATAACATGCCAAGTCCTGCATAGACAACAACCCTGCAGGAAACAACATAACATACATTTGTTTCAGTATTTTTGAGGGTCTTCAATAAGTTGTATGCTCTTGCCCCTTTTTTGTCCTCTCTAATATTATCCAGCCTCCTAATTTGGTTTTTGCATCTTCATCTTTTCCAAGTTTCAAATCATACTTGGAAAAGGCAAAAGAAGTAAACTACACTGAAAAGGTAACAAACAAAAATAAATATACACGAATAGCTTTAGATGCAATATTATATAAATCGAGCTGTTGTCAATGATGAATTCTCGAAAACAAATTTCTTCTTTTCTCTTGAATACTATCTATTATTGTATTGAAGATCTGGTCAGTAATATTTAGGGTGAATTCTGAATCTATAATTCAGAATGTTGAGATGGTATTAATCTTTTGTGGGTAGGTATTTATCTATAAACTATTTTGTTTGTCAGACGGTAGCTACTTAGTTGGCAATGCAGTGTTCTCCTAGGAATTGATAACTATTTGAAAAGGAACTGCACAAGTAGCGAAGGGGAACACTGCATAATTTTCGGTGCCAGAAACCCAAGAAAGTCTACTTAGTTGCAAAGCAAATAATACTATGTGAGTTTTTAATTGCAGCAACTTACAAATATTGGATTTGAAGACTAAACGATAGATTGACTAGAGAGTTGCAACAACCCACTAGAGAAAAGAGAGAGAAAAAGCTCTGTCATGAAAGCTACCAGTGCAATCTTTTGCCTAATATTAAAACTTTGGAGTAGATTTTGTTCGGCAATCAAATATTAAAAAGTTAGAAAATCAATTCTCATAATGGACTGTGGAAAATCTTTAGAGGGAAGAAATATGCAAATTAAATGCCTGAGGTTTCACTTATAGTCTAAGTTGCTGATTCGGGCGTGGGCGTGGATGTGGGTGGGAGAATCGGGCGCGCGGATGTGCAAATTGTTTTTTGGGTTTTGGATGCGTTTTTAAAAATATATATATATTATAATTTAATATTATACATTATAATATAATATATTATGTATTAATATATTATATATTAAAAATAAAAATATTGTACATATAATATATTATGCATTATAATATATATAATATAATATCTTTATTATAAAATAACAATATCCTTAGGCATTAGTCCAGACATGATTATATTAATCAATACTCTTCTCTTCCTTAATTGATATTAATTTAAATATTTTAAAGCCAAGTTGGCCTGCAGTGGGGAGTGAGCCGCCTCAATTTTACAAGCCTACATAAAGAGGCATGAAAAATTCGGTTCACCACCTCTCTAGATCAAGCTCGTCTCTGCATTTTATTCAGCAGCGACCTGCCTCCAATAAGCAGCAAAGGCACTCAGAGTTTGCAGCAAAACTATCATTTGGCAGTGGTCCTAATCTTGGTGAAGGCAACAATGTTCTTTAGCAGCAATCTGCCATTAACTGTCAGTAAATAATTCCTTATAAGGCAGCGACTGTGATCATTCCTACCTTTTGCCATGGCCTAGACGCCTTGCGATTACGTCCCTTCTCCTGAGAGGATTTGCAGAAGAATTACCCTGAAGGCACAAAGCATGGATGATAATAAGGAGAGAGCAAGAATTGCCCAGGGCTTTTGGGAGGCATCCACAGGGCTCCCCAACATCCACTTCTGCCTCCCCCAGCATCTGCTTCCACCTCCACTGCTTTCCTGGCTGCATCCTGTCAAGTTATGAAAAGATCGTAATTTTATTACTGTTAGGATTCTAGCTTCAATCGGATTGATTTGGCCTGAAGATAATTCCTTTATGGTTGTTTCGAAATTCTCATTTAGACAAATATATCTTCATATATCTTCATATATATATATATACACTATATTATATATCATATATACACACACTCTATATATATATATATATAATATTATATATTTAGATATGGTTATCTATATTATTGTTGATATCATAATATGTTATCTAATGATGATTAACCATAGAGACATGTCTCCTCCTCTCATATTTATAAGTCAAATCTGCATTTGGAACACATCAAGACGATGACAATGTTATTACATTTGCAGAAAACGATCTTTTATAACTTAACATGGTATCAGAACTAGACTGCAAATGCATACAAAACGAGAGAAGAATAGACAGGAAGATTGAACAACATATATGGAGAGGCATATTGCACACAGAGAATTGGCTGGATAGAATCGGGTGGAAGAAAAGAATTTCAACGATATTCAGGAGTATGAACTAAGGCCACCAATTGCATTAGTAGTAAAATAGACAGTAGTGATAACTGTTTTTAGGAGAACAAGGAGGAACTTTCATACTGTGAATACATCAACGTTAAAGAGAATTGGGCCACACCAATCCAAGAAAAAATTAAAAGTTAAGTTCGTTAGTAAGCAGCGATGATTTATCAAGACAGTGACTATCGCTGCATTGATTAATAAGTCACTGTTATTCGATGGCATGTATATATAATGTGTAGAGGGGAGTTACATATGACATGGATTCAAGCATGAAAACACAGATAAGAAAGGAATTTGGAACATCGAAGGTGACAGAAGAAGACTAAGGAGAGAGGAATCATTACCTGTGTAGTTCTTGTGTGATCATCAATGGAGACAACCTTCAATACCTACAATGGAACATTCATACGATCCCCGTTCTGAGAAGGGAAAAACAAGAATGAAGATTAACTAGAGAAGGTTGTACTATGTCAAGCAAGTTGGAGATGATACCCAACTGCTACCCTGTCAACGTTGGACAAATATTCATCAGCAAAAGTGGACAAGATTATGCAAATATTTATATTAAACAGACGTGGTGAAACTATTATCTACCAACATAGGCTGAAGTATGCAAAATACATACGATCTATTGGGAGGTCAAAGTGTAAATAATTATTGTGCCATCCCGAGCCTAATTGATTGATGCAGAAGACAAGAAATTACTCTTCACTATAGCTAGCAGAGGAATTAATGTTTATTTTTTGCTTGGTTGGTAATGCTATCATTCACTTCATTACTAGGCAAAGAATTGGGGTATCAGTGGTTTTATATACGACACAACATACAACCGTTAACCACATTATAGAGGAGAGGAACATGGTAAAACATAGTCTGAACTGGAAACAAACAAGGAGTGGACTTGGAAACTTTTTCATTCTGAATTGAATCTGCTCACCTGTGCAATTGCCTACGTGGCTAATTTGGTCACAGGCACAATCGTATAACCACAGGCATTACCACAAGTGCCAACAGGGGAGAACAGACCACCATCATAATATAATTACAAGCTAGAACAGGCCAACACCTTAACCAATGTTTCATTCCCATTAAAGGCATTTTCCTGAATTGATGCATATGGACCTTCACTGGAGCAATTAATATCAAGGATGTTGATGTACACGGAAAACAAGAATGGTACATTAGGCATATTGTGCAAAACTCAATCTTATGACAATAGTTCTAAAGAAGCTGTGATTAGCCATCTAATGATCAGGCAGGATAAAGTGAGGTTCTTGAAGTGAATATCCTTGATGATTGAGATTATGAGTATCCTTCTACATTAAGAGGGAGTGTAACACTTCTTCTAAGGCAACATAGGAAGATTGATATTCAGAGGCAGTTTAAAAATAATGTGTGTGACTGCATGATTTGGATGGGCCCATCCCTGTGTACATCATGGGGAAGTAACGACTTATTACTAGAAAGTCGATGATTGATATGAGATTCAGAGAGAGTTTAACAGTTTATCACAGGCATCCTTGGACAAAGAGAGCCTCTAAGGTAATAGCTAGAGGATCTAACTTCCTAGGATCTTTTATTCAGAGGGAGAATCACGAGGTGCAATTCCTTGTAAACGGGATTTCTATGAAAGAAAAGTTTGAAGTTAAATTCCTTGAGAGAAAATTTTGAGGCAAAAACCCATGTTCCACCCTTTAGGAGCAGCTATAGTAGGTCCACCCTCTGACTTGGTTCATGGTGAATATCATGTGAGTTACTACACGATGTTGTTGTGATTTATGTCATGAAAGGTGACGATCTTTCATTTGATATATGTGTGAGGTCACTATTGTAAGGTGACGATCTTAGCAATAGCTTGACCATTTTATCATGATAGACTTCATAAATTTGTTGTCTTGGAATGTGCTGGTAATCATGTTAAGAAAATGTATCATGATCGGCTACATTAAATTGTTGTCCTAGAATGAACTGGAAATCATGATACTTTGGTTGTTGTGCTGTATTCTTGATCCATTGTCATGATAGACTACATTAACTTGCTATCCTGGACTGTGCCGGAAGTCATGATGATAAGTAAATCATGATAGTCTTGGATTGAGCCAGAAATTATGAGATCAAGACTGATTATTTGATCGACCATGTTTGTGTCTTGGAATGTGCTAGAAATTAGATAGTATATATTCTTAAAGGGATAGAATTGTGTATAAGCATTTTTATGCAAACTCAAAGATGAGATTATGAAGATGAAGAAATTGATCATATCCTCCCTCGCTAAGAGGGAGTGTTAAAGTAATAGCTTTGGTTGGACTTGATATCAATATATGGAATATACATATACGTATGTACATGTATACACATGCATATGTAAACACATATACATACATATATGAATATGTTTGATTTACTTCACATACCGATATCTCATGCTAATCGATACTTTATGATCATGCCCTGATCAGACTATATATATTAATATATTTAGTGTGATAGTTCCTCTCATGTATCAAGCATCGATTCATGACATCAATGATACTATATTTGTTGTTCTTGTTCTGTTATCTGATAGACTACATTCAGTTGTCTCAGAGTGCTGAAGATCAGATAGCACACATCTTTCTAAGATATAACATATTCTTTTGGTACGTATCAAGGATTGGATGCCAGTGTACATACCAAAATATATAGGTATGATGAATATCATATTGATAATTCTTGTTGGATATCAGTATATGGAACATACATATACGTATGTATATGTATATACATGCATATTTAAATACATATACATACATATATGAATATGTTTAATTTACGTCACATATTGATATCTCATGCTAATCGATACTTTATGATCATGCCCTAATCGGACTGTATATATTAATATATATACTCTGATAGTTCCTCTCATGTGTCAAGCGTCGATTCATGACATTAATGATACTATAGTTGTTGTTCTTGTTTTGTTATCTGATAGACTACATTCAGCTATTGTCTCGGAGTACTAGAGATTAGATAACACACATCCTTTTAAGATATAACATATTCTTTTGGTAGGCATCAAGAATTTGATGCCAATGCGCATGCCAAAAGAATATAAGTATGATGGATATCATATTGATAATTCTTGTTGAATCATACTTTTGATTATATTGAAAGATAACATCTAAGTTGATGGATATACGTTGATATGCCATTCTAGGAATATCATATTGAGATGATATCTCTCCATATGATTGAGAGCATAATGTGTTATATAATAATCCTCCCTAGCTTAGAGGGAGTGTTAAGATTGTAGCTTTAGTCGGATTGAATTGACCTGAAGATAATTCTTTCATGGTTATTGAGAAATTGTCATTTAGAAAAATATATCTACTTAAATATATATATGGTTATCTATATTATTGTTAATGTGTTATCTAATGATGTAACCATAGAGACATGTCTCCTCTCATATTTATAAGTCAAATCTGCATTTGGAACACGTTAAGATGATGGCAATGATATTACATTTGCAGAAAACGATCTTTCATAACTTGAAACATCTGTATCTTAGCTTATAGTGTATAAGCATGCAACAGTTAAAGCTTGTTCAGCAAAAATATAACAATAGAAATTGATGTACCGGTAAAATCTCAATTTAGTCCTTTTGGATGCCATAGTGAACTTCTCTTGATTCATATTTAGACTGGTTTGTCTACAATTGTCTTTCTTTACGACTTCCTTTTAAGCTTTCTCATTAGCAAAATGGTCAAAATTGTTCTTTTCTTAGGCAGCTTTCAAGTGCCTTAGCATATATCAACCTGAGAAGTTTAGATATCAAATAAATGTCTTACAATGGCATTGCGTTGATCCTCAATGGCATCATCATACATCTTAGACTCAGTACAATATTATTGCAGACATTCTTTTAAGCATATTTCTGTGATATTTGGAGATATGGCAATATTGACATCTGCATCAATCAATCGGAGTGTACACAGCAAACTCACAATCCAGTGTGATTCCTATACACAATATCACATATTAATGATACTATTTCACTCTAAGAAGGTAAGTATTGAGCTCGGATCCCATGTTCCAACCTGTGAGTATACATATCATCCCTCTGTGATTTATTTCCATATACACAGTCAATAATATTCTCAGCCCAATAATCACATTACTCTTTGTATACTGAAATCAGTACTTCATTGGTATATTGATCTGTATCCAATGTGGGGTGCCCATTGATGAAAGGCCAATTGCAATCAAGTGATTTGTGATGAGATTAGTTAGAACCTTTTGAAAATCCTTATTCCAGCTTCAGTCTGATATTAGAATGTTAGGAAAGGTTGTGTGAGGTAATTGGCTAAGTCTGGAATTTTTTTAAAACTTCCAAAATCTAGAATCTTTATCATAACTCCTATGTGGCTGAAACCAAACATCTTGACAAATTTTATATAAAATATAAAATGTTATATTTTATATAAATCCTCCTGCCCTCTGAGCTGAAAAATGACTAAGTGTAGAAATTATGTTGCAAAGAGGAAAATTCCTCTGGGCATGGTAGATTTCGCCTACCCCAGAGGAAAATTCCTCTGAGCCTCCTGAATTCCGCCCTCAACTTGGACTTGAAAAAGTGATCTTGAGGTTGGGCTAAATTCATTTCATCACAAGGGGATGGAAATTGGGTTTGAAGAGCATGATAAGTAAGCAATTTGTAGGAATTTTGTAATGGAAGAGGAAAATTCCTCTAAGGTTTGCAGATTCCACCATGTCTTGAGGAAAATTTGTACAACACTGAAATTTCCGTCCTAGTTTGGAGTGATCATACATCATCACAACACCCTAATTGGGATTGCTATGAGTGAAATAAGGCTGATATTGGATATTGAGTGTGAAGTTTGAGTGAAAATTCCTCAAAGCTTGGCAGATTCTGCCATACCTTGAGAAAAATTCTTCCCACCCCTTAGAATTTCGACCCTTATGTGAGAAAGATTGAAACAAAGGCCTTAGATTTGAATGAAATTCAACTTGATAACAATTTGACCTAAGGAGTGAAAAGATAAGGTGAATTTTACCAAGTTTTTGTGTAAAGGAGGTTGAGGTTCGATGAGGAATCCAAATTCCTCTAAGCATGTTGAATTCTGCCTTACCTCTATTAATGTTTATGGTAGCTATGAGAAAGCTCCTTTATGCATGTAGAGAGCTTAAAGGTATGACTTCAATAGTTTTGCTATTTTGTTTTCCGGATTTGATTGTGTAAACAATTCATATCATCAATGTTTCGGATCACACTACGTGATCCGTCATTAACTTTTCTCCTCTCTTCTTTTGCATGAACATCTTGATGATGGATCACGTAGTGTGATCTGAAACATTGATGATAAAAATTGTTTACACAATCAAATCCAGAAAACAGAATAGCAATACTGATGGATTGTGGAAATCTGATAGCTCTAACTTCAATAGTTGTCGAACACTCTCTTGGCAGTTGGGGAGACCCCGCATAGAATTTGAGAGGTCACATGGTGGTAATATAATATTATTTCCAACATCTAGTATATGGAGGGTCATACATGTGGTATATAAAAACACTGCCATTTGAGAAGACAAAGGGTCCATCACTTGGAGATGTGAAGAGTCTCTGTGTGAAGATGCAAATACTATTAGTGACCCGTTTCAACACTGGAAAGAGTTTGAAGATGAAGAGCCATTACTATGGCATATCAAAAGTCCTTTTCTTTGTTATAAATGCAGTTGAATGTTGATGGAGATAATTGAAAAAAAGTCTCAACATTGTGTTCTGAGCATTGTATCTAACATTTGTTATTACTCAATAAAGGATCAAATTTCTTGGTGTGGCTAGTTTTTTCCCTTGAGTAGGAGGGTTTCCCGGGGTTAATGATTGTGTCAATCTGTTATTTGTGTTCTTAGATTTGTGATATTTGTGTTATTGGTATTTCGGTTCTCAAATCTTAACAACCTTGTTGGCTTAGAAACATAAGTCTTTCCTTTCCAAGCAAGATGAATAAGAAAGCAACCAAATGAGTTTGAAAGGACATTATATGTTGGTGGAAATTGGGAGAAGTTCGAGGTGCAATCTCTATGAATTCTTTTCTTTGAGGGAGACGTTTGAGGTGCAATCCCTTGTTAATGAGTTCTTCTCTATGGGGGAGAAGTTTGAGGTACAATCCCTTATGAATGCATTCTTCTCTTTGAGAGAAGTTTGAGATAAAAACCCTTGTTCTCCCCTTTGGGAGTAGCTATGGTGGAAGTCATGTATGAGAATCCATGACTTGGATTTTGTATTTCTTTCACCCTTTGGGAGTAGTCATGGTGAATGTCATGCTGAGATGAAAATATTATGTTGAGAAAATTAGTGATGAGATTTTATTATTGACATTTTTTGGGTGTAGCTCCATTGTACTTGTCAGGTTTAGACACACTATGACATATAAATGATCTCTCTCTTGCAAAGAGGGAGTGTTAATGTTTATGATAGCTGCAAGAGAGCTCCTTCATGCCTGTAGACTTGTAGAGAGCTTAAAGATATGGCTTTAGTAGTTGTTGAATAGTCTCTCGGTAGTTGGAGAGACCCGATGTGGAATTTGAGGAGTCATATGTTGATAATATAATAATATCTCCCGTGTCTAGTATGTGGAGGGTCGTGCATGTGGTATTCAAAGAGACCACCATTTGAGAAGACAAAGGGTCCACCGCTTGGAGACTTGAAGAACTTTCGTGTGAAGATGTGAATACTATTAGCCACTTGTTTCAAAATTGGAAAAGTTCGAAGTTGAAGAATCATTGCTATGGCATATCAAAAGGCCTCTTCTTTGTTATATATGTAGTTAAATATTGTTGGAGTTGATTGAAAAAAAACATCTCAGCATGTGTTTTGAGCATTGTATTTGACATTTTTTTTTGATAAGTGTGTATCTGACATTTGTTATTACTCAATAGAGGATCAAATTTCTGTGTGGTTGGGTTTTTCCCTCGAGTAGGAGGGTTTTACCAGGGTAAATGATTTGTGTCAGTCTCTTATTTGGGTTCTTAGATTTCTGATATTTGTGTTATTGCTATTGTGGTTCCGAAATTTTAACAATCTCTTTGGCTTTAGAAACATAATTCTTTCCAATCAAGATGAATAATAAAGCGATCAAACTAGTTTGAAGGGACTGTTGGAAGAAATTGGGGGTGACTGAGGAAAATTCCTCTAAGGGTGGCAAATTCTGCCACCCAAAGAGGAATCCTCTTTCCTCTTAAGAGCCTAATCTTCCCCTCCATATGAAAATGAATAATCAATTCAGTGCAAATGATAAACTTGGCTGATTTGAAAGGTGAGCAAAAGGAAAAAAGAAGACTAAGTATGGGACAAATTTGGAGAGATTAAGGTGTTGGAGGAAAATTAAGATGAGGAGTTTTCCTTTGAGAGTGGTGGATTCCGCCACCCTCAGAGGAATCTTGATTCCTCTAGAGTCTTAGCATCAAGAATTCCGCCTCTTGATAAGATGGCAATGAAACATTTTCTTGGCTTTCCAAAGTGGTGATAGTGAAATCAGAACATGCAAGAGGTTGATAATGTGATTCGAAGAGGTGTTTTGAAGGCATTGAAGGAGACAAATTGGTAAACTTGAAATGTTCCTCTTAGGCTGGCGGATTCCACCCCCCAAAAAGGAATTTCAAATTCCTCTCCCACATGGAAATTCTGCCCTTAGGAAGAGGTTTGACCAAGAGTTAATCCACAACAATTTTTATTAAGGATAGTTAAATGTTTTAATGTCATCATCTTGCCTTGACCCAATTAACCTCGGGGGAAAGGAAAATAAGTTAAATAGGGTGTTTTTTGTTGGTTTGAAGGAGTAAATTGCCTTGAAGACGCAGAAAATTAACTTGTGAGAACAACAATTTCTTAGGAAGGCAACAATTTTAGGGGCTCTTAAGGCAGATTTCTTCAAATCCTGGGAGTAAAAGGTGGTAGGAAAGTGTCATGTCCCCGTTTTTGGCAAGCTTGTGTAGTTAATGGAGTTAGCTCATCATAGCGACCCTCCTGAGCCGATAGGGTGATTAGAGGGTCTCAATTGCGGACTTACTATTTTTAGTAAGTCTATTTTTGGTAGTGTTGTGGGTGGCTCTGATAGTTAGTCGTCACCTACAGTGGATGTGGTTGCTAATTGCGTGAGCTTATATTTATTGATTAATTATTAAAGTCACTTTGTTATAATAATAACATTTTATTATAATAATGTTATTAAGAGATATATTTTAAAAGAGTTGTGTCGGAAAGTTTCAGGAGCTGAGTTCTTTTGGAAACTTTTGCCAACAAGGGTTTATAAGTACAAGCCTATTTCAATGGAAAAAACATCCATTGAATATTATTTGTTTTTGTTGTCTTTGTGGCTTTTCCGAGGTTTTGAATTTTGTTGCCCTTGCTGAGGTATAAGGGTCTGGAGTTCTGAGAAGTGCATTCAACCACTGTTGAGGTAGAGTGGAGTTGAATTTATTTATGATATGGTTGTAAAGGGCCTCTGTTGGCTGTGTCTACTGTGGTCGGAAGTCATTGTTACTGAGGTAGTTTGATAGCTTTACAATTGCTTATTGAGGGAGTTCGACTTGCACACCTGGAAATTAAATTTTTCATTCCTGTTACTATTGTCTATTGGAAGAAAATAGTGTTAAAGGCAATCTGGGCATCCAACTCTTAAAGTTTTTGTGTGATCTGTTCCTTTTTGCCTCAACCTGTTATTGGCATCAAACTCCAGCAGTTGGGCGTAGGTATTTAGCACCTGATATTGACGTCCCAACATTACCTACATCTTGGACGATTTGGCACCAATTCTGGGCATTACTTTGCAGTGGATTCTAGATGCCAACCTGGATGATTTATACAACAAAAAGTGCATTTCAGGGGGCACCTAAATGTTAAGGTTTTAGTTCAGTTAGATTGATATGATCATGAGATTCATTATTGATGGTAAATCATCTTTAGATAAATATTCTTATATATAATATATATTACATATATTATATTATATAGATAATAATATATATATATATATATATATATATTATACATATGGTTATTTATATTATTAATATACTAACCAATGACGATTAACTAATGATGATGAAATAGGTTAATTGTGCTCTCCAAGCGAAAAAAATCTAGAGAATCTTCAAAACCAAGGGGGAATGGAGAGATATTTTGGAGCTAAAGTATATGGCAAACCTCAATCTCGAACAATTCATAAACAGAGACCTTGAACCTAGGGGCTATTTTATTTGGAATGGCATTCTGAGGACGAAGAGATTAGCTTTCGACAAAGCTAAATGTAAACTTGGCAATGGACAAGATATTAACTTCTGGTATGACGACTGGTTGAGTACTGGCCCTCTGTGGGACATTGCACCTTTTAACAGATGGGCTAATGCTTGTATTGATAGATTTGAGATCAGGGTGAGTGACTACAGGAACCAGAACGAGTGGATTGACTTTGCTAAGATATCCTAGGATCTCAAGCTACTAATGGATCTGATTAGACATATCCCCCTATCTCTCAACAGAGACTCCATAATATGGGGGGAGACTGTCAATGGCATTTATACTGTGGCCTCTGGCTATGAGAATATGCAAACTTTTGGCCCTACCCCTATGTGGGCCAAAGCCTGGTTCTCGGGGCTAATCCTGAAAGTTAATGTTTTCTTCTGGATTATGCTCCAAAACCACATCCTGACGGTGGATAACCTTACAAAGAGGGGTACTATGATGCCAAATAGATGCATTTTGTGTAAATTTCAATGTGAGAGTGTTGATCACCTTTTCATCCATTGCCCTTTCATTAACAAAATCTGGTCTCTTTTCCTATCTTTTTTCAACATGTCCTGGTGTTTTCCGTCCAACATTCTGGATGTCTTTGAGCAATGGAACCAAGGAAGGCTCAGCAGTGACGACAGGGTTCTGTGGAGATGGACCTTACCCCATGTCTGCTGGGGGGTTTGGAAAGAGTGAAACAATAGAATATTCAAGGATAAGGAAACTAAGGCTGAGGGGGTTTTCCACAAATGTCTCAATGCTCTGTTGGAAAACTATTCTAATATCAAAGGTCCCATCCCCTCTTTTGGCACCAATGAAAGGGATAAAAGTAAGAGGGATGGGTGCAGATGGTTGATGTTGCCTGAGGGGTTGGTATAAGGCTAATTTTGACGGGGAGGCCAAAGGTAACCTGAGAAAGGCTAGTGTGGGAGGAATTATCAAAAATAATTTTGGCAAAGGAATGGCTGCGGTTGCTACTCCCCTTGGAACACAAACCAATCACTATTCGAAGGCTATAGCGGCTCACTATACCATAAAGCTGGCTAAAGATATGGGTGTTAGAAAACAATGGCTGGAAGGTGATTTGAAAAACATTATTGACTGCCTAAATGAGAAGAAAAAACCTACATGGACTACAGAGAATATTATAGAGGAATGCATTCTTCTTCTCAAGACTTTCGAAGAAACCTATGTGGCACATGAGTACCGGGAGGCCAACCAAGTGGCGAACAACTTGGCAAATTGGGTCAAGTACAATGAAATGGAAAAGTGGACGGAAGGTAATTTCCTGTTAGATATTAATGACATGATTGAACAAGAAAGGATCCCAAGAAGATTGGGTATAATTAAAAATTCATTATGATCGCTAAATCAATATGGGGGGTGGTAAAAAATTTGATGTGTAATTTAATTATGCTAGTTAGTGCTTTATGGGGAATGTGTAGAAACGTGATGTGGAAGTACAATTTCACTCGTACTTCTTACATCAATCATATCTATCTAATTAATACTATGATAGATTTCAGACAGTTCAGAAAGTGGAAAATTGGATCAAGAAAACGAGAAGAGCCTCTTTTTCTTTGAATTTGAAGGGATTCGAAACTGGTTTTCTAGCTTGCAGTGAGGAAAACATGGTTGGGGAAAGGCATAGGTGGGAAACAAAAGATGAAGCCAAGAAATGGCGCGGACGGTCCAAGGTTTGGGACATACTGAAAAAAGGGAAAATTACGACCTTCATTGATAAGCTCCATGGCTGGAAACCCTCGGTTACCAAGGCTATGGTTAAAAGCTGGAACGAGGGCATTGTGACTATTGACGGGGTAGAGTTTACGGTGACTGAGGATGTCATCTCCGCGGTCACTGCATTCCCATCTCGGGAAAGAAATTCTACAGAGACCGAAAAATCTCGGGGCATGCAGTAGTGGAATTCACTAAGGATCAAAAGGAGAAAAAAGCACTTGTGAAGAGAGGAACCCATTATCTCCCGAGCTCCATCAAGCCACTATGGAGGGTTTTACGAGCTATCATCAAATACATCACCCTGGATACCAGATTTGATCGGCTATGCACCTACCATTTCGTGATACTCAATCACTTCAGGTATGGGGCCAAAATTTCTATCCCTTTTTATCTTTACGCTTCTATGAATGAAAACATCAATGAATATTAGAAGAAGCATACTAGGAATCTGACGCTCCACGAGGGGCTGTTACTTTTAATTTATGAGTTCTTTAAAGCTAGGACAATGGGGAAACCAATTAAGTCAAAGGAGGGTAAGAAGGGCAGAGTGGACTCTGAAGAGTCGAAAGAGAACCATTTGCCTTCGGACATCGAAGATAGTCTTGATATGCACATTGATTTGGAGAACGATGATTCTCCAAAGGGAGGCTTTGGGAAACAAACCATCAGAAGGGAAAATAAAAGGAATACTACCCTCATCCCATGCACGACCTTGATTCCTCCCTTGGCAGGGACTATAAAAAAAGCGCCGAAGGCATGGACATGGGTGAGGATAGTGCTGAAGGCAACGAGGAGATTAGGGAAGGGGAAGGCATGAAGAGAAAAAAGGGAAAGAATACCATCACTATCAAAATTCTGAGAAGCAAAGAGGACTCTGTTAATATTTCCAAGGGCCAAAAAAGGAAACATCCTGAGGCTGAGATGGAGAAAGAGGGGGTTGAGGCGAAAGGGGTGGAAGATGATCTCAACCAAGATGAGAGAGCTGACCATGAACATGACTTTGAGGAATTTGGTACTAGCCAATACAAGTGCTTGATTATGGGCAGAGACAGAAATGTGGTGTGGAGAAACTTTGACACTGCATCGGCCAAGATGGGGTTTAACAGAGAATTAATAAGAACACAGGTCAAAGAGGATGATGAAGGTAAAATAAAAATTGAGGAATTAATTGACCCGACCCTGGTCATTTTCAGTGACATAGCTAAGGAGCACCCAAATATGGACATCATCAACAATGCTAAGAACAACGCTGTAGCCAGTTTCCACACTACCAAATGGATTTTCCATGAAATCCAAGACCTCAAGTACAGGGTGTGCAGCCTTGAAAGAGAAAACTACAGCTTGAAGAACAGGATTTTAGAGGAAGAAAAGAGCAAGGATGATAGAGTGGAGGAGGTTAGAAACAGGGTCCAAATAATGGAGAGTTCTATGCGGATCATTGTAGAACAAAGCTACAATATTCTAAAAGATGCCAATGAGAATATCAAGATTCTCATCAGAACCAACAAGGAAGAGGACTTGACCCCCCACAACGCCAAGGAAAAGACCCCTGAAGATAGCTCAAGGAAGCGCACAAGATCCAGCATGAGGAAGAAGGATACCCAGGATCTTGACTAGGAGCACTCAGAAATGAAGGAGGCGGCAGGTAGACTGTCGGAGCTAGAAATCAATGCAGCATAAATGCTAAGAGAGATGTCCTGAGCGCCCTAGTTTTCTTGGATGGCTTGGCTTTTTGTCTTCTCTTCTTGGTTTTTTACTGGTTCCTGTCTTTTTATGTGGGGAGATGTTTCTTTTGTTTGCTTTTAGTATCTGTTGCTACTTTAAGCATTCTCTTTATGTCTGGACTTTTTATTGCATGGGTTTCAGGGCGCTATTAAATCCTGTTTTCCTTAATCAAAAACTATAGAGACATGTCTCCTCCCCTCATATTTATGAGTCCTCAAATCTACATTTGGAAATCATGAATAACAATGGCCATGATTCCACATTTGTAGAAACGATCCATGTTACTTAACATGGTATCAAAGCCAACTACAAATTTAGGAAAGAGAGTAAATACATGATAGATAGATTCAAATTGATAGACTAAATTAGTTGGGTTAGAAAGCATGACCATCATAGGAGAAACCAGAACAAAAAATACAGAGGGATCGACATGTCCTTGGATTTTTTAAAAATAATTTCAATGTTTTTGCAACAATCATTATTCTTATAATAAGAGAACTACCAATGAATGCGAGGGGGAAATCAATTTTTGTGAAAGGTGCTCGATGAATTTATTGGTTTGAATTCTAATAAATAATGTTTCAGCATTTCTCATTGTTTGAATTGTTACTCAAAACAAGCGCTCCCCACATCTCAAATCTGTAATACACTTGTCGTTCCTTTAAAACTATGATCCCTATTGAAGGTAGCATGTCAAATACAAGGACGATACATTCACTAGTTAGATCAAGAGAAGACTTCAAAGATTATGGTGCTTAGGTTAATACCATCAAAGCGTTGTTTACTATGCTCGGATTAATCTTGTTGACAACTTTGACTATATTCTACCCAGTGGAAAGTTGTCACACCCTTACATTGTCAAAGAATGTAATATGCTTAAGACGACAAGGAGGAGAGACAAATTTATGATGTGTCCGTTGAGTTTCTCAAAGCTGGTGTCATTAATAATCTAGTGGGATTCGACATCAAGCTCGTGGTTAATCTGACTAGTTGGTGCAAATCAAAAGAAGGTAGTGATGAAATCGAGAAAAAATTAAATTGGAGGCATTAAACATGGAATACCTTAGGAAGAAAATTAATTTTTATTGTACATAAAGATTACAAACTTTATAAATCGATATTGGTTATCCATTTTCGATCAAGCATAGCGGACAGTGGGTAAGACATGGAGATAGGCTGTAGTGTCAACAAAATCAAACCTTTAAAATAATATTTGTTTTGTAATAAATTCAATGCAGACGGAGGAAAGGGCAAATTGTAACATGTAGTTGGAGAGAAATGCATTGACTTCTAAATGTTGGTTTTAATGAGTTCAAAGTTCATGACATTTTCTTAAATTTGACAGTAAGACTATAGTAAGACTATATTGCACATCAGATAAATAGATCATGGTTTGGTTATAACGGTTCTTGCCACCTATACCAATTGCCATCATTAAATCCAATGATAATTTTTATGGTTTGTTTGCAGTTAAACCACAATCCCAATGCTAGGAATGATTAAAGTGGCGGAAGTCATAATAAGAGGGCACGCAAAAGAAACATTATAAAGAGGTTCCTATCAAAGTGTATACTTGTGAAATCGTATCACAAATTTTAAGCTGAATATTGACGAAGCATTAAGAACATCGAAAGATCCTTGATGAGTGTTAACAAAGCCGTACATTGCATTGAGAGAGAGTGCCCGATGAATTATGTGGCCATGAAAAATATATGGTGGCACAGATGGGGTTTTAGATGTTTGCACCAAGAGCTCATGTTAGAAGTGGTCTGAGATTCACTTAATGGAAAATGCTTGTATAAAATACTTTACCTTGAGGGAAAGCCTAAAGTTATCATCACTTCGAAACACAAAAATCCATATTATCGCAAGGTAAGTATGAGGATCCACTCGAGATAAATGTGAGGGTTACAATGTTGGGAGCATAAGAACATTTACACAAAATAAACCACCATCCGCAAACTCCAGGCACTTAAGCAATCCAGGGTAATCAATGAAAATTTGGGCATGAATATGTGTAAGAAGAGATTCATGATATAGTCTCTTATCGGCATGTCATAGTCACGATACAAACATAAAACACAACATTTGAAGATTTATTTGAGTTGTGAAGAAATGTAATAGTAGAAGAAATATGTCCCGTCATTATTTAAGAGACACAACCCTTCTATCCAAATAGAAGATGTTTGACATTCAAATATTTTTTATTCTAATAAAACTTGGCACTCAAGTTGAGCCATCGAATTATAAATTTGGGGATGGATAATTTCAAAGAGAGACAATAACCACATAGTTTACTTGGAACAATAATGAGAAGTTAGAACAACAATTTCTGAGATGTTTGACTTCTTTAAGAAAGACAACACCTTTAGATTTCTTGGATTAATTGGGACAATGATCATAGAGGCATCACTGAAGATAATGGGTATAGGTTATAACAAAAGAAGGCATACAAATTTATAAAATAATAGATGAAATCAATAATTCATATACCTTTATAGACATTGTGAAGATTGATTGTGATCCATAAGCACTAGATTGGACATCTGCAATGGAGTTTTGGCCACCCACAAGAAAGATGGGAACTATTGATGGTTCTTTAGAAGAGAATGAATAAAAAGAAGTTTTCCATATTTCATGGAATGTAAAAAAAATTGTTCAAACAATATGAGAGTGGGAATTTTACATTGTGGGGGGAAATATAAACCAATGTTCCATTCTCATTGTTTGACAAATGATTATATAGAGGCATTTTCTGACTTGATGGATATGGACCTTCAGTAAAGTAACTTGTATCAAGGATGCACAGGTAAGTATTCATCCTTTTTGAGTATTACATTTATCTACTTACTCTATTCTCTCTCTTAATTACATTCGTACTATAAGAGTTATTTTCCTTGATCTTTTCCTTTATGTGTAGGGATGTTCTTGTAGGAAAAGAAGGTTGGTACCTTACACATGCTACCAAATATTGTGTAGACTCAATCTTATGATAGTAGCTTCAAAAGATGTTTTGATCTACTCATTAGTCATCTGATGATCTAGCTGGATAAAGTGAGGCTCATGAAGCGAATATCCTTGATGAGTGAGAATATAAGAATCCTTTCATATCAAGAGGGAGTCTAATACTTCATCAGAGACAACCTTATACGAGGAGCTTAGAAGATCGATGTTTAGAGGGAGTCTAAAAATACATGTATGTGGCTACATGATTTTGATGGGCCTACCCATGTATACATCATAAGGAAATAACGACTTATCATTGAAGGTTGAAAGATTAATATTAGCTTCAGAGGGATTCTGAGTGGCATCCTTGGGTGAATAGAGTCTCAAAGGGAGTAACTACAGGACCTGACCTCCCAGGATCATTGTTCGGAGGGAGAAATTTTGAGATGTAATCCTTTGTGGATGATATCCTCTCTATGAGGAGAAGTTCTAAGTGAAATTCTTTGTAATATGCTCTCCTCTATGAGAGAGAAGTCTGAGGCAAGAACCCTTGTTCCACCCTCTAGTAGTAGCTATGGTGGGTCTACCCTCTGACTTGGTTCATTGTGGATATCATGTGATTTACTACATGATGCTGTTGTGATTATGTCATGAAAGGTGACGATCTATCATTGATGTATATATTTAGAGGGGAGCTATTGAAAAGTGACGATCTTATCAATAGCTGGACCTGTTATCGTAACATTACATTAAGTTGTTGTATTGGACTGCTTGAAGTTATGATAATGAACATACATAAGGTAACTATTGTAAGGTGACAATCTTATCAATAGTTTGGCCTGTCTCCTAGATATGCTATATTAACCTGTAGCACCAAAATGTGTTGGATGTCTAGGAGCATGTGTTATCATGGTTCTTTGGGTTGGATTTTGCCAGACACCTTGATAACCAACTCATCATAGTTCTTCGGGCCGGATTTTGCCGGACACCATGAAGATCAATTTGTTATAGCTCTTTGGGCCGGATCTTTCCAGACACCATGACAAAAATTTATTATAGACCACACTTAAGGTGGTATTTGAACTTGTATTATGTGTGCTTCAATTCCTTCCTTGCTAAAAAGGGAGTGTTGAGAAATTTAGCCTCATTGTGAATCAAAACCAATTCCATATGTAATATATGTTAATTTATATGTGTGTGTGTGTGTGTGTTTTGATGGATTTATGTTGATATACTTAAATATACCATTCTAGGAATATCATACTGAGATGATCTCTTCATATACTCAAGAGCATAATGTGTTCTATATCAATCCTCCCTAACTAAGAGGGAGTGTTAAGGTTGTAGTTCAGTCAGATTGATATGATCATGAGATTCATTATTGATGGTAAATCATCTTTATATATATATATATATATATATATATATATATATATATATATATATATATATATATATATATATGGTTATTTATATTATTAATATACTAACTAATGATGATTAACTACAGAGACATGTCTATCTCCTCCCCTCATATTTATGAGTCCTCAAATATGTATTTGAAAATCATCAATAACAATGGCCATGATTCTACATTTGCAGAAACGATCTATGTTACTTAACACTAAACTCCAACATTTGGTCGCTTTGTCTATCAGCATTTTAAGCACACATACCATGCTCTTTGACGCTGGGGAAAATTCAGAACTGTATGCTATTATTGGGTGATTTCTTGCAAGTCTGTAAGTGCAATTTTAGAATGTCCCTATCTCTGTTGTTGGGTGTCACTTTCTACTGTTAATAAATTGCAAACCAAATTTTGTCAGTAAGTTCTTTTGCAAAATTAATAAGATCATTTCAGTTCTATTGTGATTCTGTATTGGTTGCTTGGGAATATTTTCAATTCAGAATTCTGTTTGCAAAAACATGAAGGAGAGTTTATATCAGTATTTATTGATGCTAAAGTTTGAAAATCTGATTCATCTGGTGAATTATGAGTAGTCTAGTACATTTCTTTGTGCTGTGATAAAAATTAGAACATATATATGTGTGTGTGTGATTATGGAATTGCTTGCCAACTGTTTGACTAAATGTCAAACTCCTGATTAGTTAAGGAAATTGATGCTTTTAAAACTAAATTGTTGAACTATAATCAGCTAGGGGTTATTACAGAAAGGCTAAAACTTGGGTTAATTATATACTGTAAAATACATATACGTTCCAGATTTTTCACATAATATCATTTCAAGGTTTGCAAGAGGAATGGTAGCTTCTTTAAAACTAGAGTAAATCCATGATCCAAAGCCTTTCATTTTGGTATTGATGCAATTTTATTTTATGAATGCATTCATATTGCTTTCATCATTTCATGAACTTAATGCTTTTCTCTCTTGTTTTGCATGGAAAATTGTTGTAGAGGAAGCTTAGAAATCAATGAGATGAAGGCAAGGTCAAACCCAAGATTCCAAGCAAGATCAAGCTGAAGAACTTCAAGTGAGAAGGAGATCCAATTAAGATTATCAAAGTGAAAATTTAAATTTTAAGATCAAGATGGAATTCAAGAAAGCAAAAAACAAGGAGACAGAAAAATCTGTAAGTGGAAGAAATTTCATCAACTTGAATTTCCTTTGGAAATCCAAGTTTTGTTTGAAGGGATCCAAGCTACATGAAAAGACTTCATCACTTCAAGAAGTTCAAGATTCAAATGCACAATTAAAAGCAAGTTCATATTGTGGCAATGAGAAGATTTCCAAGAAAGAAGATGGAGAAGATTTGAGAAGATGAAGCAATTTGGGAATATTCTATTACAATCAAAAGCTTGACAATGTTCAGTATCAAGAGATATTTCCCATCACCAAAAGAATTGGTCATGATGACATAATAAAATGCTGATGTGGCACCTAGTTGTCTTCTACCAATCAGAAAATTCAAGTTACAAGCACATTCAATCGTATTATACAAGTGTACAATTTTTTCATTGGCTCTCAAAAGCATTGTAATTTTCTTATTGGCCCACAGGGTGGCGCCTTCATGCAATTGAATGATAGGTTCACAACTCTATTTTGGGTTTGTAGAGATAAATCTTGGCCCTTGATCTTGATCAATCTTGGTCCATTGTAATTGAACAAGTATAAAATGCTAGGGCCTTCTCATTTGTAAAGAGTTAGATTCATTAGAGAGAGAAACTAGTTTTAGATTAGAGTAGAGTAGGAGGAAATTTGATGAAATTGTCACCATAATGCTATTAAAGTGATTGGTGATTTATTTTTGGTCTTCATGGTGAATTACTTAATGTTGCTTTTAAGTGTTGTATGTCTTCTTCAAATCCTAATTTAGAACAGCTTCAAGTTGTCGAGATAGAATTGACTTATCTTAAGTAGTTTAATTAGATGAAAGAAATTGTGAATGCTTACTTGCTTGACTTGCACAAACTAGGCCACTAGCCTCTTGCTGATTGTGTGCCTTATTTGGCTAGATTGTGATTGGAAGTATTGTACTTCAATTGATATTCAATCTTTAGTTTTCATCCATTGATGGGATTGAAGAGGAGATATTGATTTGAAAATCCTTTGAATATATCTTAGAAGCTTGTACTAGGTGGGTAGTTGCTCACAGGATTGCACCTAGTAGAGTCCAAATTCATCCATACTTCCTTGCATTTACAGTTAGAAGTAGAAGTTAAGTTTGAGTTGAGAGTTCGAGAATCGAAAATCAAAACTGTATTTTTATTGCACATTGTGAAGCCAAATCTTTAGAAACAAGCTGATGGTTTTTTGAGAAATAGTGTAAGTCCCCTTAGTGATTACAACAAATCACATTATTTTGCTAAGCGAGTCCACAATTGAAAGAACCTTGTAGTCATATCATGATCTTACTTTGCAAGCTTAGCATAAGAAGTGACCTTATTCAAGAGAGAGTTGGAGATTTGGTGTTTCATTTTGAAATACAAAGTATTTGATTCTGCATGTTGTAGTGGAAAAAAACACACATTAACACTAATCCATGCCAAACTCACTGTTTACTCCTCAAACCCATTTTAAAGCTATATCAGATTTTCTCTAAGTTATCGATGTGTCCAAGAAAGTAGTGGATGCCAAAGCAAATACGTATGGATACTGGAGGCGGACGGGTGCCCTGTGGGTGCCACTCGGATGCATTGTTGTGTGTTGCAGGTCCCGTTTGCCTTCTCCATTTCTCGGTTAGGGCCAGCTCAAGTTTTGTTGTGACGCATCCGCATCCTTATTTGCAGCTCGTGTTTGATCACACATATTTTCAGCTTGTTATTTAATCGATGGTGATTAAGAACAAATAAAAACATTATTAGAAGCTATGTTAGCGGTTGGGTGTTTGTGCAGTATGATAGGTAGTATATATCGCACTAGTCAAATCTATACAAAGGAGATTCCATTCATGCCGTCAATCATCAAAATGAAACAAGAAACATCAATTAAAAGGAAATGAGACACTTATGCTTGTTTGCTTGTATATAAGGAAAGATGTGATTACTATTGTTAATAATAAATTTTAAAATGATGATGTCTTCAGCAATCAAACAATAGTCGAAGCACACTTGCTAAAAGGAAGGTTCAATATATTAGAAAAAGATTAAGCGTATAAATTGAAAGGCTGTGATTATTAATTAAAGAACTCTTAGAATTTGCAATGTTAATTATAAATTAATTGATTACTATTAATTATAATACATATATTATAATTATACATATATATTATTAATGTATATATATATATTTATTAAAATTATCTATATATTATTAATGTATATTTTGCAATATTAATAGTAAGTTATCAAATAGTATAACTGTATATATATACATACATTCATATATATATATATATATATACATGCGTCCATATGCATCCCGCATCTGCTTCAGAACCTGCATCCGAATCGGTAACTTAGGATTTTCTTACTAATCTTGTGCTCTATGCACCTGTGGTTCAGTGCTATTCAAGACATTATTGCTGCTATACTTAACAGTAATTATGTGAATAGATTATCCTAAATTGGCATAATATTTTTTGTTCTCTTCATAATATTTATCTAGAACATGTATAGGGTAGTTTTGTCCCTGAAGAGGTTACGAAGTTTCAATAATATTTGTCAATCTCTACTTTAGAACAATTTGATAAAAACTTAAAGATTAGAAGGTAGCAAAACCTTAAGCACTATTGTTAAATAAACACTAGAGAGCAAAATAGTGTCTTAGAAAAGTTCTAAGTTCTAAATTAACCGAAGCAAAATATACTGTACATATGCAGCTTCAGAGTATAAATTTCAAATGAATTCCTTATCAATCGACTATAGATTTAATAAAGTAACATTTATATTTAATTTTTCTGCGATATCAAATGATAAAAGTATTTTCTTGTTGCAGATTGTACCAAATGGAGTTTGTGACCACTCTTGTATTGCTGTGTAGAATTGCTGAGGAGGTATCATTGATTGGTTTCTTTCAAGATACAAATTACCAAGCCAGGAGAGCTCAAGTACCTACCATAAAAAAGAAACAAACAGATGCAATCCATTTTGGAAATAAGTGACTGCTGTTTTATCTATGCTTACAAATTAAAGGTGAGTGTGACTTGTCATAAAAAGAACTGCATATATATGGATGAATTTTGACATGTTGAGGGCTACATAAACATTAAGTCGATAATTACCTAAATTAAGCTTTATTTGTTTCATTGATTTGATTCTTGACAGTATGTCAGCTGATAAGTAGGAGATATTTTCCATAGGAAGTCAAATTGTGATATTGCTATCAGGATTTAACTGTGTAGTATGTTAGCTGTTGTCAACAGCTATTTCGGCCTTATGCAGTCTAGGATACTGAGCAGAGTATATCATCAATCTTCAATTTACGGTTTCAGATTTCAACTAGTAATACTAATTTTATGATATCTACTGACTTGAATATAATTAGTCTGCTTCTTTGTCTGATTTTTGGTGGAAGACTGACTTATTCAGAGGATGGATAGACCTAGGAAGTAACTTCTTGTTATGTACGTTGAATTTTACATTGAATGCACATGATTAGATAAAAGGAACTATAAAATATAGTGTATCGGCTTTGAATGTATTAGCTATGGGATGGTTAGTGTGGATAGTTGTGGCCAGTTAATGTACCTGCAATATTTTGTACTATATGATCTCTTAGATTATCATTCAAGTGTAATAAAAGCAAAAAAATTCACGTCGACATGTACTATTCTTTTTAAAATTATTTTAATTCTAATGTATATATTAAATGTTTATAATCTTGAAGTTTGTGAATATGCTTATTTGTGTTTACATTTATAATTGAAGCATCTTCAAAATTGATAATTAATCTTAAGTGGACACTTTGGTGTCATGCCCCCTTTTAAAAATAAATCAATTGGGGATCTATTTCTTCATTTCCTGTAAGCTAAGTAAGGGAAGTTCACAATAATAATATTTTTGTCAAAAAGTAAACAAATCTGGGCTGAAGACACCCCTTTCACATCATACCTCATGGGATAAGAGGTTAATGCGCTGAAGTGGTTTGATGGAACTTTTTATTAGGATTCTTAGTAATGATTCTGAAGGAGGCCTCTCTGAGATAAGATTGGTTACCTTGTTTTCAAGCATGACTGACAATTTTTTCACATCAGCAGCTTTATCATTTTTCTTTCCAAGCCAACTAATAGGTGAGTATGTCCCAAATTCATCACTATCTAGTCATTGGAATATTCATAGACATTCTATTGAGTTTTTAATTGTTGAAAGATTTCATGATACAGATGTCTTTGTGTGTTCTATATGTATGTACTGTTGGGAGGTTGGTGCCTCCATCCCCTCTAGGTGAAGGTACCGTTCAGCATAGACCGATGGATTTGTGACATGTGCTTAATTGCTTCCCGTGGATTCTTGTCTCTGGCTGTTATGACGTTCACTGAAAGTTTGAGCTTTTGGTGTAACGACAACGATGATTCCAACAAATGGTATCAGAGCACTGGGTTACGGGTTCAAATCCCTCGGGTCATGCTGAGGGGGGGGATTGTTGGGAGGTTGGTGCCTCCGTCCCCTCTAGGTGAAGGTACCGTTTAGCATAGACCGATGGATTTTTGACATGTGCTTAATTGCCTCTCGTGGATCCTTGTCTCTGGCTGTTGTGACGTTCATTGAAAGTTTGAGCTTTTGGTGTAATGACAACGATGATTCCAACATGTACATCCTATGTTTTTAGTCAAAATCCTAATGGAAAAAAGGATTTAACAAGATTTTGTGACATCAATATTTGTCATACAATACAAGCATTTTCTTGATCAAATAGATTGAATTAGGAATCATCCTTTGCCCACCCCATAATATGGATCAAAGTCATCTTCCATCTAGCAGACTAAGGCAATTGAATCTTTATTGAGAGATAAATATGTGAATCATTAAACTGTGGCCAAATTGGAAACTTTCAAAATTGACGTAAAACTCTAGCAAATTCAAGGCAAGAGACAGGTTTGGTGATTTGTGGTAGTTACCCAAGATGTTAAATATACCGATTCAAAGGTGAAGAAGTTAGTGTGTTTTGTGAAATAACTGATAGTACTAATGTCATCATCAGTTGATTCACAAACTTATGCTTGAATGCAAAATTTACCAAAACCAAATAATCAACGTTGATAACCTGCCACATGTATAAATGAGATTGATAATAAAATAAAGTTGTATCAGTAAGTTTGGAAAGTTGTTTAAAGCTCTGTTGAAACTTTCAAAAGAATCTAAGCAATGTAAAAGGTGGCAAGTCACTGGCAAACAGTTGCCATAACTGTTTGTATATTGTGCATACAAATATAATAGATGACAATGCATTGATGTCACTGACTGTTGTATTGATTAACTGGTAGATATGCATAAATAGAAACCTTGACCTTTATCAAACAGTCCCCTCAAAATGATGATATCTCATGAAATGCGAAGATTTAAGGTTTAGAGACATTTTTTAAAGAAAACCCTCAGACAAATCTATTAGCTAGAAAGCAAAGCGAAAGCTTGTGACTTTGATAAAATCCCAAGTTCCAAACAATCATGAGTGTCCAAGAAGATATCATTGATTGGAAGCTTTAAATGAGAGTTGTGTCCACGACTAGCAAGAAATGTGGCAAGGTATAAATGTAGAACACAAGCAAGATATGTGAACCGTTCGATAGATTTTTTCTAAATACAACCCGCATGAGGTCATTTTGATGGCAAGAAAGGCAGAAAACGGAGTAGTTGAAGGCAGAAATAGATTACAAGAATTGCAGTTTTCACGGTCTTCTGGTAGATACACACACAATGTGCACCTAAAGTGCACATCGCAAGTGTGATGCAATGTTCTGTAACCTATCACAGCAATTTCCTTGTTCATGCCATTAAGAGACTTGGTGAGAGGTTTTTGAGCAAAAACCATCAAGCATGCTGAAAACAATGGTTGTATGGTCCCACTTTCTTGATGTCTATAAATCATATGGGAATATAGACACATTGTTACTACTACCATTGCAGCTGGTGAAGCAAGTCGACACCATATAAGAACACCGGTGTTAGCATCCTTGGAACAAGTCATGAACATCCTCCAAAACATATAGTGGAAAGGTTTTTGTCAAGATATCTAACTTGAAGATGATCAGATATATGCATTTAAATATAGAGCCTACAAAGTACAAGGGATACGATAAGTCTGCCGCTATCCTCCTTACCCATGCCCAACGTAATATTTTGGCTAGTGAACAAATAGGGTTACAAGTGTTAAGGATTTAGCTTCGTTCTAATTGAAGCAAACAATATATTTGATCCATAGATATATGTATATGTGCTAATATGGAAAATATATGTATATATATATTGAATAAACAAAATATATTATGGACTGCTTATGGCAGAATAATATCTATAACACTTGCCCAATAGTATGATTCAAGTCATAAATCAAAGCCATGCTCGATGGCTTGTATCAGAGTCATGTCCGATGATTAATATCGGTGTATGCACTTAAAGATTTGTTATCGGCAGCAACCACGATAACATGTGTTTCAAATATTGTTAATTACCCCACGTAGGGTCATGACCCTATGTAGCTAATGCCATGTAGGAGTCATGCCCCTATTTGGGTGTAACTCTTAAAGCATATATATATATATATATATATATATATATATATATATATATATATATATATATATATATATATATATATATATATATATAAAAGAGAGTCTATTGGTCCCTGCTATGAATGACAATCAATAAAAAAGACAATAGCATTCCATAGCAGGCATTCGATACTACAGGTAGTACAAAACATTCAAGGTTATATATCAGATTGGTGTTCAAGAGTTACAGAGGACTATACTAATTATATTATATAGGATTTGTTCTTATTAAATACTACAGATCAAATTTGAGATCTCCATCAATAACAATAAAAGAGAGATTACTCCAGATTGAAGTAAAATTTGGAAGTTATTATCATATAATCTAATACTACAATAATGTAATGTTCCATTCCCCTATGTCTGCTTTGAAACAATCTTTCTACCGTCCGTCACGGTCAATGGCAATTGATGGAGCAATGAAGTCGTATGGTCTAGTAGGGAAGTAGTACGACTAGAATAGGATGTTGTACGATGTCTAATGGAGGATGTACGATGGGAGAATGGTTGTACGGTGTCTAATAGAGGATGTACAGGTGGGAGAATGGCCGTATGGGGATGTCATACAGTGTATCCAGGGTGGTCGTACGACAGGGCCTAAGGAGGCCGTACGGTGACTATGGAGGAGCTATGTAGAGACTGGAGGTTGTACGGTGGCTATAGGAGGGGATACACAACAGATTGGAGGCCTTATGGAAGCTAAGGAGAAGGCATACGCTGATGGATTGAAGCCAGAGCTAGACGAATACGTACTTGCCCAAACACAGACAATGTTAGATGTTAAAGTAACCCGAACACAATATATTCCCAAAATTGTATAACTTGTAAATAATCAAGATGCTCTAATTTGCCAGATCTGAGCTAGGAAATACAGTGACGGAATAGGGTGAGGGTTGAGTCCCACCAAAACCGCAAGAGCCAGATAGGGAAGATCTTTCACTCCTGAAATGGCGAACAATCCAGAACCCCAACAGGAATTCACAGTACAAAGAAATAAATCAAATCGCATACCAACTACTACCTATATGCAGTGCTTAAATACCTGTCGGGGAAACCTTTCCGAGGGTGTACAAAGACAGCCGACGACCACACCTAGCTACGAAAACAATTAAATAAAATGGGTCTGAGATATACTAAAGCAATCGGCCTATTAAAAAAGGTTTGATTAATTATTTATTTTATTATAGGAACATTACAGTCCTCCCGTCCGAAACTTTGCTTGTCCTCAAGCAAATGCAACACCGGATGCTGCAGGATGTGTTCGCCTTCCCAAGTTGCGTCGTCCATCGGCAAGTGTTTCTAGCTTACCAAGTATTCCTTCAAGGTACGATTCCGTAGGGTCTTCTCACGTACATCAATGATCTCGGCTGGTTCCAATATGAGCTTCCCTTCTTCATTGAGCGGTGAAAGATCCGCAATTACTGTGATGTTCTATCCCACAGCGTTCTTTAGCCAAGAGACATGAAAAATGTTATGAATGCGACTTCCCACTGGAAGTTCCAACTCATAGGCAACTTCACTAATGCGGTGAGCTACATGATAAGGGCCATAAAATTGTAGTCTCAATTTTTCTTTCCCCTTTGCCTTCAATGAGGACTGCCTATATGGTTGGAGCCTGAGATAGTCCAAGTCTCCCACTTAGAAACTTCTCTCGATTTGGTGTCTGTTGGCATACATCTTTTGTTGATTCTGCACCCTTTGTAAGTTCTCTTTCAAACATCTTAGGATGTCTTGCCCTTCCTGAAGCTAGTCCCTGGCTCTTGGTGTGCGACTGTCACCCAGCACCATGTCGACAAATGAAAGGGGTTCATACCCGTATAGTGCTTTGAAGGGTGCCATCTTGATGGACATGTGGCAAGTGGTGTTGTAATAGTATTCCCCCAGATGCATCCATTTGACCCATGCCCATCGTTGTGCCGAAACGTAGTTTTGAAGGTAGCCTTCTAGCCACTTGTTTACAATCTTAGTCTGTCTGTCTGTTAGAGGGTGGTAGCTAGTACTTGACGACAATTCTGTTCTTACCAACTGAAACAATTATGTCCATAAAATACTGATAAATCAACCATCCCGATCACTAACAATGTTTCGGGGTAACCCGTGTGGACGAAAGACTTCTCCGAAAAATAATTCGGCTACCTGTGTGTCCTGAAAATTTGAGGAGATGGCAAAGAAGTGTGCATACTTCGTCAGTCTGTCAACTACTACAAAGATACAATCCTTTCCGTTTACTTTGGGAAGTCCAGTAATGAAGTCCATCGAGATACTTTCCCACTTCTATTCCGGTATAGGCAAAGGTTGTAGTAACCTAGTGTGTAGAGTATGTTTGGATTTTTTTTGCTGGCAGACCACACCCTCTCTTACTTACTACAATACGTCTCCTTTAAGGCCTTTCCATGAAAACCTCTCCTTGATTTGTCTGTAAGTTTTGAGGAAACCTGGGTGTCTAGTCAAGGGTGAGGCATGTATATCCTTCAAGATTTTTTGCTTCAGTTTGGATTCGGGCACTAAGTATATCCGATTCTTATAGTAAATGATGTCATCCATTACTTTGTACAGATCATCCTGAGTGTTGCCATCCATTAGCTCACAGGGAAATGTGTTTTTAGAATATTCCACCAATTAATGTGCTTTCTAGTCAACTGAAATGTGAGTTAGTAAGCAGATGGCGGGTTTCGTGGACAAGGCATCTGCCACCACAGTGTTCTTCCCTTTCACATATTCAATGTCAAAATCAAAAGCCTGAACCTTTCTTACCCATTTTTGTTACCTCTCGTTCAAGTCCCATTGCTTCAGAAAATATCTCAAGCTCTTATGATTAATACAGACGACAAACTAGGCACCCACCAGATACTATCGGAACTTGGTTAGTGCATGTACGATGGCTAACATCTCTTTGTCGTAAGTGGAATATAGGTGCTTTTCTTGTATAAGCTTCCGATTCTCATAGGCTATGGGGTGTCTATCTTGCATCAGTACTGCGCCAGTGCCTTCTCCAGATGCGTCATACTCCATAATGAATGGTTGAGTGAAGTTAGGTAAGGTGAGTAATGGGCAAGTGCTCATTACTTCTTTCAACTTATCAAAAGTGAGTTGCGCCTTTTAATTCCACTAGAAAGACCCCTTTTTTGTCAGATTTGTTAATGGCGTGCTGAGCTGAGAGAATCCTTTTACAAATCTCCGATCATAATTGCACAGTGCAAAAAACCCTCACAACTCAGAGAGCGATTTTGGGGGGGGCAATCAAGGATAGCCTGAATCTTCTCTTGATGAACTTGTACCTCATTTATTGATGTGCCTGAGGTACAATATTTCTGTCATCTCGAATTCACACTTGGATTGCCTGGTGAACAAGGATTGAGCCTTCATGATCCTTAGGACTTCATCCAGATGCTTCAGGTGTTCTTCCCACATCTTGTTATAAATAAGGATATCAACAAGTATACCAGTAAGTACTTACGCAATTATTTGTGGAAGATGCAATTAATGCATGAGTGGAACGTAGCAGGTGCATTCGTTAATCCGAACGGCATGACCAGGAACTCATAATGCCTGTTGTGACAACGAAAAACCATCTTCTCTACGTCTTCCCTCATGCGGATCTGATGGTATCCGAAACGAAGATCTATTTTTGAAAAATAAACCACACCATGTAATTCATCCAACAATTCATCGATCTTGGGAATATGATATCTATTTTTAATTGTCTTTTTGTTCAACGCACGGTAGTCCACACATGCGCATCGTTCTGTCCTTTTTTACCAATACTATTGAGGATGCAAAAGGGCTAGAATTGGGGTAGATCCATCCTTTCTCAAGTAGTTCCTGAATCGTCTTTTCGATCTCATCTTTGAATTTCTTGGGATGGCAGTAAGGTGTGGTTATGACTGGTTTGGCGCTTGCTTCCAATTCGATGGTATGCTCAAACCCATGATGGGGAAGTATGCCAGGAGGAATGTCTATAAAAACTTTATCATGAGCACTCAAGATATTCTGAAGTTCGTCATCCTTGTGAGGTGTCCATTGTCCTTTCACGGGTTCTGCTGAAAGAAAACAGTGTGCAGCCCATGCAATGTCATAATGCCAAAAGATTGCTTCGATCTGTTGTACTGAAACTTCCTTCGATCCCTCATTGGCCATTCCATGGAGAACCACCTTCTTCCCATCGACAACAAAAGTGAATTGATGAGTAGGAGATAGTTTCCACAACAAGTCAAATTGTGATATTGCTATCAAGATTTAATTGTGTGATTTTGAGTCAAACTCATTGACCCATGTTTCATGAGTAGTGATTCAACATGAATCCATCTCTCATGAGAATAAATGGAACACTTAACACTCATTGGATCTAGGTGATGCTCATAGGGGTGAAGCACCAGGACTTCTCGGGAGGTCACCCATCCCAGTACTACTCCAGCCTGAGCGCGCTTAACTACGAAGTTTCCTCCATGGTTAAACCCAAAGATTGCAACCCCATTTGCAAAACCTTCACCAAGTGTTGTGCCTTATGAACCATTCATTAGAAAGCCCCTTAAGCTCATCAATTGATAAGTAGGAGATAATTTCCACAAGAAGTCAAATTCTGATATTGCTATCAGGATTTAACTATGTGATTTTGAGTCAAACTCATTGACCAATGTTTCATGAGTAGTGATTCGACATGAATCCATCTCTCATGAGAATAAATGGAACATTTAACACTCATTAGATCTAGGTGATGCTCACAGGGGTGAAGCACCGGGACTTCTGGGGAGGTCACCCATCCTAGTACTACTCTAGCCTGAGCGCACTTAACCACGGAGTTTCCTCCATGGTTAAACCCAAAGCTTGCAACCCCATTTGCAAAACCTTCACCAAGTGTTGTGCCTTGTGAACCATTCATTAGAAAGCCCCTTAAGCTCATCAATTAATAAGTAGGAAATAATTTCTATAGCAAGTCAAATTGTGATATTGCTATTAGGATTTAACTGTGTGATTTTGAGTCAAACTCATTGACCCATGTTTCATGAGTAGTGATTTGACATGAATCCATCTCTCATGAGAATAAATGGAACACAAAGCACTTATTGGATCTAGGTGATGCTCACACGGGTGAAGCACCGGGACTTCCGGGGAGGTCACCCATCCCAGTACTACTCCAGCCTGAGCGTGCTTAACTACAGAGTTTCCTCCATGGTTAAACCCAAAGCTTGCAAGCCCTTTTGGAAAACCTTCACCAAGTGTTGTGCCTTATGAACCATTCATTAGAAAGCCCCTTAAGCTCATCAATTGATAAGGAGATAATTTCCACAGCAAGTCAAATTATGATATTGCTATCAGGATTTAACTGTGTGATTTTGAGTCAAACTCATTGACCCATGTTTCATGAGTAGTGATTCAACATGAATCCATCTCTCAAGAGAATAAATGGAACACTTAGCACTCATTGGATCTAGGTGATGCTCATAGGGGTGAAGCATCGGGACTTCTCGGGAGGTCACCCATCCCAGTACTACTCTGCCTGAGCGCTTAACTACAGAGTTTCCTCCATGGTTAAACCCAAAGCTTGCAACCCCATATGCAAAACCTTCACCAAGTGTTGTGCCTTATGAACTCATATGTAGGAGATAATTTGCACAACAAGTCAAATTGTGATATTGCTATCAGGCTGGTGTTAACCGACTGGATGGTCCGGCGGTATTTTGTATTCTGTAGCCGACGGTCCGGTGGTGTTTCTGTATTCATTAGCCGATGGTCCAGCGGTGTTTCTGTATTCTGTAGCCGACGTCGTCGGTGAATAGTTTGTAGCGGATAGAATATTTGTGGCCGATGGACTCCTTCGGGAAGGTTCGGTGGTAGTATTTATATCCCGTCTGGGATCATTGTAAATCATCATTCATCTACTATTGCGAATAATAATAGAAGTTCTGCTATTCGTGTTCATTGTCTGTATGCGTTCATTTTCTTTACCTGTACGGTAAACAGCTGGAGTAGTACTGGGATGGGTGACCTCTCGGGAAATCTCGGTGCTTCACCCCTATGAGCATCACCTAGATCCAATGAGTGCTAAGTGTTCCATTTATTCTCATGAGAGATGGATTCATTTTGAATCACTACTCATGAAACATGGGTCAATGAGTTTGACTCAAAATCACACAGTTAAATCCTGATAGCAATATCACAATTTGACTTGTTGTGGAAATTATCTCCTTATCAATTGATGAGCTTAAGGTGCTTTCTAATGAATGGTTCATAAGGCACAACACTTCGTGAAGGTTTTGCAAATGGGGTTACAAGCTTTGGGTTTAACCATGGAGGAAACTTCGTAGTTAAGCGTGCTCAGGCTGGAGTAGTACTAGGATGGGTGACCTCCCGGGAAGTCTCGGTGCTTCACCCTTGTGAGCATCACCTAAATCCAATGAGTGCTAAGTGTTCCATTTATTCTCATGAGAGATGGATTCATGTTGAATCACTACGCATGAAACATGGGTCAATGAGTTTGACTCAAAATCACACAGTTAAATCTTGATAGCAACATCACAATTTGACTTGCTGTGGAAATTATCTCCTGCTTATCAATTGATGAGCTTAAGGGGCTTTCTAATGAATGGTTCATAAGGCACAACACTTGGTGAAGGTTTTGCAAATGGGGTTGCAAGCTTTGGGTTTAACCATGGAGGAAACTTCGTAGTTAAGCGCGTTCAGGCTGGAGTAGTACTGGGATGGGTGACCTCCCGAGAAGTCCTAGTGCTTCACCCCTATGAGCATCACCTAGATCCAATGAGTGCTAAGTGTTCCATTTATTCTCATGAGATGGATTCATGTTGAATCACTACTCATGAAACATGGGTCAATGAGTTTGACTCAAAATCACACAGTTAAATCCTGAATTTTTAATGGAAAGATTATTAAAACCCATTATTGTTGGATGCCGCTAAAAATGAAGATTGTAAGTAGAGAAAAAAGCGCACCAAACGAAAGTGCAGTCTTTGTTGATGCCAAAAATAATCAGAATCGTTGGCTGAAAAAACATTTGGCTCAGTTTAATAATGGGTTTTAATAATCTTTCCATTAAAAATTCAATTAGATTTTGTTAATGTTATAATTTTGTTGGATAAATTATATTATATTATATATGAGATATATAAATAATATATGATAGATATTATATGTGGAATTATTAACTTAAGAGTGTGTGTGTGTATATATATCTTGTTATATAACAATTATAATATATTGAGGGTATATTATGTTATATCTATAACTAACGTAAGTTAATATATTAAAGAGACATGCCTTTTTATATTGCATATATATTCATTCGTATAGTAACTTGGAATACACATAAAATATCCACAAGTGCTATTACAAGTTACATAACAGATTAATTAATCTTATCTTTAACATGGTTGTCGTCGGTGGAAATTGTGTAGCTGATGGACCCCTTCAGTAATTGTTATGTAGCCGACGGACCCCTTCGGGAAGGTTCGGCAGAAGGTATTTATATCCCATTTGGGATCATTGTAAATCATGGAATCATATCATCTTATCAAGCATAATGTAATATCTTTGGCATATGCGAATAATAAAAGGAGTTCTGTTGTTCGTGTTCTATGTCTGTGTGCATTAATCCGTTTACCCCAGTACGGTAAACATTTGGTGCCGTTGCCCAATGGACCTGGAACAAAGGCTGGAATGAAGACTGATGCCGAATCTGCTAAATAAAAATAAGAACAAGGTGAAGGACAAAGATGAGATTCGCACAGCTCAAGGTAATTTAATTTTGGCACAACAGGCAGAGCACCGAAGGAGATTCCAAAAGATTGCCAATGGAAACAGGAGCACGGAAGAATTATTGGAGGAGACTCGACAGCGGGTGGAGTTGGTGGAAGAAGCACGGGAGGAGTTTTTGAATTTATGTTCATCGAGGGATGAGAATTTCGACGAAAGAGTGTCAACTCGCACGGCTCAGAGTGTCGCCGGAGCACGAGCTTGGAGTGAACTCTTCATCCGGGATACACTTCCATGGGAGACAACTTCAAAAGATCCTTCTTCACCAACGTTCGCAGCAGTTGAGACCGTAGGAGAACAGATCGCCGGTGTGGGAGTGCAGTCTGCCGGTGTGGGAGAGCAGACCGCCGGTGTGGGAGTACAAACCGCCAGTGCGGGAGTCTCGACCGCCAGTGTGGGAGTACAGATTGCCGGTGCGGGAGTGAACAGCGCCGATGTTGCAGGACTGAGCAACGCCTGTTTACCAAATCCAGTTGTGATGGCGGGACCTAAAGAAAAGTTGCCGAAGTTTGATGGCGATGGTATAGCTGACCCCATCGGACATTGTAAGACATGTGAGACGATCTGGAGGGCAAATGGCATAACAGATACAAATGAATGGGTGAGGCAATTTCCAACGACCCTATGGGGTGTTGCAATTGATTGGTTCGTCGATGTAGATCCCTAGAACTTAACCACTTGGGATAACCTCAAGAAGGAATTTACGGCGGAATTTCAACTACTCCGCAACGACAACGAAATTGTAGCAGAGATATACAATACTAAGCAGGGGAAGAATGAAACTGTTTGTGTATACGCCAGGAAATTAAAAGACTTGATAAACAAAATGGAAAATAAGCCGACGGACGGACTTCAGAAGAGATGGTTCGTCGAAGGTCTACGCCCAAACTTACGGAAGAAAATGAAAATTGTGCCGCCGTTGTCATACACGGAAGCCTATAACAGAGCATTGAACCTCAAAAGTGAGCAGAAGACAAAAAAGAAGAAGACTAGCTCATCTGATTCTGATGAGGATGAGCCTTCTGGAGAAGATAGCAGCGACGATGAGGGCAGTAGCAAGAAGGTCCGCGCCCTACAAAAAGACATGATCCGCATGATGAAGGACTTTAAAAATATGCAGAAGGAGACAAAGGGTAGTGAGCTGTGGTGTACGGAGTGTAAGACCGACGGCCATACTAAAGGATATTGTCCAAAGAACCAATTCTGCGACATTTGTCAGATCATGGGCCATTTGACCAAGGAGAGTCCCTTTAATATGAAGACTAGAGGATCTCCATAGGTGTTCATGGCGTAGGAAGCTTCTGCGGCTAGAGGAAGTGGGAACACAACCACGGAGGGTGCTACGTCTGGAGGATATAGGAATAATAGACACGGGCAGAATAACAACAATGCGAACAATAACAATGGCAACCGCAGTAGAATTCAGTATGATGCGAATGGACGACCAATCATTCAATGCCAAGCATGTAATTTGTGGGGTCATTTTGCGCGAGACTGTACAACGACAAGCACATTGAAATTATTATGTAGATGGTGCGGACCTGGTGACCATGAAGATGCCCAGTCCCCAAAGGCTGGAGTCAACTTGATCATTGTCGGGACAGCTGAAGAAGAGGTGTTGGCGATTACGCGGAGGCAAGCAAAAGAGTACCTGGACCCGGTGGAAGAAAAGAGAAAATTTGGGGAAGCACGGGCAAAGATTGAAAAGGCATCGCAGGCGGAGACCTCGCAGTTGAAAGACACCACCGGCACCTCGGCAAGGAATGCCGCAGAACAAAACATCGTACGACAGATTTTACAAACGGAGATACCTATCAAGATAAATGATTTGCTTCTTACAACGCCCCAGCTCCGATCCGCCCTCACAAATCTTGCGCCTGCTCTGAGGATACCTGGGGAACAAGGTAGAGGAAAAGAAATTGTTGCAGGCGGAGAAGACCAAATGTTGCTAGACCTCACATTTGGCTGGCATCCTGCGGTTGTCAAGATGGGGATCCTCGGACATGTTCTCACAGACACAATAGTTGACGGAGGGTTCGGTGTAAATGTCTTACCCGAGGAGACTTGGAAGAAGATGGGGCAGCCGACATTGTGGCCCCCTACATTTCAGTTGCTCACAGCGGACCAGCATGGCATTAAACCTCTGGGCGTACTCATGGCGCAACCGGTGACGATTGGCACACAACCGTTCCTGTTGGATTTTGTGGTGATTTCTTCGAAGAGGAAGGGGTATGACGCCATTCTGGGCCGCGGATGGCTTATTTAGGCTAGAGTTAAACACGATTGGAAGAGAAATACCTTATCGCTGGAAAGCAAAGGGAAAAAGTTCGTCATTGATTTGCACACTTAGATGGTGGGAGAAGAAGCTTTGTCATCAAATTTCGAAGAGGAAGATGGAGGCAGTGTATGGAACCGGATCAAGAGGGCATCCTACGGTTGGAAGGAGGTTCAACAGATGACGACCTAGACTCAGTGAATGGTCTCTTCCACTGGCAGATGGAGGACTACAAACTGTTTCACAGCTGCAATGTACTGTCAATGGAGGAAGGTCCGCGGGGGAATGAATTTCCAAAGGAGGTTACCGAGGTAAAGGAGGGGGAGGCACCGTTGGATGTTAAACCCGCTCATACATTCAGTGAGGGGGAGACAATTAAGTATAATGAAGCCACACTGCAAACAATGAATTTGGGAGATGAGGCCGATGTGTCAACTTCGAAAAAAGTGGAGCTACAACAGAATGAATCAGAGAAGGAGATCGAGGTTACTGTGAAAACAATGACAAAGCAAGAGCTCTCGGAGAAAATGGAGATCAATGAAATGGTGGAGAAAAAAATTGAGAATGAAGAAAGCGAGGGCAAGCGTAAGAAGAGTAAGAAAAGAAAGCGAGTGAACAAAGTAAAAGGAGGAGAAGGGAAGAAAATACCACCGAAAGTAAAGAAGAAAACCACAGTGGTAGGACATACGAAGAAAATCACAGAGGAAGAGGGAGAAGTAAAGAAAATCGCATAGGGAGAAGGACAGCTGAAGACAACGAAGGTTGATGAAAAAGCAGGGAAGAAACCAGATGATGATTGAAGAGTGAGCGGAGTCTGCCCGGACAGGGGTCCCACAGACTGTTCCGTGGACACCTATTTCGTGGGCTATGTCTCCGTGGGAAGTCTTTTGTTCCCCGCGGCCTACCTTTATCTCCCACGGACTTTTGTTGTGTGGATGGCTTTCTATTCTCTGCGGATTGCATCTTGGTGTTCACGGGCTCATCTTGTTCATTGGCAGCTTCACTTTTTCAACCACGATGTAGTGTGGCTTCTTCCTATCTTCCGCGGATTCTTCTGCACGGTGCATTGTGATTGCGGGTTGTCTTCATTCTTCCTCGCTGGCATCTTCTTCCACCCCCGGTGGTGTCCTTTCTTCCACAGTTTCCTTGGATGGCTCCCTAGTTCAGCGGGTGGCGTTGTTATGTGTCTTACGTCTCTCTCGTCGTTGTAGGATGGCGAGGTCAAGAGGCAAATTTGAGTTATTGTACTTGTTCAAAAAAAAGAAAAATGAAAAAAAAAGAGAAAAAAAAAAAAAAAATTTAAGAAAAAAAAATTGTAAAAAAAAAAACCAAAAAGAGGAAAAAAAAAAATTGGAAAAAAGAAAAGAAAAAAAGTGAGAAGGCCCGCGAACACCTATCCTGCGGGCAGGGTGTTTTGCAGACACTGTCCCACGGGCAGTGTGTTCCACGGGAAGGCCAGCAGGACACTTGCCTCATGGGCAGTGTGTCCCGCGGACACCTATCTTGTGGGCAGGGTGTTCCGCAGGAAGGTCCGCGGACATAGTGTGTTCCGTGGGAAGGCCTGCGAACACCTGCCCCGCGGACAGGGTGTCCCGTGGGTAGGGTGTTCCGCAGGAAGGCCCGTGGACAGGGTGTCCCGTGGGCAGTGTGTTCCGCAGGAAGGCTCGCGGACACCTGCCCCGCAGACAGCTTCCCTGCGGACTCTATTGTTTCTGCGTTGTTTTTTCCGCGGAGACTCTTTCCTTTGTTTCCCACGGATGTCCTGGTTGCCGTGGATGGCTTAGCTTTCCTGCGGAATGGTCTTCTTTTCCGCAACTTGCTTCCACGGGTTCCTAACTTTATTCCCTAACTTGCTTTCCGCGATATTGTTCTCTCCCACGGGTGTATTTTGCTCCTCCGCGAAGCTATTGTTCTACCCCACGAACGAAGCAAGTTGTAAGAGTAGTCACTGGCGATGTTTTTCCATGGGAGGGTGCTGGTACTTTAATCTCTATGCCATGAGTTGTTCATTCCTGCGGCTGATGGTTATCTTTTAAATCCTTCGTGGACAGAATAAATCACAGTCTTGAGCATCCATGCACAAGAGGAAGGAAGAGATGGCTTCATCGCAGGCAATGATAGTTGTTTTCATTCGATGGGTGTCAGGCACAGGAATTTTGCAAAAAAAAAGAAAAAATTACGACAGATTGAAACAGTTCGAAATGAGTAACGGATGATGCCAAAGGGAAGGGGAGGCATTAGTGGTTGCTAGAAAGAGTGTAGAATCGATAGAAAATGACAGAAATAGTGTGTTCCGTGCATTTTTGTGTGGATTTCGGAGTACTAATTTGGAAATAGAATCGATAGAAATGATAGGACCTCGCGGGGGCGTTGCCCCTTAGACCCCCAGTCGTTGCGGATATCATTCGTGGGATGTGTGACTAGTTGATGGGACCTGGAGCTGTTGTAGGCAGTGAGTGTTTGTGTACCAGAGGCACTTGGAGTTGGTGTTGGCCGTGAAGTTGTCTTGGTGGATGCATAGAGAGCTCGGGAGGAGCTGATCATCCAGTTGAAGACAGTTCAGCGACACTTGGCTCAGTGTATCCAGGAGTTGGAAGCAGAGAAAGTGGCTCAAGTGGCTATTAGGGTCAAATGTTAGATTGGCTAAGGTGACAGTGTTGAAGACCAGTTTGGTGCAGGCACGGGCTAAATGTGAAAGTGATGTGATAGAAGCAGATCTATGTTGTTAGTTAATGTAATTTGTTGTTCATTTGTCTCAAATATTTTGTAATTGTCATCCGGAGACGACTTTTTCTTTTTGGGGGGATGATGTCGTCGGTGGCAACTGTGTAGCCGACGGACCCCTTCGGTAATTGTTATGTAGCTGACGGACCCCTTCGGGAAGGTTCGGCGGAAGGTATTTATATCCCGTTTGGGATCATTGTAAATCATGGAATCATATCATCTTATCAAGCATAATGTAATATCTTTGGCATATTCGAATAATAAAAGGAGTTCTGCTGTTCGTGTTCTATGTCTGTGTGCATTAATCCGTTTACCCCAATATGGTAAACAATGGTATCAGAGCAGCATATTTTACCAAGGACTTGTGAGATTTTGCACTGGCATGTGGGACAGACTATCTGCAGTTAACAAATGACAAGCAAGACAAATAGAGTAGGCTTTGCTTTGGGAATCGAAACTTGGGATAGAACTCCATCAACTTCATATTGTAGGAATTTCATGGGAAATTATTTTTGTGAAATCATAAGTTTAAATTTGCATGATAGAAGACCAAAATACAGTGTGATGGAGATCAAAGGAACGTGGCCTGAAGTTCTTCAATATCATATTAGTTGCAGGTGCTAATGGTTTCTGCACATATATAGAGATAATCATGAACATAATGAAGTCATGTCATAATGCTACATGTGGAAATTCTGAGTAGAAGTATCAGAGTTTCTATGTGGAAAGGATGGAGCAAGATAGAAAGCAAGTCGTAGGAGATAGATAATACTAAATTGCCTCCTCGTTGTTATGTGTGCAATGACATTGATATTGGCGAGTTTGGAATAAATGATGTTCATTAAATGAAGTTATACTCTATTCAAAGTTGGGAGGTCATGATGTCTTGAGAAAAGAGGCACATAACCGACTGTAAAAATAAATAAAAAATGCCTGCGGGTGTACATGCAAAACGAGGAAGCCTAGACATAGAAATGCAATGGTATCTATATTACAAGTGATGCGAGGAATATGGGAGGTTCAGACTAGTTCGTGTGCAATTGTGGTAGAATCATATGCAATATGAGAAATCATACGCAAGTCATGAGAATAATCTGATTTTTCATCCACGTCCTTTCTGTCCATTGCCAGAGGACACTATAGAAATGGATACTCCTCCCTTGATGATGCAAGTGGTTGAGTGTTTATGACAACTCCAGAATGAAACCTTGTGAGTGCTGACCACATATGAACACATAGAAGGGAGATTGCACTTGTGGACAATGTTGGAAAGACCCTACCATGATGTTAGATTGGAGGTTTGATCAGTCACCCTATGATAATGGACATGCAAATGAATTTACTTGCTGCCGCAGCTTGTGCAATTGCCACAAAGAGCATGTTTCATATTTTCTATAACCTAAGGATAGGTTCATTGGAACTTGTGATTTCCTATTGCGAGTATGTGAAAAGTGTTGCCCTCCTCAAAGTTATTCTCTGCTAATGGAACATTTGGGAAATTCCATCAACCTGAGGTTTGAAAATTAGTAGAACATTTTTCTCTATGATGCACTGGTGTATGCCTGAGCTCAACTGAATTGCCAAAAGAATTTTGTCAGAACAACTGACTCAAGTGCATAGGTTGCATATGGAAGAACAGTGCTAATGAAGAGCCTTTGGAGCCTCTCAAGCTTATTAAGTTTTTTATTTTTTTTACGAAGATATGAGATTCAATGATGTCAATTGAAAGATCCACCGAGTTTGCAAAAACACTTGGCCACATTGAACTCTGCCAATATTGATGGTGTTACAGTGGTTTTTTTTTAATGTGACAATATTAAGATATGGTCCTTGTGGCTGTCCAGATATAAACAATGAACCACCATTGTTGATGGAAGTGTAGAAAGTGAACAAATAGTTAAAACATTGCCAATGGCGACATCCCCAAAATAGAATGCTATTGCACATTTTATAGAGTGTCGAGTTATCTCTTTAAAAACATCAGTTTTGGTGTACAGCTTCGATATGTTTGGGCCTCATTGAACAGTCATAAACTATAAGCTCTCGAGAAGAGCTAACTTAGATCTTAATGACTAGAAATGTTACCTATGAACCGAGCCCAGTGTTGTGGAGCTATGGTGATAGTAGTTCTCTTTATCATGATGAGCACACTATTCTTTATCATCTCCCTCATATTTTAAACTCCCCATTGATAGTCACACTTCTCTAAAGCCAAAATTTCCTCTAGTGTGAAATTTCACCTGCGAGGTTAAACTTATAGATGTGGTTGCCAATACAGAGACAACGAAATCTCTATCACCAATAAGAATAATTGATCAACCGAGACTCAATGGCCATGATAAAGAACGGTTATAAGGGTTCAAGATCCTGATTTAAACCAGAAGAATGACAATGAAATGTTTAACATAATGCCAATAGAGACTCAGTGAAATGATTGGAGACAAATCATAAATGGGCAGCTCGTGTTTTATTGGTTCCATTTTGTTTTATGATTAATATTTATGAGATCGATATGATATCTTATAAAAAAGATGAAATACACTAGCGATGACGAGGACAATCAAGGATGCTGATAAGAAGAGGGGGATTGAGATAAAGAGGGAGTCCGACATTTCAAGCAACTTTGTTTGAGTTGTAGTAGATAGAGAATATGTTTCAGTTGACTTCTAAGAATCTTGGTCATATTGGTTTAGGAGTAGACTATGCTAAGATCTACTGATAAGAAAACCATAGTATTTAAAGGATTATTATTCATGGGATGAAGTTCCATGTGTCTAACTATGACATAGGAGATGAACAAGTCTGAGAACAAAATAGTCAAAGACGAGTGATCATAGAGGATTATAAACTCATGGTATTTTCTGGTCATCTACTACCAGCAATGTCAGAGATGAAGTCTATCATATATGATGCGATGCAAAATTGTTCAAACGATAAAAGAGTGGGAATTTACATTGTGGCGGGGATATTAACAAATGTTCCATTCCCACCTAGACCAACTTTAGAGGGGAGATGTTTCTTTAGAGGCAACCTTGGACAAAGAGAGGGAGCAGATAGAATATATGATTCAGTTAGAAGACCTTATGGTATCAGGATACCTCTTGAACTGGGGAAGCATGACATAACTTGATGCTAGGTGGTTAAAAGGATGATAACATATTCAAAGGGAGTCTAGAAAATTGATATCTGAGGTCATAAGGTTAATATTTCTTCGTGAAGAAGTTCCAAGTGCAATCCCTTGTAACACATTCTTATCTATGAGAGATAAGTTTGAGGTGAAAACCTTATTCTCTGATATGTTTTATGATGGATGTTATAACACCACATGACAGTATCTGTGGTGACTTCAAGTTAACTTTTCTTGTCATATGTGTACGAGCTTACCCCTTGAAGTAACTATCGTTGGTGGAAACTGTGTAGCCGATGGGTTGGTGTCGTTGGTAATGTTGTGTAGCCGACAGGTTGTTACCGTCGGTAATTGTCATGTAGCCGACGGACCCCTTCGGTAATTGTTATGTAGCCGACGGACCCATTCAGGAAGGTTCGGTGGAAGGTATTTATATCCCGTTTGGGATCATTGTAAATCATCATATCATCTTATAATATATCATCAGAAGCATAATGTAATATCTTTGGCATATGCGAATAATAATAAGAGTTCTACTGTTTGTGTTCTATGTCTGTGTGCATTAATCCGTTTACCCCAGTACGGTGAACATTTGGTGTCGTTGCCCGATGGACCTGGAACAAAGGCTGGAATGAAGACTGATGCCAAATTTGCTGAATAAAAATAAGAACAAGGTGAAGGACAAAGATGAGATTCGCGTAGCTCAAGCTAATTTAATTCTGGCACAGCTAGCAGAGCGCCAAAGGAGACTCCGGAAGATTGCCGATGGAAACAGGAGTGTGGAGGAATTGTTGGAGGAGACTCGATAGCGGGTGGAGTTGGTGGAAGAAGCACGGGAGGAATTTTTGAATTTGTATTCGCTGAGGGAAGAGAATTCAGACGGAAGAGCATCGACTCGCACGGCTCAGAGTACCGAGGGAGCATGAGCGTGGAGTAAACTCTTTGTCCAGGATACACTTTCGTGGGAGACAACTTTAGAGGATCCTTCTTCACCAAGGTTCGTAGCTGTTGAGACCGTCGGTGTAGGAGAGTAGATCGCTGGTGTGGGAGTGCAGACCGCCGGTGTGGGAGAGCAGATCGCCGGTGTGGGAGTGCAGATCGCCGGTGTAGGAGAGTAGATCGCTGGTGTGGTGCAAACTGCCGGTGTGGGAGAGTAGATCGCCGGTGTGGGAGTGCAGACCGCCGGTGTGGGAGAGCAAATTGCCAGTGTGGGAGTGTAGACCGCCAGTGTAGGAGAGCAGATCATCGGTGTGGGAGTGCAGACCGTCGGTGTGGGAGTGCAGATCGCCGGTGCAGGAGTGCAGATCGCCGGTGCGGGAGTGCAGACTGCCGATGTGGGAGTGCAAAGCCACGGTGTGGGAGTAAACAGCGCCAGTGTTATAGGACTGAGCAACGCCTGTTTACCAAATCCAGTTGTGATGGCGGGACCCAAAGAAAAGTTGCCAAAGTTTGATGGCGATGGTACAACTGACCCCATCCGACATTGTAAGACATGCGAGATGATCTGGAGGGCAAATGGCATAACAGATGCAAACGAATGGGTTAGGCAATTTCCAGCAACCCTACGAGGTGTGGCAATTGATTGGTTTATTGATACAGATCCACAAAAGCTAAACAGTTGGGATAACATTAAAAAGGAGTTTTTGGAAGAATTCCAACTATTGCGTGATGATAATGAAATCGTAGCAGAGATCTTCAATATTAAGCGGGGGAAGAATGAAACTGTCCGTGCCTACGCCAGGAAATTAAAAGATTTGATAAATAAAATGGAAAATAAGCCAGCGGACGGACTTCAGAAAAGATGGTTCGTGGAAGGACTACGCTCGAAGTTGCGGAAGAAAATGAAAATTGTGCTGCTGTCGTCATACACGGAAGCTTATAACAGAGCATTGAACCTCGAAAGCGAGCAGTAGACAAAGAAGAAGAAGACCAGCTCCTCTGATTCTGATGACGACGAGCCTTCCAGAGAAGAAAGTAGCGACGATGAAGGTAGTAGCAAGAAGGTCCGCGCCCTATAGAAGGATATGATCCGCATGATGAAGGAGTTTAAAAACATGCAGAAGGAACCAAAAGTCAGTGAGCTGTGGTGCACGGAGTGCAAAACCGACGGTCATACTAAAGGATCCTGTCCAAAAAACCAATTCTGTGACATGTCAGATCATGGGCCATTCGACAAAGGAATGCCCCTTTAACATGAAAACCAGAGGATCCCCGCAGGTACTTCTTACACAGGAGGCTTCCCCGTCAGGCAGTAGCGGGAACACCAATAGTGTAGGTGCCACATTTGGAGGATACAGGAATAATAGACGCGGGAAAAACAACAACAATGCGAACAATAACAATAACAATAACAATGGCAACCGAAGTTGAATCCAATATGATGCAAACGGACGGTCGATTGTTCAATGCCGAGCATGTAATTTGTGGGCTCATTTTGTGTGGGATTGTACAATGGCTAACACACCAAAATTATTATGCAGATGGTGCGGACCTGGCGATCATGAAGATGCCAAGTGCTCGAAGTCTGGAGTGAATCTGATCACCGTTCGGACAGATGAAGAAGAGGTTCTGGCAATTATGCAGAGGCAAGCAAAAGAGTACCCGAACCCGGCGGAAGAAAAGAGGAAATTTGGGGAAGCACAAGCACAGATTGAAAAGGCATCATAGGCGGAGACCTCGCAGCTGAAAGACACCATCGGCACCTCGGCAAGGAACGGCACGGAACAGAATATTGTATGACAGATTTTGCAAACGGAAATACCTGCCAAGATAAGTGATTTGCTTCTTACAATGCCCTAGCTCCGATCTGCCCTGACAAATCTTGCGCCAGCTCCGAGGATACCTGGACAACAAGGTGGAGGAAAAGAAATTGCTGCAGGCGGAGAAGACCAAATGTTACTAGCCCTCACATCTAGTTGGCATCCCACAGTTGTCGAGATGGGGATCCTCGGACATGTTCTCACAAACACAATAGTCGACGGAGGGTCCGGCGTAAATGTCTTACCCGAGGAGACTTGGAGGAAACTGGGACAACTAACGCTGTGGCCACCTACATTCCAGTTGTTGAAAGTGGACCAACAAGGCATTAAACCTCTTGGCATTTTGATGGCACAACCGGTGATGATTGGCACACAACCGTTCTTGTTGGACTTTGTGGTGATCCCATTGAAAAGAAAGGGGTATGACACTATCCTTGGCCACGGATGGCTTATTCAAGCTAGAGTTAAACATGATTGGAAGAAGAATACACTATCAATGGAGAGCAAAGGGAAAAAGTTCGTGATTGATTTGCACACTCAGATGGTGGGAGAAGAAGCTTTGTCATTAGATTCCGAAAAGGAAGATGAAGGGAGGCAGCATATGGAACCGGATCAGGAGGGAGTCCTGCAGTTGGAAGGAGGATCAACAGATGACGATCTGGATTCGGTCAACAGTCTCTTCCACTAGCAGATGGAGGACTACGAACTGTTCCAGAGTTGCAATGTACTGATAGTAGAGGAAGGCCACTACGAAAATGAGTTTCCAAGAGAATTCAGAGAAATGAAAGAGGGGGGTGCGCCGCTGGATGAGACACCTGCCCATGCATTCACTGAGGGGGAGCCCATCAAATACAATGAAGCCACATTGCAAACCACGAATTTGAGAGATGAGGCCGATGAGTCAACTTCAAAAAAAGTGGAGCTGCAACAGAATGAATCAAAGAAGGAGATTGAGGTTACTATGAAAACAGTGACAAAGCAAGAGCTCTCGAAGAAAATGGAGATCAATGAAATGGTGGAGAAAAAAATTGAGAATGAAGAAAGCGAGGGCAAGTGTAAGAAGAGTAAGAAAAGAAAGCGAGCGAACAAAGTAAAAGGAGGAGAAGTGAAGGAAATCACAGAGGAAGATAGAGAAGGGAAGAAAATACCGCCGGAAGTAAAAAAGAAAATCACAGTGGAAGGACATATGAAAAAAATCACAGAGGAAGAGGGAGAAGTAAAGAAAATCACATAGGGAGAAGGATAGCTGAAGACAACGAAGGTTGATGTAGAGAAGAAACTAGATGATGATCGAAGAGTGAGCGGAGTTTGCCCGGACAGGGGTCCCACAGATTGTTCTATGGACACTTGTTTCATGGGCTGTGTCTTTGCGGGAAGTCTTTTATTCCCCGTGGCCTACCTTTATCTCCCACGGACTTTTGTTGTGTGGATGGCTTTCTATTCTCCGTGGATTGCATCTTGGTGTTCGTGGCCTCATCTTGTTCATTGGCGGCTTCACATTTTCAACCACGACGTAGTGCGGTTTTTTCCTGTCTTCTGCGGATTCTTTTGCACGGTGCATTGTGATTGTAGGTTGTCTTCATTCTTCCTCGGTGGCATCTTCTTCCACCCTCGATGTTGTCCTTTCTTCCACAGTTTCCTTGGATGGCTCCCTAGTTCAGCAGGTGGCGTTGTTATGTGTCTTACGTCTCCCTCGTCGTTGCAGGATGGCGAGGTTAGGAGGCAAAATTGAGTTATTGTACTTGTTCAATAAAAAAAAATTTAAAAAAAAAAGAAAAAAAAGGAAGAAAATTGATTAAAAAAAAGTGTTGTATGAGGGGTCTCGCGGACACTGTCCTGCGGACAGGGGTCCCGTGGACATTGTCCTGCGGGCAGGGGTCACGTAGACATTTGTCTCGTGGGCAGTGCTCCGTGGACAGGATGTCTCGCGGAGACCTGTCTCGCGGGCAGTGTTCCGCAGTGGTCCTGCGGACGCTTGTGGGTGTCTTATCTCCGCGGACGTTTATTGCCTCCCATGGAAGTTGTTCCTGTGACATCTCCCTAATCTTCCACGCACAGTCTTGCTTTCCGTGGATTATTATTCCTCCAGCGGATGTCCTTGCTACTTGCGGCTAACTCTTCTACGGACACCCTTTGTGCTAGTTCTTTTTCCTGTGGACTCGCCATTCGGGATTTTCCGTGCTTTGATATTTGCAATGAGAGACAGTGGACGAGCAAAGAAAGGAGTCTTTCAAAAAAAAAAAAAATGTTGACAAATCAAGAATGCTCAGAATGAGTAATAGATGTGCCGAAGGGAAGGGAAAGATAAGCAGTTGCCAGAAAGAGTATGGGATCGAAGAAAATGACAGATATTAGTCGTGGGAAGTGTGACCAGTTGATGAGACTTGGAGCTGCTGCAGACATTTAGCGTCTGTGTACCAGAGGCACTTGGAGTAGGTGCTTCACATAAGGCTGTCTTGGTGGATGCATAGAGAGGTCGGGAGGAGCTGATCATCCAGTTGAGGGCAGTTTAGCGACACTTGGCTCAGTGTACCCAGGAGTTGGAAGCAGAGAAAGCGGCTCAAGTGGCTATCAGGGTCAGATGTCAGATTGGCTAAGGTGACAGTGTTGAAGACCAGTTTGGTGCAGGCACGGGCTAAATGTGAAAGTGATGTGACAGAAGCAGATCTATGTTGTTAGTTAATGTATTTTGTTGTTCATTTGTCTCAAATATTTTGTAATTGTCGTTCGGAGACTACTTTTTGTTTTGGGGGGAATGATGTTGTCGGTGGAAACTGTGTAGCCGACGGGTTGGTGTCGTCGGTAATGTTGTGTAGCCGACAGGTTGTTGCCGTCGGTAATTGTCATGTAGCCGACGGACCCCTTTGGTAATTGTTATGTAGCCGATGGACCCCTTCGGGAAGGTTTGGTAGAAGATATTTATATCCCATCTGGGATCATTGTAAATCATCATATCATCTTATAATATATCATCAGAAGCATAATGTAATATCTTTGGCATATGTGAATAATAATAAGAAGAGTTCTGCTGTTCGTGTTCTATGTTTGTGTGCATTAATCCGATTACCCCAGTACGGTAAACAGTAACAACTTTCAAATGATGTTACTTGTATTTGGAGAAGTTGTTGAATGGTGACGACCTTACAATAACTTGTATCATGATATACATTTTGTGTAAATGTTGAAATAAATCATGAAAGGCTTTATCTTATAAATCAAAAACTAGGTGTTAGATGTCATTAATTTGACTATCTACAAGTTGTTTGTATAGATATATTTTAGGTACTTGGTGAATATCTTGTCTTGATATTATGATGGCCATTACCGCATTGAGTACTTGGTGAATATCATTTGGTTGATGTTCTGATAGGCCATTACTCAGAGTACTTGGTGAATATCATTTGATTGATGTTCTGATAGGCCAATGCTTATGTTGCCTAATATGATATCAAATAGTAATTGGTGGATATCATGTGTTGATATTTTGATAGGCCAATACTTATATGATATTATTTACTGGAAATCTTCTGATCAAAGATTTCCCCTATGTATTATTCTTGATATATTACCTATGGTATAATATCTATGTGTTTTATCCTTCTTCATTTAGAGGGAGTGTTAATGTTATAATTCATTATATATATATGAGATATATAAATAATATATGATAAATATTATATATGGAATTATTGACTTATGTTAAGAGAGTGTGTATATATATATCTTGTTATATAACAATTATAATATATTGAAGGTATATTACTTATGTTATATCTATAACTAATGTAAGTTAATATATTAAAGAGACATGCCTCTTTATATCACATATATATTCATTCATATAGTCACTTGGAATACACATGAAATATCCACAAGTGCTATTACAAGTTACAGAACAAATTAATAAATCTTATCTTTAACAGATTTTACCATTTCTTTCTCAAAACTAGAGTTCCGTATTTCTTTGATCTGTATCTTTGCTTCTGTTTGGTTTTGATTGTTTTTTCACCTCAAAATTCATGTTTGGTTTTGGTCAAATTTTCTCCTCAAAAATTGTTTTTGATTTTTATAATATGTGAAGATAGCATGGGATGTTATTTCAAGTTTTTTATTGTTTTTATCCAAAAAATATGCTTTGTAAACTTCAAATCATGGCATTTAATAGTCCGTTTTGGGGCAGTCTACTCATTTGCAATAGTTGGATGGTTCTGCATCTGTTTTCAATGTATCTCTATTTCCAAAGAAGGACAGTTCCATTATCTAACATTAGGTTGGACGATTCTGTGATAATTTTTGGTCAACGATTTTGTGATAAGTTTTGGTCAACAATTTTGCCGATTTTGCAATAGTTTGTAGAAGGCTCTATTCTCACATCAAAAAATCATTCTGAAGAAGGGGACAACTTTCGTTTTTTTCTGGATAGACTTGGTCATTGACATTTTGTAGATCCAAGGAGGGTCTCCGCAACAACAAAATGCTTTGAGGTTTTGTCACTACAAGACATATATTGCCTCTTGTAGGTTGGTTGATAGAATGACCACTAAGGGAGGGCATTCAATTTTATTTTTATTTTTAGTATCTCCCTATATTTAGCTAAGTTCTAATTAATGGTCATATCGACTTTCTTTTTAGTTTTTCTCAGTGAAGTCTATTTCTAGACTATGCTATTATTAGTGCCTGTAAACTCTATTTAAGTGTTCATCACTTCATTGTTAATGAAATTTATTATTCCATTTTCTTCTGTCAACTAGTTTTCACAATTTCAGTTTCCAGTAGTAGTTCCGTTTCTAGAATCTAGAATGCTAAAATAGATGGGTTCTCTTTGGGAAATCATTCCCAGATAACCATACGGAGAATAGTGCACCAACATTAGCAAACAAAGAGCACTATACTTCAGTAAAAATAGAAGGCAGTGTGGAATAATTTGGCAAAACATTGGCTACTGACTGTCATGAACTGTGATAAAAGTATATACAATATCAATGTATTTCAATGCATAAATATAATCCATTCAACCACACTCTCTTTGAATATAAACATATGCATAAATTCCTTATATTGATAAAGACATGAATTGTAATGTTCCCTTTTTAAAATGGGATTACAAATAAATAATAATTATGATAAAAGAACAATAATATATAATAAATATGAGATATCAATTAATAATAATCAATTCTTATTATAAATATAATTAATATATAAACCAATATGCTATTAATATCAATGTTTTAATATGATAGCAAAATTGATGGCAATTAATTAAATTATATCCAATAGGAATTGTCTTAATCCAACCATGTGGGGTTATGACCCATTTTTTTTGGTCGGTAATAGTTGCTTTTGACTGGAGCTATGAACCAGTGAGACCACAAATCTGGGTCGGGACCTCATCCCCATGAAACCAACACCTCAAACCCATGAGCATGAAAGCCCAATGGAGACATCGAGCCTAAGGGTGCAAGAGACACACCCAACGTTGGTTTGGCACAAGGTTTACATGCACTCCAAACCTGGCCGAAACAGCGTGAACACCATTATCTTCATCTTCATGAACAACTATTTGGCACAATGAATTCCAAGTCAACGATTCCTTTCAACTCCTGTGACTGTTATGTTGAACGACGACTCCTTTCGACTCTCATCCCTAGCTTTCAACAGTTAACTCCAAGTGCAATTCTTGTGAGAATCGGACCATGAATGATGATTCCTTTTGATTCCCATGCCCAACACCCACCATCTAGCTTGAGCACATTTCTCGTGGTTCGAACTTTGGACCTCCCTTTTACAAGGGCTCGCAGTAACCAATGCATTACGAGCTCATGCTCAGGTCACGACCCATGTTACAAGGATGTGTGTGTGTGTGTGTGTGTGTTCAAAATCTAAGGGTGACATACACCAAAAATACTATAATTAAAGGGCAAAAGAGGAAAGACTGCAATCATATCATCATAAAGGATGCAAGCGGTCAAGTCATATTCAAGAATAATGATTCCTTGAGATTTGGAGGAGAAAAATAAAAAACTTTTGTTAAAGTTGGATACAAAAAAAAAAACTTGATACATTAGAAGGGAATAATTTAATAAGAATGCTCATTAATATGGGTGTGAACGTCTCCCCTATTTTGAGTTTAAGCTTTTTATATATAAGACTAGAATAAATAGGATTAATAAGACAAACTAAAACTGGTCATAATAAATTATGATATATTTTAATATTAGTAGGCAACAAATTCATATAATAAATATGAAAAATATATTAATAAACTATGTTAATGGGAGTAGTCTCATTACATTTATATATTAAATTAAATATATGCCACATATTAATAAATTTTGCATTAGTAATTTTGACATAAAAGGATGAAGGAATAGAATAATTCATATAGAAGAATTAAGGATTATGATGTGGAACAACATATATATATATATATATATATATATATATATATATATATATATATATGTGATGTTAATATCGATAGTTATATGAATGTATTTGTAATTATAGGTCACGTTACGCATGATCATATATCAAGAATATATACATGGTATTGATATTATACACACACACATACACACACACACACACACACACACACACACACATATATATATATATACATACATATATATAAACATATGAATGTATATTGAATACAACCTATTAAATACTAGATTTATATGTTTAAGTATTATACAAATGTATATATTTTGTAATCAAAAGGAATTAGGACATTTATTGTTGTAGAGGGTAAATTTTGTAATAAATTAATTAATTACTTATCAGGAAAGTTTTGTACCAACATTGCGTCGATTGGTATTAGTAACCAATTTGACACTCAGTGGGAATAGAAATGGTATGGTAATTGATGAGCATCGGTACTGATATGTAACTCAATTGGTACAATCAATAAAGATATATTTTTCCATTTGTGTCTTGTTCCATTTATTAGAATGAATGTGATGATAATACTGTAAATTATATATTAGTATATAGAATTGTGTTTGGCAATATTCTCTACCATATTGGCATCAACATTTCCAACGCCGTTGCCTAAGTACGAATCCAAGGTCGGCAAGGCAGGAGGAAGATGGAAACATAATGGGCTGACCCTTTGACCTACAAACAGTGATAACTGATAGCAACATTGAGGAAGAGGAAGTAATAAGGGAAGATCAATTGACACAGGACTTTGTACAAGCATGGGACGTAGTGGTTGACGAGTACGTTTTGTGGGAGGCAAAGCAGAGGGCTCTCCCCACTAGTATGGTACATGCTGAACTCACGATGAACGAGGTTGTGTATGATCTCCTTAGGAGTCTTCCAAGACTGCTCACACAGAGGTTGGTAGCAGTAGAGGAACACAAAGAAGCCGAGTTGAGAGAACAAAGAAGGCAATAAACATTGCAACGATTCCATCAAAGGACTCACAGAGAAAAGGAACCCAGGGATATGAGCAACCGTAGAACAAACCCTAGGTGGAGGAACCAGGAAATGCAAGAATTGCAAATTGAACCATTAATTAATGCCCCTCCTTCCCAACAAGGATAGGAGATGCAATAAGAAAACCCAATTGGAAGACACAGAAGAGGAAGTGAGGCGAGTACGATTGGCACAACAACAAGCGAAAAGGAGGCAAAGACTACATGATATCACCCAACAAGTACACAAAGGATCAAAATGTAGTGAGCAAGCCCTCAACGAAGATGAGGAAAGAAGCCTAGACGAGGAAGTAGTAGACTTGTTGGAAAGCATGGTAAGGGGAATAGAAAGATTATCCATCTCGGATGAACCAACCATAGGGCATGTAGTACCAAAAACTCTTGGGAGGTGGGAATCCCATTTCCACCAAAGTGGTGAAGGTGGAGAGCATGAGAGAAGGGAAGTGTTACAACCCAACATAAGTATACCAAGAGGACAAGGAGGAGAGAATTCACAGCAAACTAATCAAAGAAAGATGCCAAATACACCAGAGAAACAAAAAATCCTCAAACTTATTTGTGAGGGATCAAAGGAGCCCACAAGGCATTGTAAGACATCTGTGAGTATATGGGAGGCAGGAGGACAGGACGATGAGGATTATTGGTTAAAATCCTTCCCTGGAACCCTCCGAGGAATAGTAATCGACCGGTACACATACATAGCAGATGAGAAGGAAACATGGACCGCCTTGAAGAAAGCCTTTGAGGTAGAATTCAAGCTATTGAGAGACGATGACAAGGTGGTAGTGGAAATATATAATACTCGACAAGGGAAGAGTGGAAGTGTTCAGGTATACCATTGGAGGTACAAGGAACTAATAGGGAAACTTGAAAATAAACCAGCAGCTGAACTACAAAAAAGATGGTTCATAGAAGGGTTGAACCCCTCCATCCGAAGGAAGATGAAGGTAGTACCTCCATCCACCAATAAAAGGCCTATGATAGAACTATGGAAGAAAAAATTACTAGGAGTAAGAGAAGAACCAACGATGCCAGCAAGGAGGAAGAGAGCGAAGAGGAATAAAAAATGGTCCAAGCACTCTACAAAGACATGATGGGGATGATGAAATAGATGAAAGGAGGAAAATAAACTAAAGGAGGCAATAAAGTATGGTGTACAGTGTTGTAGCGAGGGACAAAAAATAATTGGCCAAAAAGTTTCTTTTGCAGCATCTATCACATAGTGGGACATTCCCTTAAAGAATGTTTGTACAAGTTGAAAACAAGAAGTGCTCTCAAGTAATCTTGACTCAAGAACAATCTACACCTACAACTCTACCAAGAAACACAAATTTTGATGCCTCTCTAGGGGGATATTAGAACAATAGAAGAGGAGGCAACAATAACAACACACTGTGCAGTCGTGTTCAATACGATGAAAAAGATTGTCTAATGATCCAGTGTTGAAGATGTAACGAATGGGGGCACTTCGTGTGGGATTGCCAAAACAGTAGAAGCATGCTATATGTAGGTGGTGTGGACCAGGAAACCATGAAGATGTGGATTGTCCCAAAAGGAAGGCTATGAATATGTTGGAAGTTACAAACTTAGAAGAACAAGTAATGGTGGTCACTCTCTTGTAAGCAAAGGAAGCCTCGTACCTAGATCCACAAATAGAAAAAGAACAACTGAAGGAGGCATGGGTGGCGGTGGAGAAAGAGGAGTGCCATTACCAGGAGGTAATAAATCCTTTCGTATGATCTGCATCTGAAACTAATGTAAAGACTGAGGTTGCAAAGTATGGTATCGGTAAGACTGACTGACTTATTGGATACTTTGCCACAATTGAGGGTAGCAATCTCCAAGATCGAGGGAGATAACACCAAACACGAGGAAAGTGGAACAGAGGAGCGCAACAACAAAGGAAGTACCAGATAATCTGAGGATGCTTGAACCAACACTATTTGTGGTAGGAATGGGAAGGACTCCTGGTGTGTTGGAAATTGAAATCATGGGACACAAGTTGACAAACACCATAGTGGACGGAGGATCGGGAATGAACACGCTTTTTGAGGAGACCCATAGAGAACTGGGAAAACCAACTCTTTAATCACCCACCTTCCACCTAGTAGGAGCGGATCAACAAGGCATAGAGCCTCTGGGAACACTAATGGGCCAAAAGGTAATTTTAGGCACACAATAATTTTTTCTAGACTTTGTAGTTATTACGTTGGAGAAGGGAAACACAATACATTGTCCATCGAAAGTGAAGGGAAGAAATACACAATTGACTTGCAAACCTAGGCAATAAGTTGAGAATTGGCATCCAACTCGGAATTAGAAGGTAGGGAGTGTGACTAGACGAGGAAGGCATCTTAAGACTTAAGAATTTCTTAGAGTACGAGACACTCCCTCAGTGGATTGTTCCACTGGCAAATAAAGGAATATGAGGTATTCCAGCCAAGCTGCAATATGCTCAAGATTGCCAAAATAGAGGAAGAGAACATGTACCTAGAGGAATGCATGAGTACAAGGAAGGACGGTGTTGTTGAATGACACACCCGCACACTAGTTCCAGGAACATAAGAAAATAAGATACGAGTAACCAAAGGTGGCAAAAATAAACCTGGGAGATCAAAAGCAACCCAAACCAATAATAGTAGGGGATGATTGGGACCTAACCTTGAAGGGGGCGACACTCAAAACATTCTTAGAATATAAAATGTGTTTGCATGGACATACAAGGACCTCAAGGGAGTTCCGTCAAAATTATGTGTACATAGGATATCATTGATGCCTGATGCTTGACTGGTACGAAAGAGGCCATATTGTATGAACAAGAATTACACAGCCAAAGTACGGGAAGTGATTGCAAAAATGCTAGAAGCCAGAATCATTTTCAAGGTACAAACCAACGAATGGGTGTCTACAATAGTCATTTATTTGAAAAAGGAAGCAAATCAGATTATATGTGTATTTTCGGCACTTAAATGTAGTGTCAATAAAAAACCCGTTTCCCATACCCTTTACAAATACGATATTGGAGACGGTAGTAGGACATGAGATGTACTTGTTCATGGACAAGTTCTCTGGATACAGCCAAATCAGCATCCCAAAGGAAGATAAATTGAAAAATACTTTTGTAGTAGAAGATGAAGTGTACGCTTATAATAGAATGCCATTCAGGTTATGTAACGCTCATGCCACATTCCAAAGAATTATACTTTACATATTCAACATAATAGCAACAAGCAATTTCAGAGCATTCCTAGATAATTGGTTGGCGTTCAGTGACAAAGAAACCCATCTTCCAATATTACGAGAATGCATGGAGCATTGTAGGAGGGCACAAATGGTTCTAAATCCAAAAAAATGCTTATTCTTGGTACCGCAAGGGAAGCTACTAGGGCACATTGTATGTAAGGAACAACTAAAATCCGATCTAGACAAAATCAAAGTAATCGTGGAAATAGAAAACCCTCAAGATGTAACAAGAGTGAAGTCATTCTTGGGCCATGTGGGTTACTATTGATGATTTATCAAAGGATTTGTTGAGATGTTGGTGCCACTAGAAAACCTCACAAGGAAGGGGAACCATTTACATGGGGAAGGGAGAAGACAAATGCATTGGAAGAACTCAAAGAAAGATTGGTAGGAGCATCGATACTAGTCTATCCGGATTGGAGCAAGGAGTTCCACATACGCGTGGATGCATCTAACTTTGCCATTGGGGCAACCTTGGCCCAAGTTGGAATGGAAAGACTAGATCATCTAGTCTACTTTGCCAGTAGGCTTCTTTTGAAAGCAGACAAGAATTATAGTGTTAGGCATGGTGTACTTGGTTCAAAAATTCTGACACTATCTCCTCGCCACTTTGTTCACCTTCTATGTAGACCATCAGGCACTCTTGTATCTTGTCAACAAACCGATAATACAAGGGTGAGTAGGTGGTTCCTACTTCAAGAATTTGCGTTCAAAATTATAGTAAGACCAGGGAAAAGTCATGTCATGACAGATCATCTATCAAGAATAAAATTGGGGGAACCAACACGAGAGGTGAATGAAGATTTTCTACACCCACCTTTTTTAGATTGTAGTACTTCCAAGTTGGTATAAGCAAGTTGGGAGGTGCCTATCAGTTAATGAGCTTAAGGGGCTTTCTAATGAATGGTTCATAAGGCACAACACTTGAAGGTTTTGCAAATGGGGTGGCAAGCAGAGTGGGTTTAACCATGGAGGAAACTCTGTAGTTAAGCGTGTTCAAGCTGGAGTAGTATTGGGTTGGGTGACTTGCTAGGAAGTTCCAGTGCTTCACCTCTGTGAGCATCATCTAGATCCAATGAGTGCTAAGTGTTCCATTTATTCTCATGAGAGACAGATTCTTGTGAATGACTCATGAAATATGGGTCAATAAGTTTGACTCAAAACTACACAGTTAAATCCTGATAGAAATATCACAATTTGACTTTGGAAAATATCCTCTACTTATCAAATGATGAGCTTAAGGGGCTTTCTAATAAATGGTTCATAAGGCACAACACTTGGTAAAGGTTTTGCAAATGTGGTTGCAAGTAGAGTGGGTTTAACGATGGAGGAAACTTCGTAGCTAAGCGTGCTCAAGCTAGAGTAGTACTAGGATGGGTGACCTCCGAGGAAGTCTTGGTGCTTCACCTCTGTGGGCATCACCCAGATCCAATGAGTGCTAAAAGTTATATTTATTCTCATGAGAGATGGATTCTTGTGAGTCACTACAAATAAAATATGGGTCAATGAGTTTGACTCAAAACTACACAGTTAAATCCTGATAGAAATATCACAATTTGACTTGGTTTGGAAATTATCTCATATGTATCAATTGATGAGCTTAAGGGACTTTATAATGAATGGTTCATAATTCACAACACTTGGTGAAGGTTTTGCAAATGGGGTTGCAAGTAGAGTAGGTTTAACCATGGAGGAAACTCCGTAGTTAAGCACGCTCAAGATGGAGTAGTATTGGGATGGGTGACCTCTCGGGAAGTCCCAATGCTTCACCTCTGTGAGCATCACCTAGATCCAATGAGTGCTAAGTGTTTTATTTATTCTCATGAGAGATGGATTCTTGTGAACCAACACTCATGAAATATGGGTCAATGAGTTTGACTCAAAATTACATAGTTGAATCCTAATAGAAATATCACAATTTGACTTTCTGTGGAAAATATCTCCTACTTATCAATTGATGAGCTTAAGAGACTTTCTAATGGATGACTCATAAGGCACAACACTTGGTGAAGGTTTTGCAAATGGGTTTGCAAGCAGAGTGGGTTTAACCATGGAGGAAACTTCGTAGTTAAGCACATTCAAGTTGGAGTAGTACTGGGACGGGTGACCTCCTGGGAAGTCCTGGTGCTTCACCTCTACGAGCATCACCTAGATCCAATGAGTGCTAAGTAGTCCATTTATTCTCATGAGAGATGGATTCTTGTGAATCACTAGTCATGAAATATGGGTCAACGGGTTTGACTCAAAATGACATTGTTAAATCCTGATAGAAATATCACAATATGACTTGTGGAAAATATCTCCTACTTATCAATTGATGAATTCAAGGTGCTTTGTAATGAATGGTTCATAAGGCACAACACTTGGTGAAAGTTTTGCAAATGGGGTGGCAAGCAAAGTGGGTTTAACCACGGAGGAAACTCTGTAGTTAAGCGCGCTCAAGGTGGAGTAGTACTGGGATGGGTGACCTCTCGGGAAGTCTCGATGCTTCACCTCTGTAAGAAGATCCAATGAGTCCTAAGTGTTCCATTTATTTTCATGAGAGATGGATTCTTGTGAATCACTACTCATGAAATATGGGTCAATGAGTTTGACTCAAAACTTCACAGTTAAATCCTGATAGGAATATCACAATTTGACTTGCTGTGGAAAATATCTCCTACTTATCAATTGATGAGCTTAAGGGGATATCTAATGAATGGTTCATAAGGTCCAACACTTGGTGAAGTTTTTGCAAATGGGGTTGCAAGCAGAGTGGGTTTAACCATGGAGGAAACTCCATAGTTAAGCGCACTCAAGCTGGAGTAGTACTAGGATGGGTGACCTCCTGGGAAGTCCTGGTGCTTCACCTCTGTGAGCATCACCTAGATCCAATGAGTGCTAAGTGTTTTATTTATTCTCATGAGAGATGGATTCTTGTGAATCACTACTCATGAAATATGGGTCAATGAGTTTGACTCAAAACTATGCAGTTTAATGCTGATAGAAATATCACCATTTGACTTGCTATGGAAAATATCTCCTTATCAATTGATGAGGTTAAGGAGATTTCTAATGAATGGTTCATAACGCACAACACTTGGTGAAGGTTTTGCAAATGGGGTTGCAAGCAAAGTGGGTTTAACCATGGAGGAAACTTCGTAGTTAAGTGCGCTCAAGCTGGAGTAGAACTGGGATGGATGACCTCCCGCGAAGTCCTAGTGCTACACCTCTATGAGCATCACCTAGATCCAATGAGTGCTAAGTGTTCCATTTATTCTCATGAGAGATGGATTCTTGTGGATCAATACTCATGAAATATGGTTCAATGAGTTTGACTGAAAAATACACAGTTAAATCCTTATAGAAATATCACAATGGGAGGTACCTATCCACCACATCATTCCCCATAGATATGGTAGCCGGATCAATACTCATGAAATATGGGTCAATGAGTTTGATTGAAAACTACACAGTTAAATCCTTATAGAAATATCACAATGGGAGGTACCTATCCACCACATCATTCCCCATAGATATGGTAGCCAGGGAGAGGAGGAAGATAGCCTTAAACAGTAAAACATTCCATCTCATAGAGGGATTAATTTTCTAAAATGGGGCCTGATTAGGTGTTGCGTAGATGTGTAATGGAAGAAGAAATCCCCAGTATACTGTAAGAGTCTGTGGTATTTTGGCAGGAGGGCACATGGGGCCAGATGCCACGACTAGGAAGGTACTCCTAGCCGAACTATGGTGGCCAACACTTTATACAACCACCCACGTGAAAAGAGATGTCATGACCTTATTCCTCTCACAGCTGTAGGAACTATTTGAGAGATGGGGGCTAGATTTTGTAGGAAATTTAAAGGCAAGTAAAACTAGACATTGTCTGTATATTGTGGTTGCTACAAAATACCTTACAAAGTGGGCAGAGGCAAGGGCTCTTCCAGACAACACAACAGTGAGTACAGCCAAATCCTTGTACGAGCAAATTGTCACAATATTTGGTATATGACTAATGTGTGCACTTTATATATCAGGTAATATGGAATATGCTTAAGGAATTTTACATCTTCCATACCTTGTCCATTTCGTACTAATTTTACATATTCCATACGTTGTCCATTTCGTACTATCCACATGTGAATGGACAGACAAAATCCACAAATAAGATTTTGGTATCAATATTATACAAGAATTGTGGAGTAGAAGATGCTGAGTGGGAGGAGAGGCTTCTAGTAGTATTGTGGGCCTATCGAAGTTCATACAAGGTAGCGATTAGAAGCACACCTTTTCAAATGATGTACGGACAGGAAGCAATGGTAACAACAAAATTCATAATATTAATCCTTAGGGTGGTAGTAGAAAATAGATGGGGAGAAGAAGACAACTTGAAGGAAAGACTCAACAGCCTGATCAAATTCGAAGAAAGGCGAATGATAGCAGAATGGGCTTCGGAGGTGGCACAATGCCAGAGGAAACTTTGACACAACAAACATCTCCGAAAAATGAATTTTTGGTGGGGGTAGTTGGTTTTGAAATATAACGCTCGTAACAAAATCAAACTAGGGAAGTTTAAAGTGTGGTGGTTGGGACCATACAAAATAAGAGAAATCGGTAATGATAGGGCAATAAAGTTGGTGACCCTTGATGATAGACCAATCAAACAACTAATAAATGGTTCCAAATTGAAAATCTATCAATAGAGGCATATAGAAGAAGTCAATATGTTAGGATACGCTACTAAAAGAGGATGTACACTTGGACAAGATGAAGTTGAAGAAGACCAAGTCATCACACAAGAACCTTATAGAACATACACAGATTGGAATAAGCCCCTCATGAACCCAGAAGAATGAAGGGTCAAGAAAATAGTAGAAGGGGTGGCAATTTCAAGAATCCATAAGCACCTGAAAAATGCATTGTTTAACCCTCCAACATTATGGATAAGAATCAACGCTTATTGGAAAATGAAAGCACCATATGAAGGAACAAGAGAAGGGTTTGTAGCCTATGACATTGATGAGGAAGCCAAAGCAAAACAAGAACCCTTAAACAAAGAAAAGTTGAATCAAGAGGACATAGAGGAAATCAACTTGGAAGAATATGGCACCACTACAAGACCCCCTTTGAAGATGATAATCAAAAGAAATGATGTATTCATGTGTGAGGGAGATGGCTACATCACTGAGATAGTTGAGAAGAGTTAGAAAGATTGGGAGAAGATATCATATAAAAGAGGAGAAAGTGCATTATGGCGAGTAATTTCCAATCTAGTAGAGCCGATGGTAGTTGAAGGGGAAAATTTTACTTGGTATTAGAAATATGGTGGCAAATATGTGGATGGCAACTACAAGGGCGTAGGACCCGCTCCTCTGGTGGATAAATTATTTGACTTGGAATACTTGGGGACTTGTTTTGAAAATAAATTTATGAGACCTTGCCAGGATTGTGTGTATGGAAATATGCTTTGGAGGTAAGAGTCTGGAACCAAGAGGAAAGAGGGAAGAGGGAAGAAATGGAAAGTCGAACACGAGGAGGGATCTCCAAGGAAATTGAGAAAGGAAGCACAATCAGATATACTGAGACACAAAAAGCTACGATGTTGGCATAAGAGGATAGAGTTTTCTTTGAAAAAGGGAAAAATAAGAATAAGGAAGAGAATAAGCACCAAAGGCAACATCATTATTAAAGAAAGTGGTGACCCCAGTACTCTACATAAACCTACACAAAGCATAACTCCGGGAGAAGTACCACAAGAATTACACACATACGAACCATATGCAGAAAAGAAAGTAAAGTCTGTACAAACACATAGGACAAGAGCAGAAGGCACAATATGTTTACCGTACTGGGTAAATGGATTAATGCACACAGACATAGAACACGAATAGTAGAACTCCTTTTATTATTCGCATACGTCAAGATATTACATTATGCTTGATGATGATTACAATGATTTCCCATGGTGTACATATACCGTTCCGAAGAACCTTCCCGAAGGGGTCCGTCGACTACATAACAATTACCAAAGAGGTCCATCGGCTACATAACAATTACCGACGACAACAACCTGTCGGCTACACAACATTACCGACGACACCAACCCGCCGGCTACACAGTTTCTACCGACGACATCATCCCCTCCAAAAGAAAAAGTCATCTCCGGACGACAATTACAAAATATTTGAGACAAATGAACAACAAAATACATTAACTAACAACATAGATTTGCTTCTGTTACATCACTTTCACATTTAGCTTGCACCAAACTAGTCTCCAGAATACGTTGCATCAACACTGCCACCTTAGCCAATCTAACATTTGACCCTGATAGCCACCTGTGCCGCTTTCTCTAGTTCCAACTCTTGGGTACACTGAGCCAAGTGTCGTTGAACTACCCTCAACTGGATGATCAGCTCCTCCCAAGCTCTCTATGCATCCACCAAGATAGCTTCACACCAAACACCTACTCCGAGTGCCACCTCTCACACACAGACTCTCCATGCCTGAAGCAACTCCAGGTCTTCATCAATTGGTCACACTTCCCACGATTGATATCCGCAATGACTGGGGGTCCAGGGGGCAACGCCCTCGGTGGGTTCGAGGGGCAGTGCCGCTCACCGCCAAGACCAAATTAGCACTCTGAAAACCACACAAAAATGCACGGAACACACTATTTCGGTCATTTTCTGTCGATCCCACACTCTTTTTGGCAACCACTGATGCTTCCCCTTCCTTTTGACGTCAACTCCTACTCATTCCGAACAATTTGAATCTGTCGTCGTTTTTTTTTTTGTTTAATAGCTGCTCCTCTTTTGACTACTTCCTTCTGATCTGTATTCGCCACTTCATATAACCATGCTAGAACAATAAGAATCTCACGCCGCGGGGAAGGCAGAAAGAACTTGCGGTAACCAATCGCCAAGCCACGCCCGTGGAAGGAAGAAATTTGAAGCCGCATGAGCAAGCTGCCGAGGAATAAGACACCCCACAGGAAAACATAATGCCAATAGTCCGCAAAAGATGATAGAAGCCATTGCGCGGAAGGAAAAAAACCAACCTGCATGAGATATCCAAATGCCTGTCTGCCTCCAATCAATCCAAAGCGGAAAATCCTTTCCAAAAGCAAAAATCCACACAGCTCCCAGCCACAAATCCAATCCCACGACTTCACAGACGTGCGAGGTCCAAATCCCAGGCAAAAATTCGAAGCTTCCCTACAAATCACAAGCTCAACAGTTGGAAATGGTCTCCATAAGTGGAAAAAAGAGTCCGCGGGAAAGTGCGAATTTGTTAACTCTGGCGAACAAAACAATCCGCGGCCCAACCAAGTAGAAAATAGTCTCTGCGGGAAGCTCAAAGGGCCCTGCGAAAGACCTCCTGCGGACACAATCCGCGGACAGGCTGCCCGTGGGACGTGTCCACGGACAGGCTGCCCGCGGGACGTAGTCTGCGGGCTTTTCAATTTTTTTTTTTAAAATCTTTTTTTTTTTTAATATCTTTTTAAAATTTAAAAAAATACACCACCTTAATTTTTCCACGGGCTTTTCAATTTTTTTTTTTAATCTTTTTTTTTTTTAATATCTTTTTTTAAAAATTTTTAAATTTAAAAAAATACACCACCTTAATTTTGCCTCGAGGCGTCACTGTTCTGCAACGACAACGATGAGGGAGTCATTTGGTCATTCTGCGATGGCGACGAAGACTTCTTGGCACGGTATATTTTCAAATTGGATCCGTTCATTGCGTGAGGTACCTTTTGCCCGTCCAACGTCCCCAACTTTATCGCTCCATTGTCGCCAACCTCTCGGATCTGATATGGGCCAACCCATCTGGCCTTAAACTTTTCCAGTTTGATTTCATTCCGACCATCGTACTTGAGTACCAACTACCCCAGCTGAAACCTGTTCAGTTTGAGATGTTTGTCATGCCACGCCCACGTCTGTTCTGTTTCACCTCCATTGTCCATTGTGCCTGCGGTCGTTGCGCATCTAGATTATTTGCTTGTTGTCGGCACCCTTCAACTAATTTTATGGTGCAATGCATTCTTTTCTTTCTGCGCAGTCCTCTCACCGTGTACCAGACAGTGGAATTTTTCCCTTTTCTGGGTTCGTATTTTATGTTCTTCCCTTCAGCTTCAGCCATAACCTCCTTTCCTTCTTCCACTTCTCTGTATTCCTTTGGACATTCCTTTCCGTCTTCTTTCTTGCCTTCGTCGACCCTTTACAGCTCAGAAAGAGCTCGTAATCCTCCATCTGCCAGTGGAAAATGCCGTTCACCGAATCCAAATCATCATCCGTCGATCCACCTTCCAACCGTAGGACTCCTTCCTTATTTGGTTCCATCCGTTGCTTCCCTTCATCCTCTTCCTCGGAATCTGATGATAGAGCTTCTTCGCCACCATTTGCTTGTGCAAATCAATGATGAACTTTCGTCCTTTGCTCTCCATTGATAGTGTATTCTTCTTCCAATCATGCTTAATGTTTGCATGCACGAGCCATCCTTGGCCCAGAATGGTGTCATATCCTTTCCTCTTCAGCGAGATGACGACGAAGTCAAGCAGGAATGACTGTGTGCCAATCATCACCGGTTGTGCCATTAGGGCGCCAAGGGGTTTAATGCCGTGTTGGTCTGCTGTCAACAACTAAAATGTAGGGGGGCACAACGTTGGCTGTCCCAGCTTTCTCCAACTCTCCTCGGGTAAGACATTTGTGCCAGACCCTCCGTCGACTATTGTTTCTGTGAGAACATGTCCAAGGATTCCCATCTCCACTACCGCCGGATGCCTTCTAGATGTGAGTGCTAGCAGCATTGGGTCTTTGCCACCTGTGGTAATTTCTTTCCCTCTTCCTGGTTCTCCTGGTAACTTAGCAGTTGGCGCGATATTTGTGAGTACCGATCGGAGTTGAGGCATTGTGAGCAACAGATCGCCTATTTTGACAGGTACCTCTGTTTGTAATATCTGGCGTACAATATTTTGTTCTGCGCAATTCCTTGTTGAGGTGTCGGTGATGTCCTTCAACTAAGATGTCTCTGCCTGCGATGCCTTTTCAATTTCCGCCCGCGCTCCCCCAATTTCCTCTTTTCTTCCGTCGGGTCCGGGTACACCTTTGCTTGCCTCCGTGTAATTGCCAGAACCTCCTCTTCATCTGTCTCGACAGTGATCAAATTTACTCCGGATTTCGGGCAGTTGGCATCTTCATGGTCGTCGAGTCTGCACCATCTGCACAATAATTTCAGTGTGCTTGTCATTGTATAGTCTCTTGCAAAGTGGCCCCACAAATTACATGCTCGGCACTGAACGATCGGTCGTCCGTTCGCATCATACTGAATTCGACTTCGACTACCATTGTTATTGTTATTGTTTGCATTGTTGTTGTTCTGCCCACGTCTATTATTTTTGTATCATCCGGATGTGGCGCCCTCTGTGGTTATGTTCCCACTCCCTCCAACCGCGGAAGCCTCCTATGCCAGGAACACCTGTTGAGGTCCTCTAGTTTTCATATTGAAGGGGCATTCCTTTATGGAATGTCCCATGATCTGGCAAATCTCGCAAAATTGGTTCTTTGGACAGGATCCTTTAGTATGACCATTGGTCTTACACTCTATGCACCACAATTCACTGCCTTTTGTCTCCTTCAGCATGCGGATCATGTCCTTCTGTAGGGCGCGAACCTTCTTGCTACTGCCTTCATCATCACTGCTATCTTCTCCGGAAGGCACGTCGTCATCAAAATCGGATGAGCTAGTCTTTATTGTCGGTAAAATGTATAGTGTAGCCGACGGGTAGAGTAGTATCCGAACGGGCGCGTGACGCTTGAGTCACCCCTTCAGAAAGATATATGTACACGTCCGAGATGGACTTTGGAATCATCATTGATCAGTTATAATTGTTGTAATCGGATTGTAATCAGCAAGTGCATACATAAATAAAGTACATGTTCTGCATTGAGTCGTGTTATACATGTGTTAAACTTCTTACCCTGTACAGTAAACAGTCTTCTTCTTCTTTGTCTTCTGCTCACTTTCGAGGTTCAATGCTCTGTTATAAGCTTCCGTGTATGACGATGGTGGCACAATTTTCATTTTCTTGCGCAACTTCGAGCATAGGCCTTCCACGAAGCATCTTTTCTGAAGTTCGTCCACTGGCTTATTTTTCATTTTATTTATCAAATTTTTTAATTTCCTGGCGTAGACGCGGACAGTTTCATTCTTCCTTTGCTTAGTATTGAAGATCTCTGCTACAATTTCATTATCATCATGCAACAGTTGAAATTTTGCCAAAAACTCCTTTTTAATGTTATCCCAACTGTTTAGCTTTTGTGGATCTATATCAGTAAATCAATCAATTGCCACACCTCGTAGGGTTGCCGGAAATTGCCTCACCCATTCGTTTGCATCTATTATGCCATTTGCCCTCTAGATCGTCTCACGTCTTACAATGTCGGATGAGGTCAACTGTACCATCGCCATCAAACTTCGGCAACTTTTCTTTGGGTCCCGCCATCACAACTGGATTTGTTAAACAGGCATTGCTAGGTCCTGTAACACTGGCACTGTTCACTCCCACACCGTGGCTTTGCACTCCCACACCGGCAGCCTGCACTCCCACACCGGCGATTGACACTCCCACACCGGCAGTCTGCACTCCCACACCGGCGATCTGCTCTCCCACACCGGCGATCTGCTCTCCTACATCGGCAGTCTCAACAGCTGCGAACCTTGGTGAAGAAGGATCCTTTGAAGTTGTCTCCCGCGGAAGTGTATCCCGGATGAAGAGTTCACTCCACGCTCGTGCTCCCTCAGCACTCCGAGCCGTGCGAGTCAATGCTCTTCCATCTGAATTCTCTTCCCTCGGCGAACACAAATTCAAAAACTCCTCCCGTGCTTCTTCCACCAAAACCACCTGTTGTCGAGTCTCCTCCGCACTCTTGTTTCCGTCGGCAATCTTCTGGAGTCTCCTTCGGCGCTTTGCCTGCTGTGCCAGAATTAAATTAGCTTGAGCTGCGCGAATCTCATCTTTGTCCTTCACCTTGTTCTTATTTTTATTCAGCAAATTCGACATCAGTCTTCATTCCAGCCTTTGTTCCAGGTCCATCGGGCAATGGCGCCAAATGTTTACCGTACTGGGTAAACGGATTAATGCACACAGACATAGAACACGAACAGTAGAACTCCTTTTATTATTCGCATATGTCAAGATATTACATTATGCTTGATGATGATTACAATGATTTCCCATAGTGTACATATGCCGTTTCAAAGAACCTTCCCGAAGGGGTTCGTTGGCTACATAACAATTATCAAAGAGGTTCGTCGGCTACATAACAATTACCGATGGCAACAACCTGTTGGCTACACAACATTACCGACGACACCAACCTGCCGGCTACACATTTTCCACTGATGACACAATAGTTGTACGCGTACAACCAGGTGGAAAAATCATACGAGCAAGAGCAGGTAGGGGGTTATATGTGGAGAAGTGGGTAGAGAGGCCATATGTGAAGGCAATAACATTGTATGTGTCAAGCTGTCCGTGTGCCAAGAGAGGTCTCTTGTATGGAAGGAAAAGAGGGCTGCGTAGGCGACAGGGTAAGGAAAGGCATGTACATGGCGAGGAGAGACAAAATCCGTACCTCTCGTACACAAGAAGAGCGACGTGTACGGAGCAAGGAGAGGACAGGTATGGATGTCGCGAGGAGGCATTGGGTGGGCATACCCACGTGGACATCCACAACAGCTACCACATTAAATACATTAAAAAGGTGGTACAAAAGAATCACAAAAAACCTATATAACCCTAAGCAAAACTCCTTGTAGGAGAAGTATAATGGCGCAATAGGGGGAAGAAAGGAGACCAAGTCAAGAGACAAAATGGCCACCACAAGCAAAAGCCACAAGAACAAGGGAAAGGCGGAAGAAGTCTTTGTTGTGAGTATTAGTTTTGAAGGGGTTGCGGGAATCAAATGTAGGCATTGGTGGCAAGGGATAGATGATCAACATGCCTTGAAGGTTGCTTTGAGAAAAGTAGACAAGATTGTGTTCATGCCCATGTTTGATCTCAAGGAATTTGAATTAGTGCTGAGAAATCTGGTACATGGCTATGACAAGAAGGGTCATAAGTCCGTTATCAAATATATGCAACACAATGTGACAATTTCATAAGCACCAAGGAATTCACAAAAGTATTTGGAGTCCCCAATTGAGGATAGTAGGTGGCCAAACCCCCTAAGATGACTGTAGAGGAAAATATTTAGTTAGTAGAACTGACATTCAAGGAGAACTTGTTATAGAAATAGTGGGAAAGTATTTGGAGCAGCAACAGAGGAATTAGGAAAACCTTCATTAAAAATAATGAATGAAGTCATGTGGTAGACCTGATAAAAAGTAAGTTAACCGGGGGGAGTAGAACTTTGGATTGCTATTTCAATGCTTCCATAGGTGAAAAGGCTATATGCGGATAAGATCTATAATCGGGAACTGTTACTTTTAGACAAAATTAAGGTATATTTTTAGTTAAAACATAAGACATTCTACATGCCCCATCATGCTATAGCCTTGCTTCTAGAAGCCTTGTGCACATAAATTGCCCCAAAGTACTAGGAAGAGTTCGTTCTAGCTAATCGAATAGAGCCACAAAAACCCACTATATTCTACTGGTTGCATTTGGAAGCCATGGCAGGAGGAAGCATGGAGCCACCCAGAAAAAGGGCAAGACAAGATAGTGGACGAGATACAAGATAGTGATGAAGATGAATCATCATCAGAGGAGTACGAGGAATTGAGCTGGGATGAGGAGGAAGAGTGTCACACTTCAAGAATAGGTATAGATGATACTTTTGAAGATATAGAAACGACTCCAGTATTGGAAGGACCACTACTAGGAAGTGGCTACAAAAAAGAGTCAAGTGTGGTGAGCACATAGTGGGAAAAACCGCGTACTAGAAATTTGGTGATCCGTATGTGTGTTTGCCACATGGGGTAAATAAATTAATGCTCAAAGACAATAAACACGAACAATAGAACTCCTTTTATTATTCGCATATGCCAAGGATATTACATTATGCTTCATAAGATAAGATGAGATCATTTACAATGCACCCAGATGGGGTATAAATACTTTCCACTGAACCTTCCTGAAGGGGTGTGTCGGCTACATAACAATACTAATCTACTTGCCACGGAACCTTCCCGAAGGGGTCTATCAGTTACACAATCTTTATCGACGACATGAACCTGTCGGCTACACAACAATTATTGATGACACCAACCCATCGGCTACACAGTTTCCACCGACGACAATGTGCACTGGAGGGTAGGGAAATTGCAAGGAGGGAGACTGTATGCATCATACGGGAGAAGATTGTACAAGGGAAAGAGGACATACAAAACCTCGTACGAAGGACGAACGCATATCAGGAGACCACACGAGGGAGGCTCGCTTGGAGAGAAGGCATCAGGAGAAAGGCCTTACGATAGGTCATACAAACGTCCATACACATCTAGAGGAAGGCCATACGCATGAAGATTGGGATGTCAAGGAGGTAAAATTTACACTCGTTTACATATGGCTCATTTGGTTCCGACAGACAAGATATCAAGCACTAAGTTTTTGGACTTAAGGTGCACCAAAGCCGCAAGTCATACAGTACAAACTTGAAGTCCTCAAGAGATCTAGATTGGGAAGCCAATTGCACTATTGGTATCACCTAGAGCAGCATGAACAAGTAAAGAAATTGTAGCCTCTACACCAGCTCCTCTCACCACCTCGGCCGCCCTACAATCGACAAATAGGCTACAAAATCAAGAACATGAACAACAAGATACTAGGACCATGGAACAGCATGACAAAGAGGTAGATACCCTATTGGCACAATTTTAACTTGGAGTGGAGAATATACCACCTTCTTCCCCAAACTTGCTAGGAGAAAGGACACCACTTATGCAAGACGAATTGCCCCTGTAGCCGTTCAGGGAAGAAGACATCTAGATAGAGCTGGTAGCCATAGAAAGCCACCCGGGTTCAGGAAAAGGCATCCCTCCACCTTTTGATGAATGCGCTCAAAGGATCTTGGGGGAATTGGAAATCATAACTAAGGCAATACAGGAAATTAGGCAGAAAGCCAAGGAGGCAGATATGACTACCATAGTCTCTCAAGATGAGTCTTTCTTGCACTTCATGAGGATGGGTTGCCACAAGGACTTTAAGAGGACATTTACAAAGAAAGGTTGGCATATTGAGGAGATGGAATTACAATCTCAACAGTGGCAAGCATCACAAATAGTAGTCATATAGGCCATTGGTACCTATTTTATCTGAAATGGAAGGAACTTTTTAGACCACTTTTTTGAATTGCAGAAAGTTTGTTGGGAATTGGAAAAAAAGAGGGTGATCGGGTAATCCTGAAAGTGCAAGTAGAGAAGTTGGAAGCAAAGCTTAGAGAAGAACAAACTACACATGCAGAGCAACTGGCAGCAATAAACAAGGAAAAAATCAAGGGAATAAGGCTCCTTCAAGGTGTGCACACTAAACAACTTGCAGCAGAATGAGATGTTTAGGTCCTCGAGCAATAATTGACCTATCTCATAGTCTCGGCCACTCCAATTGTAGCTTCAACTCCAGGGATGTACTCTCCTCCCTCTTCTCGAGCTTGTTAGTTGTGTGGAAATGACTTTTTTTTTGGGGGGGGGGGGAAGATAATGTAAAGGGTAATTTCATAATAAATAAATAAAGTAGTTATTAGGAAAGTTTTGTACCAAATGTCGCATCGGTTGGTATTAGTAACCAATCTGAGTGCTAAATGTAGCACTCAATGGGAATAGAAATGGTATAGTAATTGATGAGCATCGGTATTGTTATGTAACTCAATCGGTACAATCAATAAAGATATATTTTGCCATTTGTGTCTTGTTCCATTTATAGAATGAATGTGATGATACTGTAAATTATATATTAGTATATAGAATCGTGTTTGGCAATATTCTCTAGCATATTGGCACCAACAATAGTCTATCCCCTTATTCTCTTGCTATAGTCCTGCAAGTTGATAGATGGTGTTGTGTAGGGAAAGGCAGTGTAAATCCAAAATGTAATGGTTTTGAGCACCCTACAAGATATAAATCTACTCTCTCCTTAGGGTGAGATTAGTTGAGAAGTAAGGAATAAGGCTTAAACATGTTAATTACTAATTGTATTATGAACTATACTCTTTTTCTTAAATCGAATTAATTTGGTTGTGTAATAATGAGTGTTAAACATTGGTCATTGACAACCTCCAAGTAGGGGTCATTACAAGTGGTATCAGAGAGCATGATCCTGCCATCTTGCAGGGTAAAAGATAAAATAAGAAATCTTAAGATGTGCAAACACTTGAGATAATATAAACTGTAAATAAGTTGTCATGATAACATAAAGGTGTCTGACCTCGTAGTCAATAAGAATGAATGGACGAATTAAGGCAGGGAATTTTAATTTACTTGTTCCCCCAAACTAAGTAGACCATCCCAAGGGATGGAATTATCATAGTGGGATGTTCCTGCCTCTTGTGGGCCAAGAGGAGCAGTCATAGTGGGACACTGCACACTCTTGCAATTAGTTTGAATTGTTATGGTTAGATGGGATTCAAGTTGTCTATACAATGTCCTTAGGCTTAGTTTGTTGTAAACATTGTAATATGACTTGTACTTCTTATTTTAAAAGTTGTTTTTGGACCCTACAAATGTAAAAGTTAGGTATATCCTAACTACTATTCCAAAAATATTTATTCTAAATGCTAAATTGGGAAGTCATTTTAAGTTACTATTTTTGGAAGTTTTCCTAAGTAGTTATTCTAAGAAGTTGTCTCAAGTAACTACTAGGTAGTTATCCTAGGTGATTATCTTGGGTGGTTATCCCAAGTAGCTATCTAAAGTAACCACCTTAGGTATTTATCCGAAGTAGTTACATGAAGTGCTTAGGTAGATATCCTAACTAGGTACATGAGGTGATTAGGAAGTTATTCTACGTGGGTTACACTGCTCATGTCTATATATATGAGACAAATCATTGTAAAAAGGGTTCCACTATTCCACAAAGGACATTGTATAGAGAATGTGAAAATTACTTTTCAAGCAAAGCAAATGAAGAGCAATTTTTGGAAATGTTTCAAATTGTTCTTATGTGTTCTTAATATTCGTATGTTCATCGATTGTAACTTTGTTTTCTCAAATGCTAAATGTGAATATAACATATCACGCCCTTGGTACCATGACATAGATGTGTTAAAACTGAAAAGATAAATCATATTTCTTTCTTTCCATTCTCTCACACAATTTTGTTCCTTAAAAACCCAAAATACCGAATATTCCCATCATACGAGGGAGCTGCAACTCTCAAACACAGAGGAAGATTATGATCCTACAACAACCTCTCCAGATTTTGTAAAGTTTTGTCATTTTGAAGAAGTATTCGCAACGGCAAATCCATTTACCAACAGGTTTCTATCAATATGTCTGTCGACACTTCTTTTTATAAGGATGACAGAGACTGTTCTGTTTATCCTCCCATTTCTATAAGATTGTATCCAGGACGGTGGCTGAGAGATTGTGTGGATTTCAGGGTTTGGTCTCTTGGAGTCTTGAGAACTAGATTAATTAGGTGTTAGACGTTGTGGATAAGCAAGAAGTGGCTATAGGGAAAGGAAATGGAAGACGACCTTGATGCTTTGATGTTGTGCCCTTTACTTATAATGGGTTTTTGTTTAATTGCTTCAAAACTGTAGGTGATTTCTTTTTCTGCTTGTGAGCTATTTTTTTCAAATTTAACTTAATCTTGTTCTCCTTGGGATTTAATTTGTTAAAAATGTACTTGAACTGCTTTTATGAGCAATATTTGTACACTTCTTGCCCATGTTTAAAAAAAATACCTCTGGTCCTTTTGTGTGGCAACTCAACTTTTCTTATTGGCAGAGTGGCAATGATGTATGAAGGGATTTATATAGGACAATATGCCATAGGCAACTATTTAGTCTTCAATCGTTAGTTTTTTATTTCCTCCAGAAGGTTTCCTTTTTTGGTCATTTATCATAGTATCTAGCTGGGGTAATTTCTATGTTTTAGATATCTTCATTTGTAGTCTTAGGCAGTGGGCTTTCCTGGTACATCATATGCTGCTGCTGGAATCTTTTGTAATCCTGATTCTGGTCTGATTTTGTCCTCATTAGGCCTTTGTTTTGTAACTTTTTATTGCATGCCTACTTGTGTTCAGGGGCATTTAATAGTCTCAAAAATATGTTTAACCATTACCACAGGAAATCTAGTGCCTTTTGTGACATGTTATATGTTATCGCAAACTGCCTAAAGAATCACTCTCTAATGGTGAATGGCATATGTTGTAAATACTATTTTCCTTAAGCACATAGGCCGACAATTTCTTGTAAAATTTTCAGTTCCATCAGCAGTTGGTGACATCTCAGGTCCCTTGCATAGACAAAAGTATTGCTTCTACCCAGTAGCCTGTTTTAACATACAAAATAACGGATCATAGAGTGTTAGTAGACCAATAGACCATACTATGGGTTTCTTTCAGCATGCAAGCTTCTATTTTAGCAGTCCATTTCTCTATGGATCTACATGTTCTGAAATTTACGTTATTTCCAATTGCATTGACTTATATTAACCAGTTCTATTTTCAAAATAAATGGTAGTAGTCCCTAACTTTTTATTTGGTCATTCACTCTATTGTTCTACTTCTGTTATAGCTCTGGTATGTTACAAAACAACTTGATATAAATATCAAAATTATATGCTCAGCCATTACTTTTGTTAATGGGAGAGTAAGTAAACACACTCACCAAGTGTTCTTGGACTTTTGAAGTCACTATAAACAAATATTTCTGATGTTAGGTGACTGGCTCTCCATGGCTGATTTTGGTATGATATGTATTACGGAAAATTGAAAATCATAGACAAATGCAACGGTTTGATTTAAATTTTTGCAAACTTTTACTACTAGGAACTGGAACAGTGCAATCATGCCATCGTAAACACCAGTCTTTTCATCAACAAAGAGGCCCTTTCCCTTTCCCTGGTTTCATCAACAGAGAGGCCCTTTCCCTAGTTTTATCAACAAAGCAAAATATTTATAGAAATTGACTGCCATATTTTATCAATGGAACACCTATATTTTATTTCAACTTTGTTGTTGTTGTTGGTAAAATCTATAGTGTAGTTGACGGGTAGAATAGTATCTGAACGGGCGCGTGACGCTTGAGTCACCCCTTCAGGAAGGTATATGTACATCGTCCAAAAGGGACTTTGGAACCAATCATAATCATTATCATCGTTGTAATCAGATTGTAAGCATTGAGTGCATATATGAATAAAGTATCTGTTCTGTGTTGTATCGTGCTATACTACATGTGTTAAGTATTTTTACCCTATACGGTAAACATTTGGCACCCTTGCCAGTCGAACTTGGAACGAAGGAAGTGTGATGAAGATTAATACCAAATTTGCTTAACAAGGATAGAAATAAGATAGAAGACAAGGATGAAATACGTACAACACAAGAAGTTTTAATTTTAGCACAGCAGGCGGAGTGCAGACAAAAGCTTCAACAGATTGCTAACAGACACTGAGGGGGTGAAGGGGCACAAACCGAGGGAGTGCATTCACCTAGCAAGCCAAGGAGTGCTGAGGAATTGTTGGAAGAGACTCGACAGCGATTGAATTTGGTGGAAGAAACAAGGGAGGAGTTCCTGAACTTGTATACGTCGAGGGTAGAGCATCCGAATGGAAGGGAAGCAACTCACATGGCTCAAAGTGCCGAGGAAGCACGAGCGTGGAGTGAACTCTTCATTCCCGATACACCCGACAAACGGATATAGGTGGAGAATTGAACAACTTCGCTTGAGGAAGATTTCCGTTCACTAGGTAACGCAGTTGTTGGAAGTAGGATGGTTGTCCAGAACAATGCGGGTGTGCAGAACAGTGTGGGTGCTCAGAACAGCGTGGGTGCTCAGAATAACGTGGGTACTCTGAACAACGCGGGTGCTCAGTAGGTACCTCAGAATTAGAAGAAAGTAGTAATGGCAGGTCCCAAAGAAAAATTATCGAAGTTTAATGGTGATGGAACGGCAAATCCAATCAGACATTGCAAGACATGCGGAACCATATGGACAGCAAATGGCATGATAGATGAGGATGATTGGGTCAGACAGTTCTCAGCAAACCTACGGGGTGTGGCAATTGATTGGTTTTCAGATGCCAACCCTCAAACTGACTACATGGGCGGACGTTAGAAAAGAATTCATAGCAGACTTCCGATTGCTACAGGACGATAAGGAAATAGTAGCGGAGATATATAGCACCAAGCAAGGAAAGAAATGAAACAATCCGAGCCTATGCCAGACGGCTGAAAGAGTTGGTTGGGAAGATGGAAAGTCAACTAACGGACGGTTTGAAAAAATGATGGTTTGTGGAGGAGCTACGGCCGGCTCTGAAAAAGAAGATGAAAATTGTACCTATGTTGTACGTCGATGCATATAACCGTGCGATGGATTTGGAAAGCGAACAAAAGACAAGTAAGAAGAAGAAGCATAAATCATTAGATTCAGATGATTCATCATCCGAAAGTAGCAATGACGAAGAATCAAAAAAGTCCGAGCATTACAGAAAGATGCTAAGAATGATGAAAGAATTTAAGAATTTGAAAAAGAATCCAAACTCAATGAAGGGAGAATTGTGGTGCACGGATTGTAAAGAGGATGGCCATACAAACGGTTCATGCCCGAAGAAACAATTCTGTGATATCTGCAAGGTGGCGGGACATTCCATAAAGGAGTGCTCGTTTAACATGAAGTCAAAAAGCCATCAGCAAGTATTACTAATGTAGGAAGCGTCTGTGGGAACAAGCACAGACAATGATGCAACTTTCGGAGGATATCGCAACAATAATCGACGCGAAAGGGATGGCAATAACAACAATAACAATGGAGGCCAGAGTCGAATACAGTACGACGCGAGTGGACAGCCGATGATGCAGTACCGTGCATGCAATCTCTAGGGCCACTTCGCTAGAGATTGTACCACGAAGGAAACGCCACAACTACTATGCAAATGGTGTGGTCCGGGGGACCACGAAGATTCAAAATGCCCAAAGCAAGGGGTAAATCTATTAAGCATTGAAACATGTGATGAAAAGGTATTGGTGGTCACACGAGAGCAGGCGAGGAAAGCAAAATACACTGATGCAGAAGAAGAGGAGAGGTTACAAAAAGCATGAACAGAGCTGGAAAGGCAGATGAAAATAGAGAAATCACAAGTAAAAGACATTGCTGAAATTTCAAAAAGGAACAAAACATGATGAGGTAGATAATGCAAACAAAAGTTCCTATTAAATTAAATGATCTTCTCACGATGCCATAGTTGGGAAAGGCTATTATGAATATGACACCGCTCCCGAGAGTGATGGAGGAAACAAGAAGGGATAGTAATGGAACAATGGCAGTAGACCCGATGCTACTAGTACTTACCACAGGAAGGCATCCGGTAGTAGTTGAGATGGGCATTCTAAGCACTGTACTGACAGACACAATTGTAGACAGAGGATCAGGCGTAAATGTGCTACTAGAAGATATTTGGAAAAAGCTAAGACAACCCACGTTGTGGCCACCTACTTTCCAGTTACTCATGGCAGATCAACATGGAATAAAACCGTTGGGAACTTTGATGGCACAGCCGGTAACGATTGGGACACAACCATTCTTACTAGATTTTGTGGTCATTCCATTGAAGAGAAGATGGTACGACGCCATCCTTGGACAGGGGTGGTTGGTGCAGGCAAAAGTAAAACATGACTGGAAACGAAACACCCTATCTATGGGGTGTGGAGGCAGAAGATTCATAATTGATTTGCATACACAAATGGTAGGGGAAGAGGCAACGTCGTCAGACTTAGAAGCCGAGGGCGAGAGTGACGAAAAAGGAAAAAAGAGGATGGAACCAAATGAAGAAGGGGTGTTGAGACTAGAAGGAGGGTTGATTGATGACAACTTAAATTCGATGAATGGACTGCTACATTGGCAGATGGAAGATTACGAGCTCTTCTCGAGCTGCAACATGTTGGGTGTCGAGGAAGAAAAAGAAGGAAATGAGTTTCCAAAGGAGTATAGGAGGGAGAAGCGCAAGTGGGTGAAACACCGGCCCATATGTTCAGTGAAGATAAACCGATGAAGTATGAAGAGCCTACGGTGAAAACAATGAACTTGGGCGATGAGGAAAATCCTAAAAACATTCTTGTAGGAGATGATTGGAACCTAGTTTTGAAGGTGACAGTGTTCAAAATATTTATGGAGCACAAAGACGTCTTCGCCTGGACGTATAAAGACTTAAAAGGAGTGCCACCAGAGCTATGTGTCCACTGGATACCATTGATCAAAGGTGCAGTACCTGTACGGAAGCGACCGTATCGAATGAATAAAAACTATGCGGCACGGGTCACAGAAGAAATCGATAGGATGTTGGAGGCAAGAATCATTTTTAAAGTGCAGATGAGTGAGTGGGTATCACCAATTGTGATATCCTTGAAAAAGGACACAATGTAGATAAGAATATGCGTAGACTTCCGATGCTTGAATGCGATAACAATTAAAGACCCATTTCCGATACCATTTACAAATAACATCTTGGAGGAAGTAGCAGGGCATGAGATTTATTCATTCATGGACAGATTCTCAGGGTACAATCAGATATCCATCGCTGAGGAAGACAAATTAAAAACGACATTCATTGTAGAAGATGGGGTATATGCATACAATGGGATGTCGTTCGGATTGTGCAATGCCTCGGAAAGGATTAGCCTACACATATTTGATAAAATGTCTATCATAAGTTTTAAAGCATTTCTAGATGACCGGTCAATCTTTAGTGAAGAGGATAAACACATAACGGCACTCGGAGAATGCATGGAGAGGTGCAGACGAGCAAGATTGGTGTTGAATCCAAAGAAGTGCAGGTTCATGGTGCCACAGAGAAAGCTGCTCGGACACATAGTTTGTAAATCAGGGTTGAAGACGGATCCGGATAAGGTTCGCGTAATCTTGGAGATGCCACCCTCGTCGGTTATTACCGGAGATTTATTAAAAACTTTACAAAAGTTTCTTACTCGCTGGACAAACTCACCTGCAAGGGTGAACCTCACAAATGGGAAGCCGAACAAAATGAGGCTTTTGAAGGATTCAAAACAAGATTGGCCACGACACCGATTCTAGCATATCTGAATTGGGACAAAGAATTTCATGTTCATGTAGATGCATCGAATTATGCCATTGGAGCAACATTGGCGCAAATAGGTGACCACGGATTGGACCATCCAATGTATTTTGCAAGTAGATTGTTATCGAAGGCAGAGAAAAACTATAGTACGACGGAGCGAGAGGCGTTAGGGATGGTGTATGCAATGCAAAAGTTCAGACATTATTTGTTGGCGACGCCATTCGTATTCTACGTAGATCATCAAGCACTGCTATACCTGGTGAATAAGTCGATTATTCAAGGAAGAATAAGTCGATGGTTGCTATTGCTACAGGAGTTCACATTTAAGATCGTAGTACGGCCAGGGAAAAGTCATGTAAGTGCAGATCGTCTATCGAGAATAAAATCGAGGGAGCCACCAGAGGGAGTTAATGATGATTTTCCAGATGCACAACTATTTCATGTTACAGTATTACCATCTTGGTATGTACGTATTGGAGAATATCTATCGACGAGATAGTTTTTGAGCGAGATGCCACCAAATAAGAGAAGAAAATTGGTGCTGAGGAGTCGGACGTTTCAGTTAATCAATGGGCTATTATACAAAATGGGACTTGATCAGATTCTAAAGCAGTGCATCCTAGAGGAGGAGATTCCCAAGGTACTAAAGGAAGCACATGAAGGATTGGCAGGAGAACACATGGGACCAGACACAATTGTGCGGAAGATACTTTTGGCAGGATTATGGTGGCCAATCGTGCACAATGATGCCAGAGAGTGGGTCATTGCATGCGACACATGTCAGCGAGTCGAGAAACCATTAAAGAGGGACTTCATGCCTTTGAACCCCTCGCATGCACAGGAACTCTTTGCAAGATGGGGATTGGATTTTGTCGGACCGTTGAAGGTCAGCAAAACTAGAAGGTGCCGATACAGTGTGGTAGCGACGGAGTACTTGACTAAGTGGGTGGAGGCACGAGCACTACCAGATAACTTGGCAGTAAGCACAACAAGATTTATTTATGAGAAAATCATTACCAAGTACGGGATCCCATTGCAATTGACAAGTGATCGGGGAAGACACTTTGTTAACCATGTTATCCGACTGCTCACTACTGAGTTTAAAATCTATCATTCATTATTGAGCCCGTACTATCCGAGAGCCAACGGACAAGCCGAAGCAACGAACAAGATCCTGGTTGGAGTAATTTATAAATCCTGTGCAGTTGAAGGAGAAGATTGGGAAGAGAAGTTACCATCAGCCTTATGGGCATACCATACTTCATATAAAATAATGACCGGACGTACTTCGTTCTAGCTGATGTATGGACAGGAGCAGTGGTACTGACAGAATTCATGGTACCAAGTCTGAGGATAGCAATTGAGAACAAGCTGGGCGACATAGAAAGCTTAAGGGAGAGATTGTACAACTTGAACAAAGTTGATGAGCGACGGCTGCAAGCACAGTGGGCCACTGAAGTTACACAAAACAGGCGGAAGGCATGGCATGATAAGCACTTAAAATTAAACAAGTTTCAACCGGGCTAGTTAGTGTTGAAGTATAATGGGCAGAATGAGATCAGGCTAGAAAAATTCAAAGTTAAATGGGTTGGTCCGTACAAGATACAAGAAGTTGGCGATAACGGGGCAATAAAGCTATGGACACTAGATGGGAAAGAAATACCAGACGTAGTGAATGGATCAAAGTTAAAAATATATCATGAGAGAAATTTCCCTGCCAACAAACAATTGAGAAAGAAAAGCAACTGTAAATAATGTATACATGTAAAATAAGTAAATAAAATATAGAGTGGAACACAATTTTCTTTTATGAAGTAATAAAGTAATAAAAGATTGAAGTATTAAAGGAGTACCTAAGCAACGAATTTGGAATATGATGCTTAAATTAAGCAATAGTCATTAAAACAAGTGATGGAAGGATTACACCGTATAGTCGGCTGTACAGCCATACGGACACCTTGCACACATATCAAAGCCACCGTACGGCTAGAAAAAAAATAGATAATTCCTGTGAACCGTATGATGTCTAGAGGTAGGGAGTGAAGGAAAATAAAGGTACGGTGGCTTGACTAGACAAACATATTAAGGTAAGACCGTACAGTGTATGGTACAAGAAGGGTGAAGGAAACAAAGGCTGTACAATGATTTGAGATAAAATAAAGGGAAGCAAAGCGAAGGCCGTACTATGTACGATGATAGAGAAGAGCTGAAGCACGGTGATAAAGAAGAGAGTTGAAGACAGAAAAACAGGACTCGTATGGTGTATGGCTTCATAAAGCAGCAGTATAGGTGTGTGTTAAGCAGACACCGTACGGTCCTCTAAGATGGATACAAGATATTGAAATATCATACAGAGACAAGAAGACCCAACCAAGTCACGACAACCATAGGCGAGCATAGGCAACCACAGATACTGTACGACTGTACGAGTATTTCCTGGAGAGGGAGTAGAAAAGTAAGGGCCGTACGACCAGTGAAAGAGGTAATTACCTGTGGCAATTTCAAAGATGAAGTAACTGAACAATTACAGGAGTCGATATCAGTCAGCTGTGCAATTGAGGAATTGTTTTAATCATACAACAGAAGCCGTTCATGAAGCCAGGAGAGGGCTGTGCGGATTTGTACGGAAGGAGAGGAATTTTTCAAACAAGTTTGTACGAAAAAAGCAACTGACCTAATGGCTTGTGATCTATCTAGCGAAATGACAAAGAAGTGACAGTTATGTAGTCAACTGGCAAAAGGGCTTGGAAAAAGAAACTGGACGAAGACTCAGCCATGAACAGGAACGTGAAGACATTGCCATCTAGAGTCTGTATAGCAAGAGGAACCAGTACAAGTCCAAGTAAGAAGAAAGTAAAACAACCAAAACAGTCGATTGCGACAGACATTCCTACAATGCAGAGTGTTACAGTCGAAGGGTTAAATGGCGCAGAATGTCGGAAGTGGTGGCAGGAGACTCCAAACAACCACCAAGTGAAGGCTAGTATTCGAAAAGCACAGGTAGAATGGGTGGTGCAAATGCCAGTATTTTCTATTAGATACTACGAAGGGTTTCTATGCATAATAATAGAAACAGATGATAGGTTCTCTCAAACCAGTACGTTTAAATATCTTAGTTGCAACTTGGTAGTGTCATTCAAATCGACCAATTTTACACGAGTATTTGGGATACCTGGCCATTCTCAAGGCGGAAGGAAAATAGAAAGTAAACCTAAAAAGATGAGCCGAGAAGTGAAGATGCAGTTGATACAACTCGTTTGTGGGGACTTGTCGTAGGCAAAACAAGAGGCCCTTTTAGACACATCAAAGGGCAGAGGATTGAAGAAATCCAATATTCAGGGTGGTCATTGGCACTGTTTGATGGACATCGTGAAGAGTCGCCTCACAGGTTTGAGCTGCGCCTCGGATATTTCATTTCCACATGTAGCGATGATGAATGGGATTTTGCACGACAGGGTATATGATTGGGTAGCACTGTTGGCCGAATGGATGTTGGAATTTATGACATTGCAGCACAAGACATTTTACATGCCACATTATGCCATCAGCCTGTTCTTGGAGGCAACGACATGAATGATCCCCAATGATGCACTGGAGGCCAAATTGGGACCACTCGTGCCTGGTGAACCACCGATTATGCAGTGGAGGCATTTGGATACACTTGACACCAAAACCATCGAACAGAAACGACCGAGGCCAGACGGTGGAAACACAGACAGTGGTCGAGAGGAGACTTCTTCAGAGGAGAGTGGGACTAATGGGGAAGAGGAAGAGGACAAGGAGGTCGAGGTGATTACAGCTACGCCATTGAGATTCCCACGGTTTGCACTTTCAACTACGACACATTTGGCTCCTGTTGGCATTCATGGCATTCCGGGTTTTGGTCAGTTTAGGCAGCCAGTAGTGATGACACCAGTTTTGGCTGCGATGCAGCCCACCATAGAGACACGAGCTCTTCCGAAGGCAGTAGTAGAGGCACATCCATCACCAACGGAGATGGCCGCTCTAGAGGTGACGATGGAGCCGACTTGTGAGACTTTACCAAAGGCTCGAGATGAGACACTGGTGCCTGATACTGAGATGGACATAGAGATAGGGTTAATGGAGGTACCGGCAAGCTAGGGTTTGGGGGCATCAGATGTCTGATTGGACGTAGTGGGTTCTGATGCAGTGGTTATAGTAGATACAACACTGATAGCATCACCGGAGCGGGATAGAGAGTCGAACCCAATAGTTGAGTGCGTACCTGAGTACGCGGTCCCACCGAACCCCAGCACCTTGAGTGACATAACTTCAAACACCTATGTGGGAAGTAGTTTCGGAGGAGAACCCATTGCAGACACAAGGGGTTCGGAAAACACAGGCTGAGGGATTACCGCATAGCACCGTTGAGCATATGGCAAAAGTAGTGGAGAGGGCTATAGGTGTGCAACAAGAACATTCAGTAGTGTGGGAGGTAGGGATGAGAGGTATTTCTTGCTGATGTAGCGGCTCTAGCGACTCGGGCTCACCAGGTGTTAGCTTCTGCAAAGACTGAGGCATTGGACTTAGTAGTGAAGGAGTTGGAGGGAGTGATATCCTTTATGAGATTAGGATGTTCGGCTGCCTTTACAGTCTGTTTCGAGGAGCGAGGATGGCCCGATGTGGAGACTACAGAGATGCGACAAGACTGGGCCATGACGAGAGATCCTGGTATGGAGAGCCGAGTAGAGGCTTTGACTCATGAGATAGTAGAGATACACAGGAAGGCATACTACACCTTGTGGAGGAGCCAGGCGGATTAGGTAGCCGCTAAGAGGGCTGGGGAGGAGTCAGTTGCCAGATTAGCCTCTGAGAGGGCAGCCCTATTAGAAAAATAGAGTCAGCTACAGAAGTTGGCAGCAGAAAAGGAACAAGTAGTAGCAGAGAAGGAGAGAGTTGGGAGAGATTGTAGGGATGATGCAATCAGCTTTAGAACTTCAAATGGAGGCAGAAGCAGAACTAAAGGTTAGGAAAGAGCAAGTCTACAAGCTACGGGCAGAGCTGAACGAGTTGAGGGCGTGGACGACCACTGCGCCAGGGATGAAACCCTCTGTTTAGTATTTATGCATTGATGTACTTATTTTATTTTGAGTTTTGTTGTAGTATTATTCGGAGACGACATTTCTTTTAGAGGGGGATAATGTTGTTGGTAAAATCTATAGTGTAGCCGACGGGTGAATAATATTTGAATGGGCGTGTGATGCTTGAGTCAGCCTTTCGGGAAGGTATATGTACATTGTTCGAAAGGGACTTTGGAATCAGTCATAATCATTATCATTGTTGTAATCAGATTGTAAGCATTGAGTGCGTATATGAATAAAGTATCTGTTCTGTGTTGTATCATGCTATACTACATGCGTTAAGTATCTTTACCTTGTACGGTAAATAGTGGTATTTCTGCTTTCTATTTTGTTGACTGCACTACCAGTTTAAAATGTTGGAAGTGGTTTGAATACAAATAATTTCTTTTTAACCATCCCTAACTGTGATCAGGGCCACCATAATGTTGTGACAAGATCAGTATCGGATCAATCGAGGGTAATCACTGAACATATCTTAGGCATTTCTTTTTTTGACTTTGAAGGCCTATATTAGTGACACAACATGCACAATCAGTGTTTGTTTATTATATAATTATCTTTGTACTGGATATTACTATAAATGTGGTTTGCGTCCAATATGGTAGTGTACATAATGAAGCACAAAAAGATTTCTAATCTAGAATTTTTACGACCACTTAATTAGTGAGAGTTATAGTCTTTCTGAAACAAAAATCATGCTTGCTTGCTTTTGAATCCAAGGATAATTCAAACTGATTTCTTGGCACCAAATAGAGGTGTAATTAGTTAATAAACATGACATTGAAAGAGACAATAAATCATGAATTTTCTCACACAAATATTATCTTGTACATTACATGCATTTTGAAATTCATTTAGTTGCTCTAATAAAAAACTGTCATACTTTTGGTTGTGCTGGAGCCCAAGGTTTCAACTCTTGCATAGTTTTATATATGTCCAAAAGTTGTGGCTGAGAATTTGCGTAGTCAAGTGAACTTGTGACAATCCACTATTGATCAAATGCAAAAAATAATCAGAAGGCAACGTACAAACCAAAAATGTAAAGATCTAAAGATCTAGAAACAGACTAGTGTATGGCATGAAATTATTCTTACAATATCATAAACTGGGAATCCATTTTCAGTCACAACTGCATAATCATGCTGGTAGGAACCTGCAAAATCCTCAGAAGTAAGAAGGGTGAACTGACTGAAATAATTAACATGCACAATTTACATTTTAAATAATGAAAGATACAGGAAATGCTATAAATGTTCAAAATACAATAGAACTGAAATGTGAATTGTGTTCATGGTCATGGCTGACTAAAATAGATGAATGGGTTTGAGAGGTAGATTACTAAAACAAACATGTTCTGCAGAAATGTCTAAGAGTTCAGATTGACTGCATCCATTTTCTCCGGCAAATTATTTGCAAATCTAAACTTGGATTGAAGAAATGAAATAAATCTTTGTAAAAGAGAAAGCAAGAAAAATACTTGCTCTTGTTATTCTGCAAAGTGCAAACTAGACAGCAGGTTAGACTCAAATGCCAAAAGCACAAGATGCCTAGTGTCATTAGGTGGCATCTCAGATAGCTGAAGAATAGACTTCTTAATTCACAAATACATGCCCATGGGTGCCTCAACTGAATAGAGTCAAGAGGTGTGAGAAGCCACAAATATATATTCCTTGTGCTATGTGCATTCTGCAGTAGTAACTTTTGTTATCCTTCCACCTTGATATCTATCTTTGGGTGTTCCTCTTCTTCATCTTTGTATATCTTATAACATCTGTTTTCTCTCGGTTTTTCATGTTTATCCAACCTCTCAACTAACTTTCGTACTTTCTGACTGTGAGGTGGAGGATTATGTTCTAAGTATACTGTTGAATTTCTTGGATCACTGTAAATGTAATTATGTAATATTCTGAGCTATTACCTACAGCAGTTCAGATAAATTCCAAAATGTTCTGAACCTGAATTCTAGCAAATGTTGTGTAAATTCTGTGACATAATACTTCCAAACAGTTCAAAAATTCCTGTAGTAACTCCAATTTTGCTAAACTTTCTAATGTAATTTAATATCCAGTCCAGTTATGAGATAACAGAGTTAGACATTCTGTCAAACAGTTGTCCAGTCTTCATTACTGTCCTTCCCTTGGAAAAATATGAGTTTAAAATTTTGTTACTGTTAATGCACTAGTGCAGTTTATGAGATAATTATCATTGATGCAATACAGACTCAACATAAAAATGATTTGAAGGTACAATCCATAGAATGAACAATTTACTTCTGTACTGTAAAATTTTATATCAGAACTTCAAATGTAATCCTCAGTTCAAGAACAGTTTATCTTCAGGCTTTTGAAAGTTGAATAAGGCTCCAAAACAATATTTTGAGATTCAAACAAATTAAGGAATATTAATTCTGTTCACAAACATGCACAGAATGGATGTAAGAGCCGGGAGTTACAGACCTCTTGTTAACCTGGAACTGTAGGTAATAAACTTGCTGTATGGAGCTGTCTGGTTTGCTATGCCATCAATGACATTGACCCAGTAATTAACCCTCCTGTCTTCTGCTGAATCGTGACTCACGATGACCTCCTTTACCGTTAAAATGGAGCCAAACCGTCAAGAGATTTACGCAAGTGCTCACGGCTACTGGGCGCTAGAACTTTAAGCGAAGGTTAAACCCAAACCAACTCGGCCTCTTTTACAGTAGACGTGTAAATAAAATCACAGTCCGGCAAATACAATGGAGACTACTGTCACTGCTGTCGAACTCGTGTATTATTCAGCAGTGCCCTGGTTCTGCTCACTGGAGCTTTCCTCTCAAATCCACGATAAGAATGACCTCTTTCTTGTTACGAAAATACGGTGTGCAGGAAAATGTTCAACCCAACTTCAAACGGAAGCACTACCTTTTTTGTTCGACGTCCTAAAACTCCAACCTTCTTACACGCAAATGCCTGCTGTGGGATGTAACTGCGATGCCTGGAAAGTAAAATGCCCGTCTGAATCGACCTGCGAATTTCCTGCACTGGAGACTAGAAGTTTGGAGCTAACTGAGTATTCTGCCCTTTTCCTTATACCTGCAAATAGATTCTGCTCCTAAACTATATCTTCCATAATACTATAACTCAAAGTAACGAGAATCGGAATCGTATCGGAATCGGCACGGCCGAATCGAATCGTGAATCGGGGGTGAATCTCCAGTGAATCGGCGATGAATCGGCAAATTTGAAAAAACCCTTTAAATGTAGAGATTTTAATAATTTAAGACTTATTTCATGCACCCTTTATTGAATATAACTTAAACACACTATAACATCATCAAATAGAAGTTGAAACTTAACATATGTAAACATGGAAGTTTGTGTTTACCACATGGGGTAAAGAGTTTTTATAAGACAGCTTCACATCCAACACCTACTCCAAGTGCTTCAAAGCATATCACCCCTCTCGAAAGGCTGGCTCTATTGTTCTCTCCACCACCGACACTCCATGCCTGCAACAACTTCAGGTCTCATCAACTGGTGAGACTTCCCACGACTAATAACCGCAACAATTGGGGGTCTAGGGGTCAATGCCCCCAGCGGGGTCGAGGGGCAGCACCCTCGCGGGGTCCCGGGGCAGGGCGGGGTCGAGGGGCAGCGCCCCCGTCGCCAAAACCAAATTTGCACTCTGAAACCCACACAAAACTATATGGAACACAGTGTTTTTGTGATTTTCTTCTGATCCCACACTCTTTCTGGGAACCGCTAATGTTTTACTACCTGATTATGTCTTTCCCTTCCCTTGGGCATCATCTATTATGCATTCTAAACGTTTTTTATTTGTCGTCGTTTTTTTTTTTTTTTTTTTTTTTTTTTTTTTAAACCTATGGTTCTTCTTTTCTCTTCTCCTCTCTTCTAGTCATGCTTAATAATTAGAAGGCCCTTTAGGGTTATAACAAAGAGGAAAGGTAAAAAAGAAAGCAAAAAACATAAGTGATTTTTTTATTATTTCCAACTAAACATGCATGCTGTTGCTAGCTGATTTTTGGCGATTTCTAATGGCGATTCATGCGATTTTTTGAGTAAATCGCCAATACATGCGATTTAGGCGATTCACCTGATGAAATCGCCGATCACGATTTCCGACTCCAAAAAAATCGGGGTGCATGAATCTGATCGCTGAATCGGCGATTCATGCGATTTCAGCACGATTCTCGTTACTCTGCTATAACTCACTTATTTTGCCGATTGATGCCCATTTCACCCATCTACAGATCTGAAAGAGCTTGGCGTATTGTCCAACTCTTTGAAATTTCCAGACTAGAGGGTTTTCCTCATTTATGTCCCAGTCCAGTCACATTCAAGCAACCAGTAGTTTTATCAGAGCATTTAATATCATTCTTCTTGTGTGTTAATCCCAATGCAAGCACGTGTTTAAATAGCCTTGGAATGAGGGAAAGTACAAAGTACAAGGAATGCGGGATTAATTAACATTTCGTCCTGTAGTCACTTAAAGCTATTATAAAGTAAATAACTTTTAAAACATTAAAGTGACTTAGCTCTGCTCATTAAATGAAGTTATGGAATAAATTAAATTAAATTTCTCATTGTGACTGGAGAGTATCTTGCGAGAAAATGATATTAATCTATCCGGATGTGGAGATAGATTAATTCTGCTGCCCGGAACTAAAATTGAGAAGGGGACATGACAAATTATATTGCCTTCTTGGTATATACTTTCCAAAGACGACGATCTTATATTTATATAGAGAAAAAATGAAGATTAGACATGTCCCTTTATGGGACATGTCTATTCATTAACACACACACACACACACACACACACATATATCATTGTATTAATTACTCTAATATAATAACACATGATTATATAAATATATATCTCACATAATAATATATATTTAATTAATTTACATATATATATATATCATATCTCACACATATATACTTTATATATATATCTGCACTTTAGTTTTATAGTTTATCCAACTGAAGCTACCAAACATCAACACTCCCTCTTAGCTAGGGAGGATAAACATTTGACACATGTTACGACATTGGTAATATTAGGAATGAGAAATTTTAAGGATATCTTTGATTGAAAGATATCCACCATTTTGATATCAAAAGTATTGGTCTTCCCGAATATCAACACATGATATTCACCAAATACTCTAAGTAACATCTTGATATCATGAGTATTGGTCTTCCATAATATCAACACATGATATTCACAAAATACTCTAAGAACATTTTGATATCACATTTGATATCATTAGTATTAGTCTTCCATAATATCAACACGTGATATTCACCAAGTACTCAAATAAGGTTTGATATTACATTTGATATCATGAGTATTGGTCTCCTAGAATATCAACACATGATATTCACCAAGTACTCAAATAAGGTTTGATATCACATCTGATATCATGAGTATTGTTCTCCTAGAATATCAACAAATGATATTCACCAAATACTCTTTGAGTAATGGCCTTCCTGAATGTTGAGATGCAAGATGTTCACCAAGTACTGTGAGTAATGACCTTCCAGAACATCAAGTCACATGATGTTCACCAAGTACTTTGTGTAATGGCCCTCCAGAACATCAATCTGCATAGCATTCAATATGTACTCAAAAAAATGTTTATAAGGTATGTGCACACGCATTCTCATAATGCTTACCATATATTTCACCATGCAAAGTATAATCTATCATGATCTGCATAGACATTGTAAGATATCCATCATAATAGAAAATTAAGTTATTGTAAGATTGTCACCTTTCAATAACTTCTGCAAATACAACTGATGATCATTTGGAAGTCATCACTTCCTCATGATGTACACAGGGGGTAGGCCCATTAAATCATGTAATCACACGCATGATACCAAAAGTTTACATGAAGTCAAAACTCCCTCTTATTCTGATATGATCAAGATCTTCAAAAAATCAACTGAAACATATCCTTGATCCGCTCCTTTAGACAGATGTGTCAGACTCCCTCTGAACATCAATCTTCTAAGTTTCTTTAGCTTTGAAGAAGTGTCAAACTACCTCTAAATCTGATAACAATCCTCCTTCCCCTAAAAGAACATTCTCGGAAAAAGATCAAGGCAAATAACTCTTATAGTAATAAAAATCACTTAACTATAAGAACATTAGAAATTTGATTTTATACTTAATTCATGATGAATTAATTCTGTTCTTATTTTCACTTGTTGTATATAGTGATAATTTCTTTAAGTAGTGTTGACCAAATAAGTAGCAATACCCATCTCTCATATTGACACTAAGAGTTGCATTTAAGTCCATCGTGTTAGCCAAATGAGAATGTATCCATCTCTTATATTGGCATTAGAGGCTTATGGTCATCCCTTCATAAGAAACTTTATTAGTCTTTTCAAATGAATTATCATCTACTAATATCTTTTCTTTTAAATATCAATTATTAAATAAATAAAAGAAATGTACCTATACCAAATTTGTTTACCTCCAACTGCATACACGGTCCTCAATATGGGTCATGCCTTATGTAGTCTTATCACTTCTATCAATACCAATTGACATCCTTTTAGATATTTTGATCTTTAGCAAGACATTGGAGGAGCATATAATGCATATTTGTAGGGTGTTTTAGAAGTTAAGGGAAGACAAATTGTTGATTAATTTGAAGGGCAGTTTTTGTGAAGGAGTTAGTGTATCCAAAATTTTTTGTTTTAGCAGAAGGTCTAAAAATGGACCTAGAGAAAGTGAAGGCTATCCTCAAATGGCCTACTCCAAGGAATGCTATTGAGGTAAGATCTTTTCATGGCTTGGCTAGCTTTTACATAAAGTTTACAGGAGTTTTAGCATTGTCTATGGACCCTTGACTGAAATAATGAGAGGGGATAGGAAGGAGTTTACGTGGACTACAAGAGCAGATAAGAGTTTTGAATTTTTAAAATAGAATTTTACAAAATAACCTGTTTAAGCACTTCTAGATTTTAATAAGATGTTTCAAGTAGATTGTGATGCTAGTGGTAGTGCAATAGGGGCTATTTTGAGCCAAGAAGGTAGACCTGTTGCTTATTTCAATGAAAAGTTAAATGATGCAATAGGAAAATATTCAGTTTATGATCAGGAACTTTATGCTATAGTTCAGGCATTGAAGAAGTGCAGACACTCTCTTCTTCCTAAGGAGTTTGTTTTGCATTCTAGTCATCAAGCTTTTCAATATTTGGAAAGTTAAGGAAAGTTGAATCATAGATATTTGAAATGGGTTGAGTTTTTGCAGACTTATACATTTGTTTTGAAACATAGGAGCAGGAAGTCTAGTAGGGTTGTAGATGCTCTTAGCAGGAGACAACTTTTTTTGACAAAGTTGTAGATTGAGGTTGTTGGGTTTAAGGAACTCAAGAGTTTGTATCGAGAGGATCTTGGTTTTGGAGAAGCTTGGAAAGCATGTACAAAACCTGTTGCTCTAGACGATCCATGATGGTATACTATTAGGAGGGAGTCATTTATGCTTTCCAAAGAGTTCTATGAGGGAGAATCAAATCAAGGAGAAGGATAGTTGAGGGTTGGATGGACATTTTAGTCAAGATAAAACCATTGCTTTGGTTAGTGAGAATTATTACTGGCCACAGTTACCTAGATATCAAGAAGTTGTACAGAGTTGCAAAGTATGTCAGATGGCAAAAGGAGCAAAGTAGAATACAGGGTTGTATCAACCATTACCTGTATTAGAGAAGTTGTGTGATTAGAATTGAAGATGCATATTATATTATTGTTAATGACTTTTCAATTTGGATTTGTCCATTCAACTTCTAATAAGAATGTAGATGGAGTGACCTTTCAACTTTAGTAAAGATGCAAAGTTTGATAGTCTAGTGCGAGATTTTTCTGTTAGTATGAATTAAATCTCATTGAAATATTTTCTATCTACAACTTTAAGGTATATTGATAAGGATATGGTCTCAAGATAACTTTCAAGTTGTGTAGTAGATCTATTATGGACTTTGGTGCAATATATTTGATCAGATATATCTCAACATGCTCATGGTTAGAATGTATCTACAGAAGCTAGAGAATACATTAAGGGAAGATCAGCTTACCATTATTTCTTCTTAAAGTGATTTAGATCATGACAACTCAGAGGGTATCTCCATCCAGAAACTTATCTTGATATATCTATATTTCAAGATACATGGCAGAATTATAATTTAGTGTATATCACATGCCGAAGGTGATAAGACAATGGGGCCCATTGCCTTGTAAGACGGGAGGAATGATCAGAATTGAAGATGCATATTATATTAAGTCATATTATATTATTGTTAATGACTTTTCAATTTGGATTTGTCCATTCAACTTCTAATAAGAATGTAGATGGAGTGACCTTTCAACTTCCATAAAGATCTATAAAGAGGCTCAAGTCGAATTTAAGAGTAGAATGATATGTAGAGACAACTTGTTTGATGAGATTGTCAATTTCTATTAGATTTTATATACGGAGTTCATGGGCAGACATCTCAACCACGAGATTGCCCAACTCCTATAAAGTTCATGGGCATACATCTCATTCACAGGATAGCCCAACTTTTATGAGCTCGGACACAACTCTTCCACGAGTTTGTCCAAACTAGATTGATTTGCAGGCATACATCTCATTTACGAGATTGTCCACAATTGTATGAAATTTTATTTTATGAATAAATTGGTTTCTTGATATTGTTTATTATGTGTTTACAATACCATTATTTCTTCCTTTGGTATTGTCCTCTAATTGACAAAATGATTCAGATCATTGTGGGAGGCTATCAGTATGGACTTTATTTCTTAGTTTACCAAGGACTCAATGAGTGCATAATTCAACTTTTGTGTTGGTTGATAGGTTTTCAAAGATTACACATTTCATTCCTTGCAAGAAGACTAATGATGTTGTTCATGTGGCAGAATTGTTTTTCAAGGAAGTGGTGAGACTACATGGTCTACCAAAGATTATAGTTGCAGATCAATACACCAAGTTTGTTAAGTATTTCTGGTGCACATTGTGGAAGATGTTAAAGACAAATTTGAAGTTCATCTCATCACATCATCCATAGACTGATGGACAGACAAAGGTGGTAAATAGGAGTTTGGGGAACTCGCTGATATGTTTGGTTAAAGATAAGCCAACGGGATGGGATTTGATTTTACCACAAGCAAAAGTTGCATATAATAATTCTGTCTATAGGAGCACTGTTAAATCACCATTCCTGATTGTATATGGAAGTGGTCCCAGATATGCTTCTAAATTGAGGAAGCCGGACAAAGGGGAGATAAGTAGTGCTGAAGCTAAGCATTTTGCAAAGCACTTAAAGAACATCCATGAGGAGGTGAGGAAGCACATTACCAAGATGAATTTGATGGAATTATCGTCATTGATGTCAAAGGCATTCAAGAGGTTGCTGAACCTTGTGATTGATGTCAAAGTTAAGATGTCAAAGCCTATTGTAGAATTTGTCAAATAGTCTATGATTGATTACTTAATGCACTCTAGAAACTCATCTAACAGGTACCAAACAAGGTCCAAAATGACAGAGACTCAACATCAGCAAGTGTATTATGCAGATATATTAAGAGCATGTCATAATATGAATAAGGAAATTCATATGAGCCTAATCTCATACTATGTCATGATTGGATGTGGAAGCCATGATTGAGGTATTGTGTAAATGTGATAACCCAACATATATGTTATGCAATAAAATAGCAATACTGAGATCAAACATCATAAGCCTGCCATTTCAGTGTGAACATAGGAGGAAAAGAAAGGGATTACACGTGGAAAGTGAAGTGATTATACCTTAAGAAAGAAGCAACAGAAAAGCCAGACCAACTAAAGAACTATTTCATGTCATTGAAGGTCACAAGATAAAAAAGAAATTGATATAATGAGACAAAACTCAGATGAAGACAAACACAAATAAAGACAAAAATCAGATAAAGACAAATAGTGTTTTTTGCTGTGATAAAAAAATTAGTATATAAACATCATCGATAATAAATAGAAGGTTTGCTAAGTCAAAGACAGGACAGATAAGACAAGAAACAGAAAATGCCAAAAGAAGTCAGCATACGATAATAGCAAAAACCAATTTCTTCATTTTCACAAAGGAAAGTCAGAAAAATTAATCCGATTACTACAAGGACAAGTCAGCAAGGAGAGAATCATATATGACAAGTTTTTTTGTCTTACTGAAATTACAGATCACCAATTATAATAAGACAAACTAAAACAAGGCAGCAATGTGTTTGAAGGTGGTCAAACTCAGTTTCATGTGAGGACAAAAACAGACAACCTGTGACAATCCACGGTGGCGAGAGATTGATCAGAGGTATACAGAACACATCAGACAAAATACAATATAAAATAATAATAAACCATCAGTTCTATATCTGCGCATGTTTTCTGAAATCGAGCTATGAAGATATACGACAACTATAAACATTTATTAAACTTCATAAGTAAAAAGGATTAAAAAACAAAAGCAATATATGTTGTGTGTTAAGGACAACACTTCACATTTGAGTAAATAATTAAAGAATAACAAAAGTCACATCCTCTGCTGGATAGGGTATAAATATAAAATGGATTATTAACAAAAATGAAGTCAGCGATTGGAGAATACTGAATAGTGGAGAAGTATGAAGTAAATGAAGTGTATCAAATGTGAAAGTGCAGGAGAGAAGTGTGGAAGATAAAAAGAGAGTTTAAGAACAGAGCAATGAATAAAGAAAGATCTGAAAATGAAGAAAATGTGAGTGAAAGATAAAGGTACAGAATATATATGAAATATGTATGTGTACACAGATTTATTTATCTGTTATATATATTAAATTGAAAATACAAGATAGAATGAAATAGATAGGATATGAAGAGTGTGTTTTGAAGACAATAAGTTTTCAGACAAAGGAAACTTGGAAGTAAAGTATTCAGATTTGTGGAGCAAAATGTCCATCATCAGTTGAGTAAGCAACATTGCAAGGTGGAAAAGAAGTTTGTGTGCAGTGGGTTGGCGCTCACGAAGACAGTAGTGGGGGTTGGTGCTTCCAATAGGTTGGTGCCTACAAAGTGAGGGAGTTGGTGCTTCCAGTGACTCGGTGCTCATTAACATAGGGGTTGGAACCTCTAGTAGGTTGTAGCCTACAAATCATTGTAAAAGAACAAGTTTATATAAAATCATTTATTTTCCGTGGTTTTCTCCCACATTGGGTTTCCACGCAAATCTTGTGTCATTGTGTTCGTGTGCATAATTATTGATTTCAACATTTAAAGTTATTAAAGCAAATGTTTGGATAAATAGTTTTTAAATTGGGAAAGTTGTTATTATATTGATTCACCGCTCCCGCCCTCCCTCCACCCCCCTATTAGTATAATTGTGTGTTATTCGTAATACACAGTACAAGGCTAAGGTAGATGAGAAAAGGATGAATAATGAATTTCAGGTTGGGGATGAAGTCACAGTTCATTTGAGGAAGGAACGATTTCCAGTAGGAACATATAATAAGTTGAAAATGAAGAAGTTTGGAGTCTGGACCATGTAAGATATTGAAGAAGCATGATACAGAAAATGCCTATGAAATAGAGTTGCTTACCGAACTGAATATTTCACTAGTATTTCACATTTCAGATCTGACAATGTATTATGAAAGGGGTGTTGAAGATAAGGTCACCAAAGCCAAGTGGAGTATTTTGGCAACTACTTCAGCACAAGCAATAGGACATATGAAGAATATCTAGTGAAATGGAAAGAACGACCTGTAGAAGATTCATCATGGCTTATAAGGGTGGAGGTTAACGGTCTTGGCTTTCCTCTGAACACCCGAGACGTGACAGGGTCACTTCTCAAATTACCCTAGGTGTCTGAGCCAGAGCATCCTAGGTGTAAGGGCAATCTTGCATCACCCAAAAATATTTCTGTTTTTGTCTTTTCAATAAGGGTTGTTTCACTGCAAAGTTGCTATTTGTAGAAACTTACTATTTTTAGTAAGTTGGTCATATAAGCTCAAAATGTTTTGATTTCATGGATGGAGGTTAATCTTAGACATATCAGCTTGCCAGTTGAGTTCCATTGCCACATCATGTGTATTGATGAAGTTATTGAGGAATTTTGGTATAAAAACTTTGAGCTCAATCTTAGAGACTCTGAAATGAGGTCAAACGCTGGCTAATGAAAGCTTGCACTATTAAACATTGTAGATCAAAAGCTACTGTTTCCGAAAAGTGGTTATAATAGACAATCGGGTCTATACTTAAGAAGTTATGGCCTTTGAAAGTTGGGTTTCGTAAAGTTGTAATTTGAAATTGTTTTGAACCGACTCTATGTAATAAATATGAAAAATAAAGTAATTTTAGGGTTGCTCGATCTCAAGGGTTAGGCTAAAGTCTAGAACCTTCTTGGATGGTGGAAAATTGCCTATATAAGGAAGGCCCGTAGGGTTGTCTAGTGCAATTCTGGGTGGTTGTTCGTGACTCTATCTTACAAAATATTGTAAGTAAGACGTCCGTTTGGATTTGCATGTTGTACTTTTGAAATCTGTAATTCCATACTTTTGGAGATATTAAGGAAGCCATTTTCTATTTTTGCAAATTGTTGTTGTTTCTCTATTTCCATTATGTGTTTGTGGTATTAAAGGGAGTACCCTTCATAAAAAACGCTCTAAGTCATGTGATTATTATTTGTGTGTTGCATGTAGCTTACTATTTTTTATGAATGATAGCAGTTTACATCTTTTTAGTGGTATCAAAGCTACAACTCCTGCTAGCTTGAGGGGTTGCATGTTAGTTTTTAGTTGCATGTCAGATCATGTGTTTTCATGTTGCTTCTAATCACCTACATGTCAAATTAATTGTCCTATGCACTTAAGAGGGATAGGATCATGTAGATTCTTCACCAAGTAGAACAAATCAAAAGTCATAAGCATATAAAGAAGAGAATCCCTAGTTTAATTAAGGCAACAGGGCAGAATAGAGAAATAATCGGGGTAGTGGTCAACTGAACCTTCAGGATAGTATTGCACAAGTGGTAGAAATACAAGAAATGATCTAAATGTTTATGCAATCTCAACAACAAGTTCTTGCTCAAATTAGAAACCTAAAGTCCAACATCCGCATGCACAAAATCAGGATGGCGATGGAAGTGATGGTAGGACAACCTCTAGTGCTTTCAGGATAGAAGACACCACATTTGATCGACCTCTTAGATCTGTTTTCTTCCCAAGGCCTGTTGTAGAAGTAGTTCTAGAGTTAGATGAAGAAGGGACACACATTACCAATGAAATTATGGTGGCACAAGACTTATATATGCAACTACCAATTGGTGTAAGGTAGCTAATGAAGTTAAATCACTTCATGAATCAACATAAGGACAAGGCTAGAAACCATTTGGAAAGGCAAGCAGGGCACACAACCTATGGAGTATAGGGATGCATTCAATAAAAAAACTATACCAACTTTCAATGGAACCAATGAGATAGTAGTGAGATCATGGGTTCATAAGTTGCACACATTCATGGCATTTAGACACACGAAAGAGGATAAAGTGATATGGTTTTCTGCCATGCTCCTTGAGGGAGTGATAAATGATTGGTGACACCATGCATTTGTCTCCTAGGACCACACCATGGTACATTCCTCCAAAGAGTTTGTTAAGAGGCTAGTTGCTTTGTCCGAAAAGACATATAAGTCTATTACAGGGAATTGGCCCAACTTAAGCAGGTAGGACATGTGGAGACTTACATAAATGAGTTAAAAAAAATCCTTGATGGTTTTGAATGCAACAAAAAAGAGTCACAATGCTTTTTGTAGAAGGCCTAGGTGACAAATTGAAAGGTTTGGTTATGGCTCATAGGCTAGGTTCCTTCGATGATGCTATTGGGTTGGCCATGGACTTGGATGTCATACCTTCTTATCAGCCACAAAAGAAAGGTTCAATTCATGGAAAGCTGATAAGAAAAAAAACAATCAGCAAAGAAATATGAATTCCAATCAGCAAAATACCATACCCTCAAAAGCTGAACGAGAATCTAGAAATGAACTAAGAAGGCGAAATTTATGTTTCTCTTACAAAGAATTGTGGGAACTGGGTCATCGCTGCCTTGGGAATTTCAAGATACATTTGATTGAAGCACATTCTGATGATGAGGAACAATATGAGCAAGAGGACAATGCTGATAAGGATGTTCATAGGAGGTACAACCCCAACACATTGAGTTGGAAGAGACTACAGTTAGAGAGACTCCACACCTTGTCACATTATTAGGAGTACCTAACAACCACCCTTTTTGGCTGAAAGATGTCCTTAAGGGACAATGAATGATTTGTTTAGTTGACAATGGAGCTCCCATAATTTTATCGATGAAGTTCTCATGGGCTTCAAACTTAGGAGTTCCTAGGATTTAGTGACATAGTTGCAGATGGGTTTCCATTGAGTTTTGTCAAAATGGTTCCCTAGTTGAGCACACAAATTGCAGATTACACCTTAGTAAGTGACTTTTATGTGGTTGACTTAAGAAATGTGGATGCCATTTTGGGTCTTGAATGATTAAGAGTCACCTGAGAGATATGTTTAGGACTTGAAGTAGATGTAGTTGGAATTTATGGTAGGGTGGAAAAGGTTTATAGTTAAGGCTATGGAAAATGGTGATCCTCAAGTTGTTTTAGTTAGGAGGATGAAGACCTTATTTAGACTTTATGATGTGGGTTGGGCAGCCCAATGTTTTGTATCTGGCAAGACCTTCTCAAATAGTGAGCTAGAGTATCATATTGATGTCTAGTTAGTGTTGTATAAACAATGCTGTAGTCGGAAATGTTTCTTTTAGAAGTCAACGCAATCACGAGTTTGAACATATCATTGAGCTTGCGGAAATGTTTCTTTTAGAAGTCAACGCAATCACGAGTTTGAACATATCATTGAGCTTGGGGGCGCAAATCTTGTAATCACTATGCCTTTCCATCACCCACACCATTTCAACAAGGAAATTGTAAAAAACATGAAGGAACTATTGACGATGGGTCATATATGTCCTAGCTCTAATCCTTTTGCTTCTTCATTTGTGTTTGTGAAGAAGGATGGGACGTTATACATGTGTATAGACTGTAGGGCCTTGAACAAGAAGACCATAAAGAATAGGTATCCCTGTAGTGCCTCTCATGTTTGCAGTATGTACCTTGTTTATTTTGATTCGAGAGATACTTTATACTCTTATTATGTGTACTTTGAGATGACCTGAGGGTCAGATGTTATACTTTGATTTCAGTATCATAGATGGTACACTACTATGCTATTTAGTTTATCATATTCACATGTTGATGCCATTTTGAGATGATAGTAAGTCTACGATGATATCTGATTATCTGGTATTTTGGACATATCTTTGATTCTGTTATGTGATGGATTTGATGCTATGGATATTTACTTCATTCTTGCTTCATTATGTTTTATGCGAACATGAGTGATGTAAATGGATTATTTAAGTACAATTGAATAAATGGTTAAATTAGGTTTTTAATGCATTTATTGCTTTTGCTATGTTATTATATGAAATTGCACTTGATCATGTGTTTTAGTGTACAAGATTTATATCCCTGGTAGTGGCACATGGAGTTAGTGATTCAACTATTCATATTTTACCAATGTCGTCCCTGTATGGTCGACGTATCCTTATTTTAACTATTTAATTAAACCTTTCAGTGATTATTAAATTCGAACTCATTTGCATTATGTGATTAGACCAGTGAGCGTGTCTGTGCACTTAGAGATTTGCATTGTCGCGAAAGTTGTTTATGAAAATTTCTGTGATTTTGGGTTTTTGAGCTTTAAATTTTATTGAATTGCAGCTTTGCCTTAGGTGAATTCCTATTACGAGGGATAACCTGTTTTTGTTTGGGTCGATTCAGAGTCTAGCTAGTCTAATTGGCTATTTGCCCTTAATTGAATATTTATTTGAAAAGTGAATAAGTATTGAAAAAGGGATTTGTTTTCTCACTTCTCACTTTTGCAATATACAAAATTGAGAGCTTTTTCTGAAATCCTTTTCTGAAGGATTGCATTTTTGTTTGTTGGGAGAGCTTCGGGCGTGGGATCTTCGCGAGGCCAGTCTCGTTAGATCTGGCTCGGGGAGACCTTGTTTTTCCGCAGTTTTTGACAGCTTTCCCGAGATTATTATTTTATCAAGTTGATTCCTGTTTCAACCCTTTTTGCTATTAGGTAGGGCTCTCTCGTTTTCTTATTTCAGCTCAGTTTCTGTATATGCTTCTGGTAGCTGGTTGTTTGGAGGTTGAGAACTAGTGTTCCCCTCAGTTTTTGTTTGCTGGTTTTGCCTAGTTGGTTAGGTATGAACATTTTCCTTGTTTTTGGGATGAGGGTTTGGGGTTTCGCGTCGTTATGCTGGCCATTTTTGCATACGGCGTCCGAACCCAAATTTTCGAGGCTTTTCTGCCCAAATACCAAATGGGTTTCAATTTCAAAGTTTTCCAATTTTTGGATTTTTTACCCCGTTTTGCGTGCTGCCCTGTTTTCTTGAGTTTTCTTGGCATGAGTTTGGTCGTAGACCTAGATCATCCATTTGGATGTCAGTTAGACCCTTGTTGCACTTTTGTGTTGCATTGGGATGCATGTCACATCTGTCCTCTGGAGACTGTTTTCGGTTGAGTGTTATTTTGTATTGTGTTCTCATCCAGTCTTTGTGTTATGATTTGCGTGATGGTGGTGCGCCACACATGAGCATGTACGCGTGCATTTGTCGGGTGACTTGTGAGGCCCTATCTTCCGTGGTACTTCCAAGAGTTATGATCAATGGGGTTGGGTTGGGAATATGCATGCCTATGGGCACTCATCGTTGGATGAGCATGGGTAGGGTAGGGTAGCATATGGAGGGGCTTCTATCTTGCAGCCTGGCGATCATGGCACCATAGGTTGGCAGAGGGAATTTTAATCAAGTGATAACTAAATAAAATACCAGGTGGTAATAAAACTTAGATAATAAAATGTGTGAGCACCCGATTAAGTTCGAGGACATAGTGCATGAGCCTTCCATTGGGAAGTTGAGGCCGTACAATCCAAGCTTGGGCTTTTCGATGCCAAGTGACTCTCCATGATGTCAGCCCTTACATAGTAGCCCAGTGAGTGTCTGACCAAGACCTGTAGTTTGTGCATTGTCTCTGATTTTGGTTTCAATCATCATATTGTCTGGCATGAGTGTTAGCCATGGACGTTTTTTTTATGGGTGTTTGTGGTTGGATCATTATCTACATTAGCACGGCGGGAGTGAGCCTACAAGTTCCACATGGTTGGGAGGTGTAGTTACCTTCACCACTGCTGGAGACCGGTGTACAGAGACGGTCTATTGTCCCAGTGCAACCGTTGTTGGATGTTTTCACTTGGTACTTCGGGTTTTGGAGTATGCTTTCTTGTGATTTATGCTTTCATTGGAATGCTTGTATATCATGTTTAGAAAGCAAAATAAAAAAGACTTGACGAAGGCCTTCAATAAAACAATTTGATAGTTGAATTGAAATGGATCAATCGATCAACATTAAATAATTAAATATCAAATTCAAACTTAGAGAAACATGAAACTAGCTTGGAAAAGTTTCGTGTTGTTACCAACATTTTGTGATGACAAAATGCAGGACAACAGGCTGCATCTAATATTGAGAACCATCGTTTCATATTTTGGGTAACAATAAAGTAAATTGCAGGGCTGTGGCTTGAATCTGGGCCTGCAATCATCATTGGAGTCTTCATTCTGGGCATATTTCAGAGTATCAGGCTGCACCAGACTACAGGGAAGGTCCACAACTTGTGATGGCAGCCTTGAGAGGCTTTGGGAAGGCAGCTCATGTAACTACAACACTTGCATTTGGTCAGCATTATCAGGTTCTTAGAAATTTATTAATTTGGATGTCCAATTAAATTTGTAAGGGTTTGTTGTATGTCTGATTATAATTTCAGAGTTAGTATTTATAATTGGTTCAAAATTTGCAAAGTATATTTTCAGTGGATAAGGAATTGTAATAGAGGCCTTGAAATAATGCAATAAGTGTAATTTGTTGTCAAAGAGTTATTTTTCTATTATTGCATTTCAAGCTATCTTTCATAAGAAGAAACAAATACACCCTATACAGTAAAACAAAGTTGTGCACCAAGGGTTTGGCGAAATGTCAAACCGTTGAATTGTGGAAGAAATGGAGGTTTGAATAAGCTATAATCAGTAGGGGATTGATGGAAGTATTGTCATTGATGTCAAAGGATTCTATATGATAAACTGTAAGTAAACATCATCAATGTCAAGGTATGAAGAAGTGATTATTGAAGTCAAATTAAAGAATTGATTAATATTATAGTGATAGACAACATCACTATATTCAAAGGTGTGACACTAATATGGAAGAGACTACTGACCATAAACATTTAAAGTACTGTCATGAACATATCACAGAGACGTGATGATTTTGAGCTATTTAAATAATGTGTAATGTGGATGCTATTACTACCCAATTGATATATCATTCAATGAAGAGTTTGTACAAGGTAATGAGATTGAGGAAGTCTGAAGAACTATTAGAAACAGAATATGATGGTCCAGTGGTGTCTAAAATATTAATATATGGACAGACGACATGGAATTGAATTCATATGATGTGCAGCAGCAAGACAGAGCAGTATATACAAGTAATATAGAATAGTGTTTTCAGAGAAAGATGTCATTAAAGACTACAGAAAGCAATACATAGATCCAGTATCATCAAATGGGCAGAAGTGGATATCACTATATAATCACAAGTCTTTATTGTAGCCATCGATACTATACCAATACTCACAGGAGTCAACGCAGAATTTGAAGATCTTATGGAAGAAATCTATATGTAGAGGAACAAATAAAGCAGCGGATAGACCAAATGAAGAAATAAAAGAAACGAAATAAGGAATGACGAATTGGATATGTAGTATGAAGAGTCAAACATGTTTGAACCTATTATGAAAAACGGCGGAAAGAGATAAGCTTCACTATATTCAATATTGAAATATTGAAGGTAAAACTTGGCATGATACATTCAGAAGCAACAATAGAGACACGATAATATGAAACTATAGACCATGGAGAATTAAGGTAACAACACATGTTTTGAATAAAGTTATCAACTAAGGGCAATATATGAAGCCCGATATATTTCAGTGAAGGCCCTACGAAATGAGTTTTTTTTTAATATATTTTCGTGAAAGATCAGACGGAAGTGCTAAAGAATAATACCCAGCAGTGAACCTATGCTAAGAAATGATTACACATTGATAATAATAGACATCTTCAGGCAATTGCAGATATACATGTGCTTAATAATAATCTCCACATCATCAGAGATCTGGAATCACTTCTACGATGGAAGGAGGCAATATATTCAGGGTATCGAATATGCATGAAAGAGCAAATAGAATGACTCGATAAATATGTCAGAATCGCAGAGACAAAGGCAATGAAGAATACGAAAAGAGTATTATTTAACGTTGTCCTGCATATATCAGATGATACATGTTCTAAAGTCAGAAGCCAATTAAAATATTATGAAACCTGTACCAGTCATGCTACAAAACACTCAGGTAGGGTATCAACTTGTAAGACGGCACATCATAATACAAATAAGGCAGAGCTTTTTAGGGCAGCTTCAGAACAATATATAGTGCAGAGGTATGGTGTCATAGTGAAGATATCTTCAATAATGGAGTGCAGAAGTCTCGGCGATTAATCCAAGTAATGAAACATGAAAGATATTATTTTATTCCATTGAGAGTTCGAGATCAGAAGCCATCGGGGACTTTAGAAATTATGAAAAGATTGATAGTGTTATGTACATCAATAGCAGTGATCTTATGGAAACTAATTAAAATAAAATAAAATAATATTGTATGGATGCGTTTAAACATTAATGTATTATTAACAAAGAGACACATCTATTCTTGAAGTATCACGTCTAATGATATAAAGAGAGAGAATATAGATTTTAAAATTGAGCAGAAGGAGATGTGAAAAAGTAATATGAGGCAGAGGTGCATGTGAGGACAGAGAAAATTGAGCAGATTGCAGAGTAAAAGAATAAGTGGAATAAAAAATAAAAATAAAAATTCAGAAGTGTGTTGATAAGAAGAAATTATATGTGAGTGAAAAATATAATAAGATTATTTGAGACGATCAAGAATGAGAGGATAAGAAGTAGAATATTGAAGTAACGAGAATAGAAGAGAAATTGGTGAAATCAAAGTATCCATCATTTGTTGAAGCAACCAACATTATCAAGATGGAACAATTTGTGTACAGTGGGTCGGTGCTCATGAAGACAAGCAAAAGGATGCTCATGAAGACAAGCAGAAGGAGTTGGAGCTCCCTGTAGGTCGGAGCTTGCAAAGTGTGGGAGTTGGAGTTCCAGTAAGTCGGTGCTCCTAAACAGAGGTCATAGCCTCTAGTAGGTCGTTGCCTACAAATCATTGTAAAAAAACAAAGTTTATATAAAAGCATTTATTGTCGTGGTTTTCTCCCATATTGGGTTTCCACGTAAATCTTGTGTTATTGTGTTCATGTGCATAATTGTTCATTTCAGCTTTTGAAGTTATTGTTTGGATACAAGTTTTAAATTGGCAAATTTCTTATCATACTGATTCACCCCCCCTCTTAGTATAATCGTGTGCTCTTCAGTTATTACATCTTGGTTAATTTCTACTAGCAAAGAGTGATTTGGTATGACTTGCAAATAGCTAATACTTCTGCTGTTCTTTTTGATAATCAATCTCTTATAAACCTGTAAGACTCTATTCTAAGCAAATATATGAAATGAAACACTCAATTTGAGTCATGTGATTTGTATCTATATGCTGCATGAGGCTTATTAATCATGTTATGAGATATGCTATGATTGAGGATTACTTTGTTAAGTGTTTTTATTAATAACAATAGTTTAGATATTTTCAGTGGTATCAGAGCTACAACTCCTGCTAGCTTGAGTGGTCGCATGTAAGTTTTTAGTTACATGTCAGATTTAGGTTTTTAGCTATATGTCAGATTTTTCGTTTGCATGCTACTTCTAATCACTTGTATGTCAAATTAAAGTGATCCTATGCATTCAAGAAGGATAGGATTTTATAGATACTTTGCCAGGAGTATAACCCATCAACAGTTAGAAACATCTGAAGAATGGAATCTCTAGTTTGATTAAGGCAACATGTCGGAACAAGGAAATGATCAACCAAGCCTTTAGGATACTATGGCACAAATGGCACAACAACAACAGATGACGCAAATGTTTATGCAATCACAACAACTTGTTGGTCAAATTGGAAATCTTAGAGTCTAACAACCACATGTACAGGATTAAGATACGGATAGAATTGATGTTGGGAATGTACATCCCATCAAGATAACCTCTAGCATTGTTAGGACAAGAGATAGCAGATCTGATGGACCTTTTAGATCTGTTTTCTTGCCAAGGCTCGTTGAAGAAGCAATTCCAAACGTAGAGGGAGAAGAGACACACATCACAAATGAAATTATGGTGACACGAAACAAATATATGCATCTTCCAGCTTATGTAAGGCACTCAAAGAACTTAAATCAGTTCCCAAGGCTAGAAACCGTCTGAAGAGGCAAGATAGAAGGCCTAAAGGGCTAATTAGGTAGGGCACACTGCCTATGGAGTATAGGAATGCATTGAACAAAATAACTAAACCAACCTGTAATGGAATTAGTAAGGTTTCAGTGAGATCACACATTCATAAGTATAGAATATTCTAATGTTTCTATAATGGTCATTTTAGTTAGTCCTTAGTTTATAGGTAGTTTCCATTTTTATCTTTAGTTCATGATTATTTCTTTTTAAAATGTCTTTGTAAATCTATATAAGGAGCTTTCATCTCCTTTGTTTAATACAACCACAACAACATCAATTTACCATAACATGGTATTAGAGAAGGCCAATGGAATTTCATAAAATTTGGGTATTTTTAAAGAAAAATTCGAGCCTCTTCTAATCTGGAATTTTTTTCCTGAAATTTGGTTTTTTGATTTTTTAAATGAAAATGGTGAGGTATTTTATGAAATTTATGGATTGACAAGATTTTTGCTGAAAATCGCAAGCCTAGTTGAAGGTTTTGATCCCGCGATTTCTTGGTTTCAGCAAGTCTCTGATTTTCATAGGTTGCATATATTTGCATATTCTTGCATGTTGCTTGAATGTGCATTTTCCAACTTGCATTTGTTGTTTTACCATGCAAAATCTCATATTTTACCCCATGAAGGTTTTTGTGATGGGTTTCTAATAATTTTTCTCCTTGAAAATTTCTGAAAATATTTCATACTTCTTTCCCTTGAAAAAATTTCTGATGGGTTTTTATCATAGTTACGGGACTCAAGCTTGCCTCTAACTCGGACTCGATGAGGGCCAGGACTCGGCAAGGACTCGGAAAATCAAAAAACCCATGAAATTCACTTTTAAAAAGAATTTAAAGATTATTTCATGCATCTTTTAGTCAATTAACATCAAATACACAATAACTGAGATAAATAAAAGATACTTTAACACACAATTTTGCATAGATCACATAAGTATAAAATAAAATTTCTAAAGGAAAAAAATTGAATATTATAAAATAAAGTTGGACATAGTGTCATTGTCAAATGTCTACAATATATGAAATCTGTGGAATCAAAAGTTCAAAACATATATCAAAATATCAGCTAGAGTGTACAAGACTAAGGCTCATAGTAGCCTATGCCCTCCTACGAATACACCTAAGATAAGACATGGAAGACTCTAGAGCCATCCTCTCTCTTTGTGTTTGAGGCTAAACCTCTGGGGCATCCGCATCCTCATCCTCATCTTCATCCACACCCACATAATCTTCATCATCAAGCTTGGATCCATCACTCCTAGCCTCAGGGTCCTGCACTCGATCTCCTTGTGCTGTACCCTCCTTGACTGCCATCGCTACTGCCTCTGCTCCCAATCCACTTGATCAACCCACTCCACGTCTTCATCAATGAAGACAAGATCAACAATCTATGTGTTCCACTCTGCATGTGGATCAATTGTCTCGAATCCAATCAATGATATATCAGTGCCCTAGATCTGTCTATAGAGAAGGCGAAGGTTGTAGTGAACAAAGACAAGATCATTTAATTTTTGCACAAACAATGGAAATTCAAGTAAGTTTGTAAAAGACTCCTCTAAATGCTTCCTTTAGCTCCTCTCAATACTTAAGTGCAAGCTACAAAGTCGCACAAACAATCAACAATCAATATGGAAGAGCCAATTGGTTTGCTAATTTCTTTCTCAAAACCCAAATACTCTTCTCTAACTCTTTTATCTCTATCACAAGCATTAGCAAAGGATGGAATGACCTTTTTAGGTAAAATATATGTTATACAAAGCACAAACAATTCACTTAACCCTCTATTTTATTATTTTTTGCCTTTTACAAGTCATGTTGCCGAAGAGAGTCCAGAGCTTGGGACTCTGCGAATCAGGAGAGTCCTTGGACTCGATGAGTCCATGGTGACTTTGCTAGGACTTTGCTGAGTCCGAGGCCAGAGGCAATCTGCCTCATTTAATGGACTCTGGCTCAGACTCGGCGAGTCTTGCTCTGACTTGCAAAGTCCTGGAACTATGGTTTTAATAATTTTTCCCCTTCAATTTTTTTTTGATTTTGTAATTCGCAAAGACACATGGGATTTCTTTGTGGGTTTGTCATGTCCCATATTTTCATCCAATAAAATATAAAAATAAATGAATCAATTTAATAGTAAATTATAATGTAATTTATATTAAAATACTATAATACTAATATAATAAGACAAGAGCATATAATACAATATTATTACACTAATAAACAAATCTTATGTTATTGTAATATATAATTAATTGTTAAATGTAAAAATACAAAAATATTATATATAACAAGTTAATGGTATAGGCGAAAGGAAAACTCAATATTATAAATTAGTGTTCATTATAACTAAAAGACTGATTGGATCAAGTATGACTAAAGAAGCAAGACTATGAATCTCCAAAGCCATCAGAAACATCGAACATAAATTAACAAAACTTGCACCGTTTTGAATCTAACAAACAAGCTATGGATTAATAATATGACGCGTTGTGAATCACCAATTCCACTCATGCTAAAACTAGGATATGGGTGAACAATGTTCAGATTAATGTTTCCTATTATATTCAGCGTCCAATCCTAAACTTGGGACAATGAGTAAATGACGATAAGAAGATATTATTTTTGCAGTCAAAGGGAATAAAAATAAGAAGGGAAACAAAAGATATGCAAACTTTGTGCCCGTCCAGTCAATAACATTAGTAACCTTGATGGTGATAAATACAATAGAACTCCATAGAATCAACGATTTGATTAAAATTCATAAGTTACAATTAAATCATAAATTGGTTTTGTAGGACGAGTGAACTAATATGATCTCTCGATGGGAGAGATATGCCTTTTCATTACGAATAGTCACATCCACAAGTATAGAAGATATGAAGGAAATATTATGGAGCAGGATTATGGGGGAAGGGGATGGAAATCATATATATATATATATATATATATATATAGGTGAGCAGATTGGAGGAGAGTTTCCAATTACATATTTGAAGAACTCAAGCACGAAGGGTTATGTAACCTTATAGTATACAATCAGTGGAGATTGTACATAAACCGTCTATGATAAGAATAAACCTGCACCGGTATTGTGATATTAAAACAAACTGATCATCAATAGGCCACCACAAAAAATAAAGATTTAAATAGAAAAAAGAAGCATTTACGTTTCCCATTCTCAAAATAAAGGAAGAATCAAAGTCAATAGGGAGATAGAGATGTGAGTGATAGGAAGATTGAACGGTGAGACCAAAATTAGTTTGACAGGAATATTGGGCCATTTTACCAAGTATTAAGGATGCCATGCAATAACAGACATACAACAGGTCCAATCAACCCAATTATTATGTTGGACGACATAGCCAACTATCGTATACAACAATGACTACACAACCCAGCAACAAGTATACTAGCCGATAAACAACAATATCTCTGGTGTAGTAAAATTAGGTTTTGTGGGACTAAAGCAGCGACAGTATCTTAGTAAGATTAGGGGTCATTCACCCAAGCATATGAGCAAACACAATCAACAGTTCTAGTTATATGAGTCTTTCATTTAGAACAAACAATATTATTATAAGAGACTATGATGCAATCGTACATGCAGATGAAGATACCTAAAGGTTAAATAATCATGAGGATTTGTTACAAGGATACATATTTAGAGATACACCCTTTTAATCCATAGACCAAGATATGTAATAGACATGGAATCTATTTTCATTCGGGGGGAATACGAAGAGAATACATAGTATAATTCACATCTGTATATGAGGAATTAAGAGTTATAATGAGATACCCAATATATCTACACAAATACTAGAAAGAAAACTATGTAGAGATGAAGCATAAGAATGGATTATTTTTACAATTTAAAGTAATAAGAAAATAGTAAATGTAGACATTGAGATCCATCTATTCAAGCATTACGATATCAAAGACATGATTTATATAAGCTTGATTCCTAAGAAGAATAAATGAAAGTATACAATTTCATCAAGATCAATCAAAGAATGAAGTAAATGTTTTAAATATGAAGAAGCATCTTCAAGTCAACTTTTAGTCTGAAAATTCAACAATAGAAAGCGGGGACATTATAGGGTTTGTAATTTTCTCCTCAAAAATTATCTGGTCGATTTATAGTTTTTTTCATAAAAATTATCTGTTGGATTTTACCGTTTTTCCTCAAAAATTATGTTTTGTATTCTATTATCTATGTCTTAGATTCTGCTTGATTTTGATTGATTTTTCACCACAAAAATTGTGTTGGGTTTTCAACAATTTTTCTCCTGAAAATTTGTCTTTTTGTAGTTTGTTTTGTGGCATCGTGCTCATTACCAACCTATAATAGAACTAGTAAGGTTTTAGTGAGATCACGAATTCATAAGTATTAGAATATTTTAATGTTTTTATAATGGTCATCTTAGTTAGTCTTTAGTTTATAGGTAGTTTCTATTTTTGTCTTTAGTTCATGATTATTTCTTTTAGAAATGACGTCTTTGTAAATCTATGTAAGGAGCTTTCAACTCCTTTGTTTAATACAACCACAACAACATCGATTTACCATAACATGGTATTAAAGCAGGTCAATGGGATTTCATAAAATATGAGAATTTAAAATTCGAGCCTCTTGTAATTTGGATTTTTTTCCTAAAATTTGGTGTTTTGATTTTTTAAATAAAAATCATGAGAGGTATTTTATGAAATTTGTGTTTTGACGAAAATCTTTGCTGAAAATTTCAAGCCTAGTTGAAGGTTTTGATCTTGCGATTTCTTAGTTTCAGCAAGAGTCTTTGATTTTCAAAGGTTGCATGTATTTGCATATTCTTGCATGTTGCTTGAATGTCATTTTGTTACTTGCATGTGTTGTTTTATCATGCAAAGTCTCTTATTTTGCCCCATGAAGGTTTATGTGACAGGATTTTAATGATTTTTCTCCTTGAAAAATTTCTGACGCCTTTTCATAATTTTTTCGTTGAAAATTTTCTTATGGGTTTTCATAATTTTTTCCCCTTGAAATTTTTTTGATGGATTTTCATAGTTCTTTCTCTTAATAAAATTTTTGATGGGTTTTTATAATTTTTTTTCCTTCAATTTGTTTTGATTTTGTAATTCGCAAAGTTGCATGGGATTCCTTTATGGGTTTATAATTTTCTGAAAATTTATCTGGTGGGTTTATATTTTTTCCTTAAAAATTATTTGTTGGGTTTTACCATTTTTCCTCAAAAACGATGTTTTTAATTCTTTTATCCGTCTCAGATTCTGTTTGATTTTGATTGATTTTTCACCTCAAAAATTGTGTTGGGTTTTCAACGATTTTTTTCCTAAAAAATCATGTCTTTTTGCAGTTTATTTTGTGGCATCATGCTCATTTGTAAAGTTTGGAGGGTTTGTCAATTTTTTGTCAAAATCGTGTTAGTTGTTCTCAATGTTCATCTTTGTCTCCAGGTAAGAGCAGCTTCGTTATCCAACATCAGGTTGGATGTTTTGTGATGATTTCTGGTTAGATTTTTTTGCTGATTCTGGGAGGGTTGGTGGCAGACTCATCTTAGTGCCCAAGTTGATGGTAGGCTCTTGTCTCATTTTCCAGATCATTCTGAAGAAGGGGGCACCCTTCTTTGTTTATTTTTGGACAGATTTTGGCTTCTTGGTCATTTATGTTTTGTAGATCTAAGGAGGGTCTCAATATAAACATTTTTTTTTGAACTTGTGACCAAAAGACAGTAGTTAGACAATGACCATTAAGGAAGGATATTAGCATATTCTAATGTTTATTGAATGGTCATCTTAGTTAGTCTTTAGTTTATTAGGTAGTTTCTATTTTCGTCTTTTGTTCATGATTATTTCTTTTAGAAACATCGTCTTTGTAAATTTATGTAAGGAACTTTCATCTCCTTTGTTTAATAGAACTACAACAACATCGATTTAGCATAACAATAAATTGATATAGTTTGCTACCATGCACCTAGAGTGAATAGCATTTGATTGATGGCAGCATAGATTTGTCTTCGAGACCACACCGTGGTACATTCCTACAAAAAGTTTGTTAAAAGGCTAGTTATAGATCTGTATATTTCTCTATTTTTTTGGATACACACACATACCCAAATGCATCCACCCCCCTTCCCCCCTCCAATGTTTTCCACACATCCACGTATGACATTCTCATACCCGCAAACTTAGTCCTATAGTAATGCATAACCTTGAGGTAAGTGGCTTGAGATTATAAGTGTTGCCAGATGTGTTGTTAGTTACAGCTTAGTGAGTGCAACCATTGTGTAGTATTAAATGTTTAATGGAATTTAGCATAGAAGGGAGTCTTGTACTAGAGGTTTGTGAATTTCATAAGATTTTGCCTAACCATATCAGCTCATGAACAAATGAATGGTGTAAGATCAGTTGTTATTTAACACTACTTAAATAACTAGTTGAAATTTTCAATGAGCTCATGGATGATATGTCACATTGCAATGCATGTTGACAATAATAGAGGATTGTCACAAAATGTATATTGGATAAATTGTATGTCAAATAAATGTTTTAGTACCTGTCACTGTCACCTCTGAAATCTTCAAGCCATGTTCAACCTTTGTGCCCAAGTATATCATGGATCCAAGTAATCCTGAGAATACAATGACCTGCCAATCAAAATATTATGTACTTTTTAGTTTCTATTATACAAGTTGTTTATCCTTTTGATATGTATGTTTCTGCAATTTTAGTCTTAAATACAATATCAATTGTATTTCATATGACACAGAATCAAAAGGGAGAGTGTACCACTCCAATCTTGAAAATGTTGTTGTGGAACAATGGGGCGTAATATTTTGTGACAAGGCTAGATAATAAAGAGCTTCCCTCATGCCCTTCAAATGTAACAAGTTCAACATCCTTAATTGATTTGGTCCTGTGCCCGAGAGGGTTGTTATCAATATTACGATTTAATCCTGTTAAAAAATATTGCTTTGGTTAGAAAGCCTAAAAAACTATAAGTTCTAAGAATGAGGACACACTAGGAATTGGAATTTAATCAATAGCTGAATAACTAAGTTTTGATAAGCATTAACACTACCAGACAAACTAATTTGCTATTATATTTTTACATTTAGCTTGATATTTTTCATGTTTTAGTCAATTATCAAGAAAACATACTACGGTGTTTGCAATAATGTAAATAATTGGATTAAAGGATATTAACCAAAGAACTAAATTTTCTTTTTCTCAGAATTATGTAGTAATAAGTGGGATTTTTTACTTGTTGAATTTCAATTTTCAACTATAACTATGTAAGGAATCAACAAGTATGCTAGGAAGAATCTTATTTGATATTTCCCTATTGTGTCACTTGTTATTTTTCATTGGTTATGAAAATTCATGTCATTGATGTCATTTATTGATAATGACTGTCTATGTTGTTTATTTTTCTTCCTTGCATTCAATATTTCACTTCTTCCTAGTATGTCTTTCTAGTCTGCATGTTATAGTATCCTATTAAAACTGATTAAGAAAGAATTTCCTTTTAATACGTATACCTTTAACCGTTTTGCTATCTGCTATTTTATTTCTGTTTCTTCATGATAACATGAGTGCCAGCTTAGCTAATATGTTAAACTTTGAAGGTTTTTTACATGTTATTTAATCTTTATTGGTGTTTTGTTGTGCTTTGTGAAAAACATAGAGAAAGTTGTGATATATTTTACATTTGTTTGAAATTTGTCAGAAGAATCTTTTTTGTATTTCTGTCATTATTCATTAGTATTATAGTTCGGAGAGTTGAACTCAGCTAGGCTGACTTCTGTTGAACTCTAAAATCCCAAGAAATTTAGAGGTTTCGAAGTATTTCCATTTAAAATTTGTTTCATACACCCTTTATTAAATAATCTTTAAGAATAGAAGCTGATTTGATCACATACACAAGTATACATCGATCACATAAGTATAAACTATAAACACAAATTGTAGTTGAAGCGAATTGTAGTGTGTGTGTGTGTATTGTCAACTGTATACAAAACTAATGGAATATGAAATCCATGACATCAAATGTTTCAAACAAGTATTAAAACGAAAACTACGAGTGTATAGCTCAATTTCTTCGAGGATCCTACATCCTTCCTATGAAAGCATCTAAGGTAGGTCCTGAATGATCTAGCAGCCATAATTTTTTTTTAACTATGAATATATAGAGATTTGCAATAATAGATATGTATTATGTAGATTTTTATGATAATGATTCATAATTGGCCTAATACTTGCTTGGACTTATATTTTGTGGGGGCTTAGGGGCAACACTGAAATGAGGTTGAGGGTAGCACCCCTCATGGGGGTATGAGGGTGATAGAAAGAGGTAGAGAGATAGGTCTAGATCTTGGGAGAGAGAGAGAGAGAGAGAGAGAGAGTTTAGGGCAGATAAAGTGAGTGAGGTAGAAAGAGTGAGGGAATTTTGATAGGAGTGCTAATTGTTGAAATTTTATTAAGTCTGAAAATTAATAAGATGTTCTAAAACCTAAAATCCGCATTGTAACTCGTAGAGATTTGAAACCACTCTCAAACTTCCTGCCAATATATACATGAGATGTAACTTAATTGTTATAATTTTCATGTATATATCCTATTGAAGAGAATGAAACTGACTTTAAGATAAGATTGGGATTTAAATGTTATATTTCATGTTGATTTTGGGGCCATAAAAAAAACAAGCATTAAAAATTTGGAGGCTTAAAACGAATTGAGTTTGGCAGAGTCCAAGCATCAAAAATCGCATAGACTGGGCAGTCTGATGAGTTTCCAAGACTCGATAGTTTCTCCTAGACTCAGTGAAGTCCAAGTGCAGATCCCCTAGACTCGTCGAGGATCAGTTGGCTGGTAGCCATTGGTCAAGTCTCGGGGAGTTTCATAGCTCTGATTAATATACAATATGTTTTTGTCATCCTCTTTTAAATTAGAATAACCACACATGAATTACCTCTACCAGAAAATGATATTTACTTAATTCTCTGTAATGCTCACTAACTATGCTATGACATTCATCACTCTAGTTCAGATAGGATTGTCAGAACAGCTATGGAGATGCTTATTATTAAGAACGAAGGTGGGGAATATAAATAGCATTTTTTTTTGGAGGACCATCAGAATAGACACAAGCCATTGTCAATAATTACAGAATAAGGACATTGAACAGTACAGACAATAGGGGCTGAACAATAACAACAATTCGATTAACTGATCAAGGTATTGTCTTCACGATTTGTTCTTCTAAACAATCAGTAAAATACTTTAATATAGACACTAACTGTGGAGAGTACGCAACATCTGCCTATCATAATATCAGTTGGAAAATCAATCAACAGTTGAGGAAAAAGAGACCATTCTTATCATCCCGATATTAAAGAAAATACATTCCTTTAGTTAGCTTCTAATTCATGTTTTAATGTATGGATGAAATATACCACAAAGGCTAGATTGGATACACAATTTGCATCAATTGACACTATTAGCATTTGTTTTGTCATTGATGTCAACCACTGTGGCATTAATGTCAACCTGTGGAAGATGTAAATAGGTGACTGATGAAGAAGACTAGTGCTGAGATTGTGAAGTGGAGGATCATTGATTGATGAAGAAGATTTGAAGACCTTTGATGGAGAAGACTAGTATTCACATTGATTGATCACTTTAAGCTATTTATGAAAGATCCCTGATGGATCTCTTTTGCTGAACTGCTGTAATTTTATATTTTAAAATCTGTTTCCTTGTTTATTTATGTTTTCTTACAGAACTAGACAGAAGTGCAGAAAGGTTTGTTTTTTTTTTATGGTTTTATAACATAGAAAGAAATAGGGAACAACAACCATGAAACAAGATTGAAATAAATAAGTATTCATTAAAAATCAGAATTATTGCAAACTGTACTAGGCAGATTTGTCTGAATTATAGAGCCAAGCAATAAATCCAATGTATTTCCCAAAGCTCACATACAAATTTGATGTCAAACTAGAAGGTGAAGATTGTTCTCGAATCCAGCATACATTTGGAGGTGAATACAAGCGATACTCTATACACCATGTGGTGTATCTGCTGCAAATGGCATCCCACAAGCTGCAATGAACTACGTCCCAACTGGAAAGATGATATGCCACGCTGAAACCCCAATGAGAATTGATGCCTCTGTCCTTAATCACTACGCACAATGCCAAAGAGATTTGGTGCCAAAGATTGCTGAGGGCTACGTCCCAGCCAATCACTAACTTGGGGTTTGCGTCCCAGACAAGAAATCGCCCATCCAAAGCAAATTCATAAACAAGTTGTCAAATATGCAAAAGATGATCTTAGAATGAGGCTTCTATCTCCTTATAACCCCTCTAAATTGCAAATCGAACCCTAAGTGTCTCCAAGTGGCATTGGGTAGTGAAAGTGTTATAATTTCTTATTTTAAAGTGGTTATATTACTAGAAAATGACCTTTTTCCTCATAGACAGAAATCTGTTCACTGAATTGCCTTGAGACCAAAGAGAAAGATTTAGAGAATTTTGAGACCTTTCCAACGAGCATCACACCATAGGATGCACATCCAGATGAGGCCAAAAACCCTTTATTACTCCAAAATTATTAAATACTAACTTAGGAAATATTAAAAATATAACCCAAATAGCCACAAAATGCCCAACTGACATCACAAACCATAAAATCATCCTGTCACTTATCTGTGATTGAAGTCAGAAATCAAGGATCCATTAGCAGTCTCATCCCTAAAATCTAGGGATGCTCCTAAAATTTAGGAAACAATCCCTATCCTTCTGAAACTGAACCCAAAGAGTAATCTCACGGAGACCCAACCTTGGGCAAAATCATACCTCCTAAAAAGTAGGAACTACCTCCTAAAAACAAGGAACGTCTTCCAACTGATCAATAACTGCCAGAACATCAAGTCCCCAACACTGAATAACCATACTAGGTCTCTACCCAACCCTGTCAGCCTACAAAACCCCATAATAAGCTGACTCACATGTCTCTGCTAGACTGAGCTAAAAGAGGGGACATGACAGTCCTCCCCTCTCAAGCAATCCAAATACAGAGCACTGATCGACCCCAAATTTGAAGTGTCTCGTCAGGACAAACATACTCCCCACTGTAAGGTGTAGAAGTGAAGTAGATCACATAGTCACAGTAGAGTATCCACCCTTGAATACCCTCGCGCCCAAGAATCCAAACAAATGACCATCCTGTCCTCCTGTGAAAATTTAGACCAGTAGCCGGTCCCAAAACAGTCCTGTTATGCAACTCGTCCCAAACCTCATACAATCTCCATGGCAAATCTAAGGCACCCGCTCCTGTGCGTTGAGATATTGAGGGACATTGGGGTTATGATCAAATCACCATTACTATCTGAGTCCTGATCAATAATCATACTCCTAGCTTATCCACCCTAAGATAGAAGTGGGCATGCCTTGAGCACGATCTTTCTTCTCCCCACCATAAACTCCAATTGTCTCTTCTTGATGTTAATATGAATTATCAAAACTTTTTAGCCAGTACCCAAATGCTGAAATGAATTATCAAGACTTTTTATCCAATACCCAGATGCCAAAATGAAATATCAAAACTTTTTAGCCAGTACCCAGATGCTGAAATGAATTATCAAAACTTTTTATCCAATACCCAGATGCTGAAATTTGTTGTGACAATTTCTTACAAACCCTACAGGCTGGCAAGATGTAAGCTCTGATACCACTGAAAGATCCCTGATGGATCTCTTCTGCTGAACAGCTATAATTTTATATTTTAAAATCTGTTTTCCTATTTGTTTATGTTTTCTTGCAGAATTAGACAGAAGTGTAGAAAGGTTTGTTTGTTTTTGATGGTTTTATAACATAGAAAGAAATAGGGAACAACCATGAAACAAGATTGAAATAAATAAGTATTTAGTAAAAATCAGAATTAGTGCAAATTGTACCAGGCAGATTTGTCTGAATTATAGAGCCAAGCAATAAATCCAATGTATTTCCCAAAGCTCATATACAAATTTTATGTCAAACTAGAAGGTGAAGATTGTTCTCGAATCCAGCATACATTTGGAGGTGAATACAAGCAATACTCTAAACACCACGTAGTGTATCTGCTGCAAATGGCGTCCCACAGGCTGCAATGAACCACATCCCAATTGGAAAGATGATATGCCATGCTGAAACCCCAATGAGAATTGATGCCTCTGTCCTTAATCACCACGCACAATGCCAAAGAGATTTGGTGCCAAAGATTGCTAAGGGCTACATCCCAGACAATAACTAACCTGGGGTTTGCGTCCCAGACTAGAAATTGCCCATTCAAAGCAAATTCATAAACAAATTGTCAAATATGCAAAAGATGATCTTAGAATGAAGCTTCTATCTCCTTATAACCCCTCTCAATTGCAAATCGAACCCTAAGTGTCTCCAAGTGGCGTTCGGTAGTGAAAGCGTTATAATTTCTTATTTTAAAGTGGTCACATTACTAGAAAATGACTTTTTTCCTCATATACAAAAATCTGTTCACTGAATTGCCCTAAAACCAAAGAGAAAGATTTAGAGAGTTTCGAGACCTTTGCAACGAGCTATCACACCATAGGATGTGCATCCAGATGAGGCCAAAAACCCGTTATTACTCCAAAATGGCTAATAACTTAGCCTTATTTAATTATTAAACGCTAACTTAGGAAATATTAAAAATATAACCCAAATAGCCACAAAATGCCCAACTGACATCACAAACCATAAAATCATCCTATCACCTACCTGTGACTGAAGTCGAAAATCAAGGATCCATTGGCAATCTCATCCCTAAAATCTAGGGATGCTCCTAAAATTTAGGAAGCAAGCCCAATCCCTCTGAAATTGAACCTAAAGAGTAATCTCATGGAGACCCAACCCTGGGCAAGATCATACCTCCTAAAAAGTAGGAACTGCCTCCTAAAAACAAGGAACGTCTCCCAATTGATCAATAACTGCCAGAACATCAAGTCCCCAACACTGAATAACCATATTGGGTCTCTATCCAACCCTGTTAGCCTACAAGACCCCATAATAAGCCGATTCACATGTCTCTACTAGACTAAGCTAAAAGAGGGGACATGACAATTTAACTATTAAATGATTTCGTTGATGATCATAGATTTGTTTCTTATAAACTGACCCATTGATTGTAAAAATTCTTCTAAATATAACATAAATTAAGCCCTTGAAATTTATAAATGAAATTATAACTTGTTATTCCTGTTACTATGAGTAGTCCATCAGTATAATTTGCAAAAGATTTTGCTAACAAATTTATCCATAGCGTATTTGATGAGACTTAATGATTGTCAACTTATGTTACTGTAGACAATATTGCACTGTGGTACAAAACTGCAATAAATAGGGAGGAACACTCAAATGCTGTATTGTGTATGGTTCTCTTCTCATTTAATGACATCTGTTAGACTATTTTGAGAATACTGTCTTAGTGGTTTTCTTACCTTTGTTCCTGCGTAATCCACAAAATGGCCAGAGACCAGGGTCAACAATGCCTGCCTATAATACATAAATGATAATGCCAAAATCAGACAAGATGAATGATAGCATATTTAGTTTATCAATTGAAATAGATTTTTGAAGTGCTATAATTTTTTGACTATTGCTAGCAGTAGAAGTGACCATTACCTTAACCCGCTGCGCATCTATTGACATGAGTGGAATAAAAATAAGTAGCATGCCACATGTATGAATTGAGGCAGTGATACCCATTTGCCAGCAGAACCATCGAACAATAGGCATAGGATTCTACAATAACAACCATACAGTTTACTGACACTAACATAAAATGGGTCAAATTTGAGGTCTGGAATTTTAATGAACATCATATGGAAAATCTTAGAAAACTTTATTAACATACCAAGGATGAAATGAAGAATGATGCCAAGATCGAGAAGGTTGTAAGCACAAGTGAAGGTCCTGCCAGGGCTACAGCAAATCTCATCTCATTTTCAGGTTTTGACGACCCAGTGTTGTTTATAAATTTCAACTTTGGGTTTTTGAGGCAGCTTCTCAGAATGTTTGTAAGTACAAAGATGTCATCAATTCCTGCAAATGGATTAGCTCACAATTAGTTTCTCACGTTACCCCGAGTTTCCAATTCAAGGTTTGATGTGTGTTGTATCTCATGAAAACTACCTACTAGCTATAATTCTAGCGTGGGACATAATTCTCAGCACCAGAATATACTTTTCATATCTATGGTCACAGCACAGCAACACATTCTGTTTTGAAATTGAAATTTTATGTTTGAAAATTCTGGTGAGCTAAAATAAGGGGATATTTAGTGAAGCTTTATTTACGATAAATTTAAATTGTGGAATAATGTGCTGGATGACTAGTCTGTGAGACTAAGACCAATATATATTACATCTCTGCACCATGCTGCCTGCATAGTGGCTATTTGCAATCTATCTGCACTGCACAGAAACAATATGCACAGCAGTTGTTGCCACTTGAAACAAAACCCCAAAAAATAACAGTGAGGAAAGGACAGATTGCACATATTGCAAACATGGACAATGATGTTTGGTATGATCACGAAGAAATACTTCTAATAAAAATGAATTGAGGAAGCAAACCCTGTAGCTATATTCAACACAAGAGGTCACTAAAAATTTATTGATATGGAAAGAAATATCTTAGTTAGGAATTAAGCATTCAAGCACAATTCAGTCAATAGAGGGGCAGTTTTACCTAGACCAATAGTAAGAAATGGAACAACTGAAGCAGCCAGTGGTGTAAATTTAATGCCAAATGCCGCTGTCAATCCAAAGCCAGCCAAAATTGAAAATGACACGACGACCATGCCCTGTGAGTTTTGAAAATGCAGGTTAAAACATCTTTCACATGTGATTAAATATGCTCAATCCAATATGATTGTTTTGAATTTGATATAAAAATTAGGGGAGGAAAGATGCTGGTAGAGCAATGTCGTACCATAAGGACTAGCATTGTGTGAGAATGAACTGGATCTTTAATATTATTGAAAGCAAGCACTGAATATAATGAAACAAGTGCAACACTCAGAATGAGCTCCCATTTAGGTGTGCGATTGGCATCCTTAATGACATCTTCAGCTGATTTCTGCACCAAGAGACAGATGCATTAGTTTAAGGCATATGTTTTTACATGTATAATTAGTCAAATTTTACTGGCTTGATAGAAAATAGTAAATAGATGACATTTTCCTTAATATTTTTCCTTTTTGAGTGCAGACCCTGTAAATAGATATATGTATTTCAACCCGCTCCTATTCCACTTACCCACATGCTGAACTCAACTTGTAGATCGGAATTTGATTCGCCTGTTCCAAATGTGGTCTTTGGCCTGTTTTGTCTCAAAGGAGTCACTTTTTTGACAAGCTGGTCTTCCCACTTGATAATAAGATCCTTTCTCTGATCTTCCGTATAGCTTGCATTTACTTTTTCTTGGATATAGTGAATCCAAAGTGGGTGGTTGTGATGGAAATGATTTGCAACCCATCTTATTGCACCTACCTGCATTTTAAAGAAAATTTTCTCCATGTGCATTTAAACAAAGCTTGTGTATAAGATACCTGGACAGTTATGCTGTGAACTAATTTTGATTAATATGAACTTCATTTCCTGAAAGTACATGTGGAGAAGTGCAAAGAAAGATCAAAAGAAATAAATTATATAATGTCAATGGATATTGGCAATGGGATTTGAGGAAGTTTTGGGAAAAGAATCGTTAAGAGGCACACAGAGGGGGAAAACCAGAAACAAAAATCTAATGCGGCTGGAGCTGCCATTGCATGTCGTCAAGAGATCAATAGGAGTAACCAAGTAGGGGAAGTGAGAACACCCCAAAGAGCATATGTTGAGTAGTACTGGAAAGGGATGTAACTTTCATTATGTAATCACAGTCCAGCATGAAATGGAGTCGTCACCAGTGTCATTGTTGATCAATGTGAAAGCACTGATGCATGTTCTAATGGTGCTCATTAGGGAGTGCCTAAGATTGGAATTGAAGATGTATAATTATCTTAAAAGAGATAAATCTAGAGGCTTTGAGCCTCCTGAATTATGCTTACATCGCTTGTATGAAAAAGTGAATGGTTGACATTGTAATTTTGAATGAAACTAGCAGATCATATCATGTCTTCCACCTAGCAGGAGATTCATTATTATACTTATGTTCTGAGAAATATTTGGCACTTTAAGATTGAGTCCCAACATGCTGCATGGTTGAAATTTGAATTCAAGCATCTATCATGGTTCATGTGAGAGTGGAGGCATTAGGAGCTTTGTCCATCCTCGGGAGTTGGGATAAACGTTAGTATTGACATTAGTTGCCATAATTCATGTTTCTTTAGGGCATTGCAAGTACCATTGATGTCAGTAAAAACTAAAAACCATTGTAACTTGTTGATTACTGAAATGTGAGCACAAGGTCACTTTTCCTAGAGGTTTATTCCCATCAAGAGTGTTTCCCTAAAAGTATATTGTGGTGTAATTGTGTGCATGATTGCTTTTCCATTTTGGTTAATATTTGTGTGCTTTTGATAGATTGAACAAATATATGCACATTTTCATTCATATGAGGTAGCTAGTAGAATACTCATTTCAATCTATGCATTGATGGATTGGATTGAAGGCTAGCTGACCTAGTTTTGGATCAATCTTTTATCTCATCGAGTAGTATTTATTAATGCGATACAAATATCTACCATTGAGCAAGTGCTCTTGATGGTTGGATTTGTAGGTATAATCCATCTTGGGTGAGTTGGCGGTTCCCATCTTTGGATATTTATTTGTTTTTCATTGCTTTTTGCATTTGTTTTTGTAATTCATGTAAGAAAAACCTTAAAAGGTATTGAAACTTTACTTATATTTTGTTGTTGCCGACATGTTGAGGATGTGCTTTTGAAAAACAACTTCATGACAAGGACATGCTGAAGGGTTTGTTATCGAATTTGTAGATGATATCTTGAGGGATATAATATTTAAGAAGACAATTGGATGAGATAGAGTGGAAGTATTCAAACTATTGAAGTACCATTTTGGACGATTAGAAAGAAACTGTTATCTGTTGAGGAGATCTTGGTTGTATTCAAAACATGGCAAATAGGAAGATGCAAAAAACTCACAATGATCCTTATTTTACTTGCAAATAAAGATTTTGTATTGTGCCTTAAGTGTATAGATGTCCTCACGTAGATGATCAAGCTAAGATTGGCCCTTCTAGTCAGAGAATACAAGGTAAAATGAGTCTCACTGTTGCCACAATCTATAATTGTGATAAATAGTGCTTTTGGATATAATTGTATGATAGATTTTACAGTGGTGTTTTGGATCATAGTTTGGATCCTTCACCAAAAGGAGGGAAAACAGAGTCAGATTGTAGAAAGTGGGGGGGGGGAGTGGGGAGGGGGGGGGGGAGAGAGAGAGAGAGAGAGAGAGAGAGAGAGAGAGAGAGATAATTTCCCGTTTTAGAGTTCTCTTTATAAAAAAAATTGTTCTTTACCTCAGAGATTTTCCCGGCATCACGAACTACATTTCCGAATGAAGCTTCAATTGGAGTATGAACACCAAACCATGATAAACAACAACTTTGCCCTTTTTGAATGCAATCTAAAGCCTGCACAACATTTCAAATTTTCTGGATAACATTAGTCCTTATGTAATCACCTTTAAAATGTGAGTTGATACATTAATTGTATATTTAGAAATATTTAATTTTTCCTTCTCCATTCTTTGTGTGAAAGGACCTAATAGAGGATTTGAGCCATTGAGCAAGGGTTCCAAGAGAATAAATGAAAACTCGAAAAAATAGTTTTGCATTGTGTATGTGTACAATATTGAGAAGAGTAGTTTATAGCCGTTTGCAGAGATGCTGAAAAAGAACTTGTCCAATATGAAGGAAAAAAATTCTTGTAGAAAATAATGTCATGGAGGTCAATAGAAGGGAATACAAGTTTTTAGATCGGATATTCATTTTATGACATCAGAAAGTTTTAAGTTCAGAAAATGGGCATGTTCATTCATAAGGGAATGCATTTAACCCTTCTATGCCACAACTTTTTGTGTTAAAGCATTTCGTAAGGCACCTCAGATGCTAATGAATTGTCATAATTTCTTAACCAAATCTTAAATGATTTATGATAATGGTTAATGGATCATTCAAAACCACATAAGCGTATGTGCCATTGCTTTGGAAAAAAATGAAAACTAAAGTAAAATGTTTACAACACAAATAACATGATATTAAAAGATTCTCAGTGATAGTCTCAAACATTATTTATACAAACACTGCAGAATAGTAAAGCAACTTAATTATTTCTCTATTTTAACTCATTACAAAAAAAATACTTGTAAAGTATCTCCTTGATAATAGTTTTCTTTAGCTAATAGGGTATTTAGATGTTAAAAATTAACATCTGTACATTTTAGATTTGGTAAAACAATTTTAGACAACTAATTTTAGTTAGGAGTTACATTTGTGAGAAACAAATATTGAAGATCACACCTCCTTTCAAAATTGTGTCGTTCTAGAGCCATGTATATCTTATAAGGTTCTAAATTTTGAGCTTCATGGTGTGTCTTGAACATAGAGGTGGCACCCTAACTCAAAATATCAGTTAGAGTGCAAATTTTGGTAGATAGAGTTTACTTAAACATGCACATGGTGATTTCATATTGCTCAATTGTGTCTCATAACATTTTAATTAAAAGATAGAGTGGATAGCTAAACTACCAAATTCCTATTTTCCACAAAGTTCCTAGGAGAGGGATGCGTTTGTGATGTCCCCAATTTTAATGTAATAATTAATTTATTAATTGGTCCCATAAATAAAATAAAATAATAAAGGGCCTTTAATTAAATATTTTAATTAATAAATATGGGGTCCAAATTAATAATGTTATAAAATAAGTAATATTGTTGGCCTGTTGTAAAATGCTAGATACTTCTTGGAGGCCTTTATGAGGACATGGTTGGGCATTGTAAGTCGTCATGGATTGGATTTGATTTGACTTTGTATTTCAAGAGGTGTAAGGCTGAGGAAGTGTGTGTAGTTTCAGAGGTGGAAGACCCTCCCTATTCTACTTGTTGCAGTTTTGGTGGCTCAACACCACCCTATTCTGTCGTTGAAAATATCATACAAATATTTAACTTGTGCACAAGATCTGTCAATCATCGTCATTTGACGAATGGTTGCATTTGCTAAGATCTTGTTTAATACCTTTGTAATCTAAAGTGTATTTGAATTTGAATTTACTTCTAGCATCATTCGTGCTTGGCGGCTATTCCATAGTCTCTTCACTTGTCTATATTTGTTAGTGTAGTTTTTTATTTTTCCTATTTTGCTAGGTTTTTCCTACACTTTTAATAATCTTACTTAGGTTAATAAAGCATGTCTTATTTAGAAAGTGGTTGTGAGGTGTCACCTTCCTACATATGAGCATCGATTATCTATCTTAGGTAGATACTTTGCTATCTTTAGTCTGATAGATGGTTGCTTCTCATTGGTCGGTGTTGCCACCTCTTCCCTCTTCCTAGCCTATATAAGCATGCTACCTCGCTTGTATTTGTAATCTCTTAGTTTTTGCATCCTCTTAATGCTATTTTGCTTCCAGCATTTGCATTACTCTCTTGGAGACTAACTCTATGTTGCTATTTTGATTTTGTATCATTTGCATTCATAGTTTAGATATTTATTCTTCGCACTAGTTTTCTGGGTTATCAATCTTTTCAAATTCTAACATGGTATTAGAGCTTTTCTATGTGCAAGAGTAGATTTTAGTTTCCTTATTTGAGAGATTCGGGGGGGGCTAATAAATTTTATTGTAGTTTTTTGAAAAATGAAGTATACTCTTCTCTTGCATCTTTGGATGATCTTGAGAATCAGAAAAGTTTTGACAAAAACAGTTTTTCTCTGGGGTTTCAATCTCAAATCTGACAACCAATTTGCATATTTGGAGTTTTCAATCAGTATTGCAGGTTCCAGCATGCCATTGATCGACTTAGGAAGCCGATCTAGCATTTGCATGTCAGCATTTGCATGTCATATTTTGGTTGCTGGGGTCGTTTCTTGATTTTTGGAGCCGTTTTTTACTGTTAAAGGCGTTTGATTTACACTACAGAAACATCTTCTGTACATCAGCAAGAAAAACGCTTTCTGGGTTTTGTTCGCAGCCTCGAAAAACCATCTGTATATCTTTTAGATTTTGCATGCAATCTATATATTTTGCAAGATCAAGTGTGAAAAGCTACAGCCGCACCCCTCTCCGTTGGCAGTCGCAGATTTGAACGCAGTTTTCAAATATCTCATTCTTGCTCATACAAACTCTGATTTTGATGATTCTTGTTATGAACTTGGCTATTTTTTTGTGCTCTATCCACTAGTGGAGTTGGTTTTTGATTTTCATGCATGAATTCTTCAGAAATTGCAGATTCTCGGCCGTGACTGTGCATAGTTCTCGTTTTGGAAACTTTAGAGGATCATAACTTTCTCATACGACCTCGTATCAAGGCGATTCTTTTTTTGAAAGTTCATGATTTTTTGAATAGATCACAATGGTGCTATTTGTTTCCTTGATTATTGTGCCCAAGTTTCACTTTTAGCATATGCTCTTCATGAGGGTTTGTAATGCATTGAAATCAAGACCACTAAGTATTTCTTTCTAATGGTAGTTGTAAACGCACTAAAATAAAGTGCCAAATCATATTTCTTTGGGGGGGGTTCTTTGATTGAGTAAAAAGGGGGGGCTTTGTCGTGGTTGGATTCTCTTTTTTTGGCATTTCTTCTCTGCATTTCTTCATCATGGATCAAACAAATATACCCATCCTAACTCCATACAATTACTTTGAGTGGAAATCATGCATGAAAATTCACTTAAGGAAAGCTGGATTAAATAGGATAACTATGGGACTTGAAACTGAGCCTGCTAAAGATGAAGACAAGCCTAAGTGGTTTAACAAATGTGATGAGGCATATGGAACATTGTGTTTGTCTATTTCTCCTGACTTGCCATTTCACATCGAGTCTTTGGATACACCAAATGAAGTATGGACAAAGCTAGAAACACTATTTGGCACACAACATTCAATGAGGGGTCATATGTTGGAAAATGAATTAATTAGTTTAAGTCCAGGCAATTTCAACACAATCCAAGATTTCTTCACCAAATTGAAATCACTAAGGCTGCAGTTAAAACAATGTGGAATTGAAAAGAAAGATGAACAACTGATTCTTAGTATTCTCTCTAAGCTAAGTTCAGAATATTTTGTGTTTGTCTCTACCTTCTATGCTACTAAGGGTGCACTTGGTACTCAATTCACCATGCCATCTTTAGATGATTTTGCTGTCAATCTCACTCGAGAACAGGACAAGCTAATCCAGATGGGTACTCTTGCATCCTCTAAGTCACATGCCTTGGCTGCCAACCAAGGCACAAAAGAATAAAAAGGACAAAGTAGTAACAACAATAGTAAGGACAAGAAACAGAAGAATAGCAAGGAGAAGAAGGATCAGATACTAGTTGCTTCAAAAGCAACTATTGATACCCCATCTTCCAAGGGCGATAAGCCTAAGAAAGAAAAGGTCCAATGTGCCTATTGTACAAGACCTGGTCATGATGAACATAAATGTTTGCAGAAAAAACTTGATCACTTGAAACACATTCTTGAGAAGAATAATATCAGTGTTCCTGAGTCTACCAAACAAAGTTCAAATGAAGGATCTAACAAGGCAAAAGAAAACAACAAGGGGAAAGGAAAGGATAAAGCCCTTGTTGCAGTTGCTTCCTCACCATCCACTTGGGTTCTTAATTCGGGTGCTTGACACCACATGGCTTCATCTAAGGAAGAATTTGCATCCTTGGAGCCGTGTACTATGCCTTCTATGTTGATGGGTGATAACACTCCTGTTGAGGTGTGTGGGAGAGGGTCTGTTGATGTGGGGGATGGGACATTCCATTATGTTCTTTGTGTACCCTCATTGTCAACTAATCTCCTATCGATATACCAGATCACTCACACAAGTTTAGGCAAGTGGGTTGAGTTCACTCCTAGTTCAGTGAAGATATGTGAGTTGCACAATGATTCTACAGTTGTAGTTGGGAGAGCAGATCATCAGTCATGACTCTATATGTTTTCTCACTTTATTCCTGATCCTCCTTTGACTGTTTTGCTCACTCACTCTAATGATGTGAGCAGATTATGGCATGAGCGGTTTGGCCATCTTAACTTCCACTACTTGCATCAGCTTAACCAACAGAGCATGGTCACAGGGTTGCCTTCTACTTTGACATTGGAGTCACTTGGAATACATGATAGATTTTCTAATGGGTCAGATTCACTTGAGTAGTCTTCTACCTCCACTTTTGATGCAGAGAGTGATTTAGAGGACTCACCTCCTTCCTCTCCCAGTCATCATTCACAGGTTGATGATTCTCCTCTAGATTCTCCATCTTCTGGTCCACTTTGGGCTAGACAGACCTTGTAGTTTGCAGGTGATTGGGATGGGGATCCATCAGACACCAAGCAGACTCGTTCACAGTTCCAGGATGCTCTGCATATCTTCATTGCTATTGTCTCAAATCTACAGTCCTTTCATGAGGCTTCTGGTATTTCTGAGTGGGATACAACTATGCAGGAAGAGTATAGTTCCTTGATGAGGAACCACGCTTGGGATCTTGTCCTTTTTCCTTAAGGGAAGAAAACTTGTTCGATGTAAGTGGATCTACGGGACAAAATTTGCGAGCTTTGCTGGGGGTGCGGGATGCTTCATCTTTTGTGGAGGCCCCTTTCTCTCACTTGGAGTCCTAATTTTCTTTGGGGAGTCTCTTTTCTCTCTCTTTTGGGGGAATTTTATGTACATGGGTACCTCATTAAGCTTGACTTCCCAGGACCCATTTCTACATCCACCTAAGCTTCGCTTATGGGGGCGTGTTAGTGTAGTTTTTTATTTTTCCTATTTTGCTAGGTTTTTCCTACACTTTTAATAATCTTGCTTAGGTTAATAAAGCATGTCTTATTTAGAAAGTGCTTGTGAGGTGTCACCTTCCTACATATGAGCATCCATTATCTATCTTAGGAAGATACTTTGCTATCTTTAGTCCGATAGATGGTTGCTCCTCATTGGTCGGTGTTGCCACCTCCTCCCTCTTCCTAGCCTATATAAGCATGCTACCTGGCTTGTATTTGTAATCTCTTAGTTTTTGCATCCTCTTAATGCTATTTTGCTTCCAACATTTGCATTACTCTCTTGGAGACTAACTCTATGTTGCTATTTTGATTTTGTATCATTTGCATTCATAGTTTAGATATTTATTCTTTGCACTAGTTTTCTGGGTTATCAATCTTTTCAGATTCTAACATATATTGATCTATTTACTACTCATAAATGTTCATGTGTGCCATGGTATTGAATTCACTCCTAGTGCCTTTTGTAATTGTGTGCTTTGAAAATCTGTTAGTGATCTGTCTATGCACACTCACTTGTTTTGGTACTGGCGATTTTAATAAACTTGCAACATAGATTTCAAAATTCCTGAAGGAAATCATCAAGTCATTGAAGGGATCACTTTCCCCACTGTGTGGTCTGTTGAGACTACGTATGAACTTAGCAACATATCCTCATTGTATGACCTTGAATTCGTACAATCATACCCTGACCTATCCATACGCCATCACTCCATTTCTCCCTGTACATTTTGCGCTCTCCTTCACACCCTTCCACCGTACAGTCACCCTCCTGACATATGGTTGCCTCCTATGCCATATGCCATATAGACCACTGCCAAGTTGGATTTGTTGTCACCACCAAGTTCACACGCCTATCAAAAATCTATTTGCACCATACAACATGGGAGCCAATGAAGCATATGCCTATTGATAGGGGACTTAGACGTTCAATAACTTTGGCAATCTAACTCTCCCACGTTGTTGTACAGTCTAAAGAGTTGAGGGATTGATTCCTCTATATGCCATATGTTTCTTTGACCCCCACACTCATATTGTTTTGATCATATGATTAGTCATTCATTGATTTGTAACTTTCACAGCCAGTGCAAAAACATGAGGTAAAATTTGCAATTTAACAATCATCTATGAGCTGGGAACATTATAGTGGTATCAAAGCTAGTAAGCTTGCCAACTTGTTGGGTGTTGAGATTGAATCATGGTGTTGAGTAATGGTTTGAGTGAAATGTTGAATGAGTTAAGAAGTCAATAGAAGCTCCACGAACAAACAAAGGATACACTCAACCTCTTTGTGGGCACAAGGCCTCAGGCAGAGCAATAGGAATTGCAAACACCCACCTTGGTTGAGTCACTAAAACAAATCAAGCAGGATTGGATGATTGGTGGATGAGAGAGGGACATATCTTTGAAAGATTACATTGAATTGTGAATAGAGTACCCATCATCTAATGCAATATACTCCTCAACAATGGTCGAAAGTGAGATTGATAAGTGGCTATTGGATGAAGTCATATAGGCACAAGAGGATATGGACAAGAAAAAGACTCTAATTGCCCCTTCAGATGGAGAACAACAAAAATCTCAAGACAATTAGAATATTGAAGAAATCATGGATGACTCAAACAAGGTTGATGATGGAGAAATCATTGAGGTTAGGGAACAAGATAAAATAGCAGATATGAAATAGGATGACAACCAAGCCAATGTCAAAATGGGCCCTCATAAAACTGCCAGTGTGTGGAAGGAGAGGAAGGCTACAAATCTTCTAGAGCATATGGGTAATGATCTCGAGTTCAATAAATGAAATCATGAAGCTAGAGGTGGAGGCATTACCAACAATCATTTGCAGGAACAATTGTTACCATTATTTGATTACGAAGTCTATCCTTTAGTGGCGATCATGAAGGATTACATTGATGAATTTCAAGATTGGCAGTGTTGGGGCCTTGGTGACTATGGATACGACAATGTTTATATCGAGTAGTGTAGCGAAAGTTTGTCGGCAATATGACATGGTGAAGGTTGGGTGTTAGTTCACTCATTCTGCCTGCACAGTTGGTATGGGACCTTAGAGCTGGTGGCCTTTTGTTCAATTATGGATTGCTTGAGGGAAAGTAATCTTTGGATGAGGATTTGTGATGTCCCCAATTTTAAGGTATTAATTAATTAATTAATTGGTCCTAGAAATTAAATTAAATAATAAAGGACCTTTAATTAATTATTTATTTTAATTAATAAATACGGGGCCCACATTAATAACAAAACAAAATAATTAATATTGTCAACCTGTTGTAAATCTCTAGATGCTTCTTGGAGGCATTTATAAGGAGATGGTTTGGCATTGTAATTCATCATGGATTGGATTTGATTTGACTTCGTATTTCTAGAGGCTGAAGGCTGAGGAAGTATGTGAAATTTTGGAGGTGGAAGACCCTCCTTATTCTGCCTGTTCCAACTTCGGTGGCTCAACACCACCCTATTTTGCTGTCGGAAATATCATATAGATATTTCACTTGTGCGCAAGATCTGTGAATCGTCGTCATTTGGCGACTAGTTGCATCTGCTAGGATCTTGTTTGTTACCTTTGTACTCTAAATTGTATTTGAATCTGAATTTACTTTTGGCATTGTCAATCTTTGGCAACATCTATCTGGCAAAATCTGGTGTGATATCATTACTTGAATTATATGTGCATCACTAGTGCTTGGCTGCTATTCCATTGTCTCTTTACTTGTCTATATTGATCGATTTACTACTTATCATAAATGTTCGTGTGTTCTATGCAATTGAATTCATTCTTGTTTCCTTTTGTAACTATGCACTTTGAAAATTTGTTAGTGATCTATGCATGCAAACACACTTGTCTTGATATAGGCGACTTTAACAAACCTAGAACATAGATCCTGAAATTTTTGAAGGCAAACATTAAGTCACTGAAAGGATCACTTTCCCCACTAAATAGTCTATTGAGACTACGTATGGACTTAGCATCATATCCTCACTATATGTCCTTGACTTTGTACACGCATACCTAGACCCACCTGTATGCTATCACTCCATTTCTTCCCGTACATTTCTGCACATGCTCCTTCAAACCCTTCCACCTTATGGTCACCCTCCTGACATATGGTTTCCTCCTATGTCATACGCCATATAGACCAATGCCAAGTTGGATTTGTTGTCACCACCAAGTCCGTATGGACATCTCAAAGCCATTTCCATTGTACGATATGGGAGCCAATGAAGTGTACGCCTATTGGCAGGGGAATTAGAAGTTAAATAAGTTTGGCCATCCAACTCTCCCACGTTGTTGTACGATCTAAAGAGTCGAGGGATTGGTTAACACCGTATTATCTTTCTTTGATCCCCACACATATTGTTCTGATCATATGATTAGTCATTTACGATTTGTAATTTTCACAACCAGTACCAACACAAGAGGTAAAACTTCCAATTTGATAATCATCTACGATCTGGGAACATTACAATGTTGATAAGATCAAAGTAGTGGATGGAGAGAAATTGGTCTGCATTTCATTGAGAGAGTTCCGCATTATATATATTAAAAAAAATTATATTATTGAGATTATTAGGACATTATCTAGTTTGGTACTTTATTCACCTAAGATAAACTTAAAGAGTGCATTTATCTTTTATTAGATTGATCTTTATTTAGCAATGTTGTCTTATTCATTATGATGTGGATACTAGTCAAGCTCTGTAATGTCCCCATTTTTGCCAATATCAGAGTTTGAGATATTAGCCTATTATTGTGATCCTTGTAGGCTAATTATTGTGGATAGAGGGTCTTCTGAGGCAGAGGCTTGGCTTGGGAGGGTCTTATCTTCTCCACAATTCAGTAAGTTACTGATGGGGTCACAACCCAAGCACAGAATTGATACCACTTGATGGGGACACAACCCAAGCACAGAATGGACACAACAGAAAAGGGGAAATTATATTAACTGAGAAAATAAGCTAGTACAATAGTACAGGGAAAATAAACTTCAAAACATGCCCTAAGGGCTTACAATAGCATAAATCTGGAGATAATTTCTCCTTTCAGTACCTCCTCTCAAACTCCACTCCAAACTGCCTTTTACAATGCCAGGAGTCTCCTTAAATAGACCCCGGAGGGTTAAGGACTAGGAATACATTCTAGAAGGTGCTAGTAGGCATCCACCGACCAAATAGAAGGCTCCAGAAGCTACGTTAGAAGTCGGCGCAAATCTAGAAGAATCCAGAAACGGTAACTGAACTTTCGGGAGGCATAACTTTTGAACCGTAGCTTCGATTGACAAACCGTTTACATTTCCAGAAAGCTCACGAAGTGCTCTATAGCCCTATGGATCAGCTTCGCTCATCCCCCCATTTTTTGGCCCTTTTCGAGGTCATTTAATGCCCCTAACCTGACTTTGAAGCATTCTTAGGAGGTCTCCAAAACTCGAAAAACTGCAATAACTTTCAAACCGTGGGGCCTTTTGACCTGATTCTTTTTCTGGAATGCTCTAAATCACAATTACATTCATCTGGCCAATTTACACCTCCTAGTTCACCAAAATGATGGCTCAATTACATACTCCTATTTTTTCGGGATTTACACGAACACTGAAAGTGGAACTGTGAGAGTTGGAGCCTTTATTTGACCCAAATGGGTATCCAAAAATGAAAACACATGAAACAGAAACTAAGTCTAAGTATAATTTTTTGGGTGACACAGGATTGCCCTTATACCTCTGGATGCCCCTGCATCAGACAACCAGGGTAGATTGAAAAGTGACCCTGTCACTTTATGAATGGTAGAGGAAATCCCAAATGGGAAACCTTAGCTGCTGAAATCCAAGTTGAGTCCTCGATCGGTCGTCCTTTCCATTTGACCAAATACTCTTCATACTGTCTGTTTCTGGTACTCCTACCCACACGATGATCTAGAATGTCTTCTATCTCCTCCTTCTTAGAAGCAGGAATTGGACATGGCTCTAACACTAGTTCCTCATCTCCACCATCATCATGATATTCTGTTAAATCTGCAATGTTGAAAATGGGAGAAATATGAATACCATCTGGCAGCTCCACCTCATATGCATTTCCTGAGTCATGTTTCTTCAAAACTTTGCAGGGGCCAAATTTCTTCATTTTCAGCTTGTTGTAAGTACCAGCTAGAAATCTTTCTTTTCGTAAGTGCACCATGACTAGATCCCCTACTTGGAATTCCTTATGTCTTCTCCTTTGATCAGCCCTAGCTTTATACTCTTGATTCATCTTGGTAATGTGTGCCTGAACCTCCTCATGTAGACGCTTGATATGTTTAGCAAATTCTTCCGCTTCAGCACTTGTCCTCTCCCCTTGCTCTATCTTCCTTAATTCTGGTGCAGTCCTTGGGCTATTCCCATATACAATTTGGAATGGTGATTTTTCAGTACTCCTATTTATAGAGTTATTGTAAGCAAACTCTGCTTGTGGTAGAATCAAATCCCATCCCTTGGGCTTATCCCCAACTAAACATCTCAGCAAATTGCCCAGACTCCTGTTTACCATTTCTGTTTGGCCATCAATTTGTGGGTGATGCGTGGAACTGAATTTCAAGTCTGTTCTCAACTTTTTCCATAATGTCCTCCAGAAATACCCCACAAATTTAGTATCTTTGTCAAAAACTATACTCCTTGGAAGACCATGTAGTCTTACCACCTCTTTGAAAAACAAGTCTGCAATATGGACAGCATCATGAGTTTTGTGGCATGGAATGAAATGTGCCATTTTGGAGAACCTATCAACCACCACGAATACTGAGTCATTACCTCTTTGTGTCCTTGGCAATCCAAGAACAAAATCCATACTTATGTCCTCCCATGGCCTTGATGGAACAGGCAATGGCTGATATAGGCCTGTATTGTGACTAAACCCCTTGGCAACTTGACAAACTTGGCAACTCTGTACAAACTTCTTCACATCCTGTGAAATTTGAGGCCAAAAATAATGTTCTCTAAGAATGGCAATGGTCTTATCTCAACCAAAATCTCCTGCCATCCCGCCACTGTGTTTCTCCTTAATCAGATTTTCCCTCATGGAACTCCTTGGAATGCACAATTGACTACCCTTGAACAACATGCCATCCTGAATCAAATAGTCTAACCACTTGGTTCTATCTACAACAACAGATTCTTTACAAGCTTTCCATGCTTCAGCAAAATCAGGATCCTCGGGGTACAAATTCTTGAGTTCATCAAACCCAACTACTTCAACCTGCATTACTGTAAGCAACAACTGTCTCCTACTTAGTGCATCTGCGACCCTGTTATATTTTCCACTTCTATGCTTCAACACAAATGTATAACTCTACAAGAACTCTACCCACTTCATATGCCTCTAATTCAATTTACCTTGGCTATTTAGATACTGTAATGCCTGATGATCAGTATACAAAAAAAATTCCTTTGGCAATAAATAATGCCTCCATTTCTTTAAGGCCTGAACTATTGCATAGAATTCTTGATCATAAACAGAATACTTCTTCTTTGCATCATTCAATTTTTCACTAAAATATGCAATAGGCTTACCTTCTTGGCTTAATACAGCCCCAATAGCGCTGCCACTGACATCACAATCCACCTGGAACACTTTTCTAAAATCTGGAAGTGCCAACACAGGCTGTTCTGTCACCTTCTTCTTCAGCAATTCAAAACTTCTCGCAGCTGCTGCAGTCCATTTGAACTCTTTTCTATCCCCTCTTATTATATCAGTTAGGGGTGCACATATGCCATTGAAATTCTTAATAAACTTCCTGTAAAAACTAACCAGACCATGAAATGATCTTACCTCAGTAGCAGTCCTTGGAGTAGGCCATTCCAAGATGGCTTTTACCTTCTCTGGATCCATTTTGAGACCTTCGGGTGATATAACAAACCCCAAATAGACTAACTCCCTTTTTGCAAAGATACACTTCTTTAGATTAATTAACAATTTCTCTTCCCTTAGCTTTTCAAAGACACTACAAATATGCAGTAAATGTTCTTCCAAAATCTTGTTGAAAATTAAAATATCATCCAAATAGACAATAACAAATTTTCCCAAGAACTTCTTAAGTACCTCATTCATGAGTCGCATGAAGGTGCTTGGGGCGTTCGTCAATCCAAAAGGCATGACTAACCACTCATAAAGGCCCTCCTTGGTCTTGAAGGTTGTTTCCCACTCATCTCCTTCTCGAATCCGTATCTAATGATAGCCACTCTTGAGATCTATCTTTGTGAAGTACTGAGCTCCACTCAAGCAGTCCATAAGATCATCCATCCTTGGCAAAGGAAATCGGTACTTGATGGTTATCCTATTTATAGCTCGAGAATCTGTACACATCCTCCACTCTCCATCCTTCTTTGGTGCGAGTACTGCAGATATTGCACATGGACTCAGGCTCTCTCGAATCAAGCCCTTCCTCAACAACTCCTGAACCTGTCTATTTAGCTCCTCTATTTCAATAGGAGTCATCCTGTGAGCAGCCTTGTTAGGCAAACTAGCTCCTGGAATCAGATCTATCTGATGACTGATTTGCCTTACTGGTGGCAATCCATCTGGAACATTATCAGAGATAATATCTCCAAACTCTGAAACTTCAAGTGGTATTTCACTACTACCTTCTTTATCTTTCCTAGGAATCAAAGTATAGCACATATGCTGATGTTTCATGTCATCTAAAAACTTCCTTCCATCAACAAGACAAATCCTAGCACTGCTACATACCTTTTCATCTTCCTTTTTCATGGGCTTCAATTTATGGCAAACTCCATCCTTTGTGAGAGAGTATGTGTTTGCATGTCCATCATGCACTGCATGTCTATCAAACTGCCATGGTCTACCCAATAATAGATGGCAAACATCCATCGAAATAACATCACAGAGAACTTCATCATGGTAACTCCCAATTTTGAATTTCACTAAAAATTATTCACTTACCAGGACCTTATGATCATCTTTTACCCAAGAAATCTGATAGGGCTGGGGATGTTTCTCCCTCTTGAGCTTCAGCTTAGAGACCATCTCTTCTGATACCAAGTTATCAGTGCTACCACCATCAATGATCACATCACAACATTTATCCTCACACTTGCATTTGGTACGGAACAAACTCCTCCGTTGTCCTGGTTCAACCTCACCACTTAGTAGGACTCTTTCATTTACCAAGGTCTCTCCTCTTTCTGCATCCTCTGAATGTGATGATTGTGCATCCTCATCCACATGAGCAACCCTAGCTTGGCCCTCAGCTCTCCTATCTGTCCTTCCTTGTCGTTGAGGGCATTCAAAGGCACGATGACCTTCTTCATTGCAATGGAAACAGGTACCACGGAAGCCTCCTCTTCCTTGTCCACATCCTCTACCTCTTCCTCTCTGATTTCCAAAGTCTTGATCATGGGAACGGTTGAAACCCTCATTCCTCTGGTTCCTGCTAGTACCCACATCTTCATTTTTCTTTTGGGTTTCATTGCGGCCACCAGATGATCTACCGCTTCCCCTTCCTCCTTGACCGCGCCCTCTTTGTCTTCCTCCAAACCTTTTATTCAGCTTCTCTTCAACTCATAGGGCAAACTGGTATGCCTCTTCAACGCTGGTCATTCTTACCAAACTTAATTCCTCCTGGATGCTAGGTCGCAACCCACTGATATAACGAGCAAATTTGCTTCTGCATGCCCCGCTCTAATCAAGAGTCGGTAAAATTCCTCTGTATATTCTTGGACTGATCTTCCTGCTTGCTTTAACCCATGCATCTTCTTAAACAAATCAAGCTCGTAGTCCACAGAAATGAACTGCTTCTTCAATTTGTCCACCATGCGATCCCATCTTGTGATCTTCTCCTTTCCTCTTCTGTTTCTTTCCAATTGAACCTCTTGCCTCCAGATTTTGGCATGGCCTTTCAGTTTGGCCTTTGCAAACTTAACCCTATTTGGGTCCCTGATATCCCCATACTCAAAGTATTCTTCTAGTTCATTGATCCAATCGATCAACTCATCTGGTTTCAGATTTCCTGAAAATACACCCACTTCAATTGTAGGTCTTTTCTCAAACTTAGTAATGGCCCTAAAAAGCCTTTCCTCTGCATGATTCAGAACTTCCCTGTCAAATTCCCCGTCTGGTCCAACTTCATCTTCTTTGTTGTCATCTTCACTTTCATCACCTACGGCCACAGTTGCTCCTCTACGGAGCTCCTCCTACAATGCTTGTACCTGCCTTTGGAGGGCTCTAACCTCCTCAGGATTAATAGCTTTGGCCCTTCTGCCACGCTCTCTTCGTGGAGGCATCTTCTTAACTCAAACGCACAACCACACAGTCCTGGTGCAAACTGCCTCACAGTCGGCGCTCTGTCTACACACTCAGGAAAACTTGCTTTGATACCACTTGATGGGGTCACAACCCAAGCACAGAATTGATACCACTTGATGGGGACACAACCCAAGCACAGAATGGACACAACAGAAAAGGGGAAATTATATTAACTGAGAAAATAAGCTAGTACAACAGTACAGAGAAAATAAACTTCAAAACATTCCCTAAGGGCTTACAATAGCATAAATCTGGAGATAATTTCTCCTTTCAGTACCTCCTCTCAAACTCCACTCCGAATTGCCTTTTACAATGCCAGGAATCTCCTTAAATAGACCCCGGAGGCTTAAGGACTAGGAATACATTCTAGAAGGTGCTAGTAGGCATCCACCGACCAAATAGAAGGCTCCAAAAGCTGCGTTAGAAGTCGGCGCAAATCTAGAAGAATCCAGAAACGGTAATCGAACTTTCGGGAGGCATAACTTTTGAACCGTAGCTCCGATTGACGAACCGTTTACATTTTCGGAAAGCTCACGAAGCGCTCTATAGCCCTATGGACTAGCTTCGCTCGTCCCCCATTTTTCGGCCCTTTTCGAGGTCATTTAATGCCCCTAACCTGACTTTGAAGCATTCTTAGGAGGTCTCCAAAACTTGAAAAACTACAATAACTTTCAAACCGTGGGGTCTTTTGACCTAATTCTTTTTCTGGAATGCTCTAAATCACAATTACATTCATCTGGCCAATTTACACCTCCTAGTTCACCAAAATGATGGCTCAATTACATACTCCTATTTTTTCGAGATTTACACGAACACTGATAGTGGAACTATGAGAGTTGGAGCCTTTATTTGACCCAAATGGGTATCCAAAAATGAAAACACATGAAACAGAAACTAAGTCTAAGTATATTTTTTTGGGTGACACAGGATTGCCCTTATACCTCTGGATGCTCCTGCATCAGTTACAAGTTGGTCTTCGTTTGGCTCATATCGGACTTCATTTGGGCTTAGTTTTGTGTATTTACTATTTGTGATAAGTTGGGTGTTGATTGAGATGAACCCTTTCTATTTTTGGAAAGTTCTTTTGGTCACATGGAGAACTACTAGGTGTGACTCCTATATCAAATGATATATTTAAATGATGAGTATTTTGGGAGTTATAATATTTATAGTGGCCAAATTATTATTGAATCATTAAATGACTTATTATAAAGTTATAATTTGACTTTCTAATATCACTTAAGTTGAGAGTTGAGTTATTATTGGAAGGGGTCATTTATTTCATTAATATTATGCCTAAGCCAAGTATAAAATGTTGCCAAAAGTGTTAAGTTGGAAAGTTTCAAGAGTTGAGTTCTTTTGGGAAACTTTCACAATTTCAAAAGTTGAGTTCTTTTGGAAACTTTTGTCAACAAAGGCATTATAAATATGAGCTCATTTCATTGCGAAAAACACGCTTTATTATTTATCTTCTTTTGTTGCCTTTGTGGCTTTCTGAGGTTTTGAAGTTTGTGCCCTTGCTGAAGTATAGGGGTTTCTTTTGAGGATTTGTTATCCACTGCTGAAGTATTGTGGAAGAGTGTCTAAAATTGGTAGTGCAAATTTCTGCTGAAGTATAGTAATTTGATTTGTCTTCTCAATTGCATTAACTGTGCAAGAGAAGCTAATGTTTGTGAGTGAATTGGTTTGATTCGAAAGGGTTTGGAGATAGAAGTTATAAGTTGCAGACCTGCATTTTCCTTTGGAGTTTGATGTTTTCTTTATTGGGGTAGCATCTATTACATACTAACTGCGATCTTCCTTAAGATGGAGGGAGCATACTGTTGTACATTGTTCCTCATACAAATTTGCTGCAATTTGATATATACAGCAGTCACCTACAGGTTCTTCATTTAAATTCAAATTTCATGAGAGTTGTAGTTATGTCTTTCAGTCATTAGATTGCATGCCAAGTGTTTGTAAAAATGTCTATTGGCTGTAGATGCACATTTAACAGGTTGAAATCATATGTACGTATTTGAATGGTCAAACAAGATTGCATTTGTTCTTCAACTTCTTTGTTTGGGCATCTAATAACCATTTGCGTGCATCTAAACTAAATTTGAACCATTACAAGCAAGCTGAACTAATCTGAAGATAAAAGACAGTGAGATAGAGATTTCATTCAAAGTGTTTGACGAAATGTCAAAACATTAATCTTGTGAAGAAAAATTGATGTTTAATTAAGTTATCACCTCTTGAGGGTTATTACAAGCTCACTTTTAATCTGCCTCTCTAATTTGTATTTAGTATCTTATCATTGGGATTTTACAAGGATGGATTCTATCCATTTTCATTACATGATAGTAGTTGGTAAACATATTTGTCACTTAAAATTTACAATGACTTGCTCAATGTAGAAGTGACAATATGCTCCCAAAAGTTGGATAGGTCACTTCTAGAGTATGATCATCCTTTGTGTTTGAGAGGGGCAGCTCCTTCGTATGATCAAATTATTTATAATTATATAAGCTTCACTTGAAAAATAAAGGAAAATTTGACAATCCTTAGGATTTTTAACAACATATGTACAAATGCTATCAAGATTTCACAAAGCAATCACAACTCTATTTACTTCATAATTAAAGGTCAAAGACTATGCATAAGAACAGTTCATGATGAAAATCCAATTTATAATGCAATATACACACTTCGATGGTACCAAAGAAGGATATACTATGATAAAACTCATTAGTATGCGACCATTGCCTTTATGAAAATGAGAATAAGATCACAAAATGTTATTATGCTATAACGATAGGCAAACAACATTGCAAACAAACACCTTACAATAATGAAACACTTCCAAAATATCTTGCGTTCATTTGATGGAGTTATACAGCTCAGAATTATTTCTGTCCAGAAACAATTAAAACCAAAAGTCCCAACAACATTCTCCAAATTTCTTTATATAGACTTGGCTCCTTGTAACTGCCTTATTTTATTGGTTAATAACTAACTTATTTTTGTGCAAATAGAATGAAGTTACCAACTTCATAGATTTCGCACAAAAAATGTTAACTAATTAACCTCGACCAAAAGTGACAAAAAGTGACAAAAGTAACTATTTACAAACAAAACAAGGAGACAGATTTTCCTATCTTACTGCAACCAAGGAAAATGTGCAATGAAATCATCTGAAATCATGCAATGTTGCACTTGGCATCTTCTTAAGAAACATTCTGATTGGTTCCTAATTCAACTGAAGGTTTTGCCTTGAAAGCTTTGTGTGACTTGAGAATCTCTATCATAGATTCATAACTGGTATTAACTATTATCCATTTTTAGCTTTGAGATGAATTGATTATCCTGAACTTCCAACAAGTCTTGATTGTAAGCCAATATGACACAAGCATCCAAAGTCACTGAAATGATAACCTCCTCATCACATCTGCCCCAAAACATTTTTTTCCATTTCTACATTGATCCCATCACTGAACCTATTTAAGGAACCTGGTTATCAGCTTCCTGAAAATTCTCTGTTGCTAATACATTTGCAATAGTAGTTGAGAGTCCATCTGGTATTTTCATCTATATCTGCTCACAAGTTGTCATCAACTTTTCATACTCGAAGTTCTGATTAATATTTATCAACTTCCAATTTATACTCTTGAACCATATATTTGACTGATTATCTTCCGCACTGGTGAAGATCTTTTCAGCAATCAAAATATTTGGATCTACCTTGGACATTTCTTAAAGTTCTTTTGGTATGTCCTACCAGGCTAACTCTTGATCTTTGGCATGTTTTAGCTGCTTAGCTATTTCTTGCTCTTGGAGATCAACCTTCTCATAAATACCCTTTTCTTTAACTATGAAATCCAAAGCGTTATCTTTAATCCAACTTATCTACCCTTAGATCATCTTACCATAAGATACTTGTGCATACCCTTACCAACCTCCTCCACATTACCTTTCTATTTTGATAGCAAAGCTGCCTCAGCTTCAGCAACATTATTTGTTCCATCTAGCAATCTTTTTCCCTAACATGCTATTAGATTACCAATTCGGTCTCAAATGATGAATCTTGCTCCTGAAGACCCAGGGTTGCCTTTCGAAGCACCATAAAAACTACACTTCCACCAGCCTTCACAAGGTTTTACCCATTCAACATCACCAACATTCACATCTTATGGATTAACTCATTGAAGCCCATTCATGGGCCTATATATTAATATATTATATATATTCTATTCTATTATAATATACTATTTAATACTATATTATAAAATAACAATATCCTTAGGCATTAATCCATACATGATTATATTAATCGATACTCTTCTCTTAATCGATATTAATTTAAATATTTTAAGGCCAAGTCCGCTTGCAGTGGGGAGTGAGCCTCCTCAAGTTTGTACACCTATATAAAGTGGCATAAGAAATTCAGTTCACTGCCACTCCAAATCAATCTCGTCTCTGTCTTTTATTTAGTAGCGATCTGCCTCTAATAAGCAGTGAAGGCACACAAAGTTAGTAACAAACCTATCATTTAGCAATGATCCTAATCTTGGTGAAGGCAACACCGTTCTTTAGCAGAGATCTGCTATTAATTGTCAGAAAAGGTGGTCATTCCTACCTTTTGCCCATAAGGAAGCAAAGGTATGCGGAATAACTTCTTAGGCTAATCTTGAGAGGACAATTATGCAAATTTAAACCTAACCATCACAAAGATTTTAAGAGACAAATAGAAGTATAAATGAAACAAGAAGGAACACATAACAGAGTGATTATTGTAGGGAAACCCTTGTGGGAGAAAAACCCCACACAACAAGACTTGCATAATGTATTATCAAATCAATAGAGATCACAACAAATTTGCAATGCAAGTTCTTATAAGAGTATCACCTCAACTCAAGATTGGAGGAACTTTACAATCAGCCTTCTAGCAACCGATCTTGGAAACAAAACTCAATGCTCAAACTCCTCCCCAAGCCCTCCTTTTATTGGATTCTCATAACCTAGAAACCACTTGTGGATTAACAATACAATGTGCAAAACCTCCTTGACACATGTTGCACATACTCGACTTGTGTCGCCCAATATAGGCATGAACCACATTAAAAAATAGTGTCTCATGTTCAAAATGTTATCCTCTATTTTTGACCCTCATAATTGCCATGACATGTGTCATATAACTTCTAAAAATGGCCCTTCTATATTGTAATATGAACAAACCATCTTTCGACAACCAATTTTTCCTTTTTTCAAGGCATTGACATGTGGAAAACTCCCAACTACCGTTTGAAACTATCTAGAAAATATTGCAAGGTTGAGACACATGTTTTCTCAACATCACCCTGGCTTGGACATATTGCAATTATGACCTTGTCCATTAGAGGATTTGCGGAAGAATTACCTGAAGGCACCAAGCATGGATGATAATAAGGATAGAGCAAAAATTGCACAAGGCCTTTGGGAGGCATCCATAGGGCTTTCGTGCCCACTTTTGCTCCCCCTGCCCACATCTTCTTCCACCTCCACTGCTTTCTTGGGCACATTGGTATCTTAGGTGCTTTGGTTACAAGTGAGGAATTGTGGGACTAGCTTTCAATTCCAACATTGTATTAGAGCACCAAGTCTATGACCTCATGTCTAATTTTTGAGATCCAATGATTGAGGAAAAAAATCATGTCATCTTGGAGAAAAATATTTTTTGGGTCTTCTTTTCGACGAAAACCCATTTAGACCATTTTGAATTAGCCAAAATTTGTCGTAGTTTATGAGAAAAAATCAAAAGGAGCAAAAAAAATCAAAAAGTAACTGAGATTTGGCCATAACATTTTCTCTGTGAATTTTGAGAAAAAAGATTTCTCAACAACTGAGTTGGCCTAATCATATAGAACTTGTACTATTCAAAGAGAGTTCAGTAGGTCAATTTTTATAATAAAAGATTTATGGGTTTTATTCATAGCCCCAATTGAACATATGGCACCATTGAAGTTTGCATGTAGTGCTTGCATTTTGCAAAAATCAGTTTAGAAGGGTTGTGTAAGTTGGTTATCAACTAGCTAAATTTTTCCTATCTTTCTTTTCTCATAACTTTTGCATATGATGTCAAATTTGGGCAAACAAAAAATTGTTGGAATACTGGTTGTGGTCACTTTCAATGTGGTCTCCATCTTAAGATTTTGCTCCTAATTTTTTATGCTCAATCAAAGTGTTACATCCCAAATTCTGCTACATTTAAAAATAATCTTCTAGCCATTGAGAATTCATGTGAAGTTAGTTGTTTGGTAAATATGTTGCAATAAGTGACTCATGTGAAATTGATTTATTGGTATTGTTGTTGAGATGTTTGATTCATGTGCAATGGAACTTTGGTTATTAGTTTATTATTTCATGTGACATGTTAGTTAGCCGTTATGATGGAAATTGAAAAATGAATATCTTAGAAATTTAAAATAATTATGTGATGTTTTATTTATATTTCAAATTATAGAAATATGTTATTACTCTAGAACCTTTTCCTTTTTGTAGGCGCACGAAGAAGGTGGGGAGTGTTCCCAAAATGGGAGTTAGGAATGGGACACCCAAATCCATTGTCAAATCATTAGGTACGAAAGCTAACCACTTGGATCAAGGATGAAATGGCTAGACAAGCAAGAAGGTATAAAGGATGACCATGAGCTAACTAGTTAAATTATAACATAATAAAAAAACTCAAATAAGAAAGATTACCTTCATTATGTGGATGATCTCAGTATACTTGCAAATTCTATCATGTCTTAGTATAATAATATCATGTCTATACTCATACTTGTGTGGGTATAAAATATGTACATATGTATATACATACACACACACATATGTATGTATGCGAATCTCTAATTTAGTGTATAGATATGTGCATGTATATATATACATGTTAAGGCTACTCAAACAAGCATGAATATAAAGGGACGACATTAACATATCAAGGCATGAATGAAGGTATTGTTGCCACCCTTATTCTTCTTATCTTGAACCTTAGCTATGGTTTATTTATTTTCCTTGAGCGGCCACCTTTTTCATGTCTCTTTTTATGGCATCGGGCTATATGTTACATTCTTTTTATTCAAATATGAATTAGCAGGCCCATGCGAATGCCTTGCCACCTCAACATTCTTGCGTAACTAAGCATACACTTGGGTGTCTTCTTGCTTATCGTGCTCGCCTCATTAAGGATGCATTATATACATTGCCTCTCGCCCCTCTTGGGTGGTTCTTCCATGCATTTTGCTTCCACAATAATTCATTCTTGTTCATGTTATGTTTTCTCTGCTCTTTCCAAGTAAGAGTGTGATCAAAATCAGCGACTGTATTTGAATCAGCCGAGCTTGTGAGATATTCCAGCATTATACGATAGGATTGAAAGCCTTGGTAGCCAGGTAGGTGGCATATGCCTGATGCCACCACATTCATATTTTCAAATCGTGTTTACTGATCTCAGGTCATGCATTGCATTTTATATACTATTTATCGTCATGCATTTTGAACTAGCCAGCTTGCCTCATAGAGAAGGCTTTTGTATTTGGCAACGGCACCAAATGTTTACCGCATAGGGTAAGAAGTTCAACACAAGTATAACACGATTCAATTCCGAACAGGTACTTTATTCATGTATGCACTTGCAGATTACAATAACTACAATGATTTCCGATTACAACGATGATTCCAAAGTCCATCTTGGACGTGTACATATACCTTTCCGAAGGGGTGACTCAAGCGTCATGCGCCCGTTCGAATACTACCCTATCCGTCAGCTACATTATACATTTTACCGACAACAGCCAGCTTGCCTCATAGAGAAGGCTTCTGTATTTGTTTTTCCTTGGAATCTAGAATCAGGATGTTTCAGCTTGAGTATTCTTCTTTCTATTAAAAATTTGTTATAAGAAATGAACTATCTAGTTGTCGAAAGACCTTAAGTGTGAAAGCATGCATGTTTTTCTGTCAAAGAGTGCTAACTCATACAGAGATACGGTCAATATATCTCTGAGATGGGGGCTGCTCTATATGATAAAGAAATAATTAGAATGAAAGCTTAACTCATTTATGATGCCATAGGCCAAAGCTGGCATGAAATTTGGCATTGTATATACCCTATGAACCAGATATCACATAAGAAACCTCCCCAAAATCCATCCATGAGGACTGTTTACTGTACAGGGTAAGAAGTTTAACACATGTATAATACGACTCAATGCAGAACAGGTACTTTATTCATGTATGCACTTGCTGATTACAATCCGATTACAAAGACTACAATGATCAATGATGATTCCAAAGTCCATCTCGGATGTGTACATATATCTTTCCGAAGGGGTGACTCAAGCGTCACGCGCCCATTCGGATACTACTCTACTTGTCGGCTACACTATACATTTTACTGACAACATCATCCCCTCCAAAAAAGAAAAGTCATCTCCGGACGACAGTACAACAAAATTCATTCACAAAATTTACTAACAAAATTCACCAATGCATAAGTACTAGACAGAGGGATGCGTCCCCCCTGGCGTAGTGGCCGTTTGCGTCCGCAACTCATTCACCTTTGCCCTTAGCTTGTAAACCTGTTTTTTCCTAATTTTCAGCTCAGCTTTTGCTTCCAACTGGAGCTCTAGGGCTGACTGCATCATCTCTCCGACCTCTCCCTTCTCCTTCTGCTACCATCTTTTCTTTTTCAGCTGCCAACTGTTCTTTTTCTGCCAACAGGGCTGTCCTCTCGGATTGCCAGGCCGCCCTCTCAAATTCCCAGGCCGCCCTCTCAAATTCCCAGGCCGCCCTCTCTTAAGTAAACTTGGTAGCTGACTCCTCCCGAGCTCTCTCAGCTACTATTTGGGCTGCCTGACTCCTCTGAAGAGTGTAGTATGTCTCCTTGTATAACTTCGCTATCTCCTGAATCAGTATCTCAATCTGACTCCCCATCTCAAGTTCCCTCATCATGGACCAATCTTGCCGCATCTCTGTGGTCTCCACATCGGGCCATCCCCTCTCCTCAAAACAAACTGTAAAGGTAGCTGGACATCCCGTCCGCATGAAGGATATGACTCCCTCCAGCTCCTTCTCCACTGACTCCAACGGCTGTGTCTTTGCCGAATTTAAAACCTGGCGAGCCCGAGATGCTAGAGCTACGACATCATTAAGAAAAACTGCCTCTGTCCTCGCTATCTCCTGCGCTAGTGGGTGTTCCTACTGTGTACCCATAGCCTTCTCCACTGCATCCGCCATACGCTCAATAGCGCGATGCAGTACTTCCTCACTCTATGCCTCTTCACCCCTTCGGTGCCCCTCGGCAATCTGTCGAAGTCTCTGTTTGCATTCTGCTTGTTGTGTTAAAATTAAAATTTCTTTTGTTGTACTTAGTTCATTTTTTTTATTTTACCTTATTTCGATCCTTGTTTGGCAAATTCGACATTAATCTTCATATCATTCCTTCGTTCCAGGTACGTCTGGCAAACAGCGCCAAATGTTTACTGTAGAGGGTAAAGATACTTAACACATGTAGTATAGCACGATACGACACAAAGCAGATACTTTATTCATATATGCACTCAAGGATTACAATGATTCACCGATTACAAAGACTACCATGATCAATCATGATTCCAAAGTCCATCTCGGACATGTACATATATCTTTCCAAAGGGGTGACTCAAGCGTCACGCACCCGTTCGGATACTACTCTACCCATCGGCTACACTATACATTTTACCGACAACAAGAACTGACATCGTCGAGATGAAGGGGGAGAATGGGAATAATCCTGCAATGAAAAGTGAATATAATCAGTAACAAAACTCAAAAATTCAGTAACTAAGATAGCTCATTGAAATCCTTTGTGTAAATTTTTGTTGTCAAATTGAGCGGTGGTGATCAGGCATCTATGTTGCTCATCCAAAATCCTTGGCCAAGGTAGGTTAATGGCATGATTTCCACTGTGATCACCAAAGGTTAGGGTGTTAGTGGTTAGAAGAAATATTGATTGGAAAGTGTCCACAACATCATCAATTGACTAACCGACACTCTAACACCAAGATGCTCAGTGGTAGGACAGTGGTGTCCCAAACCAACTCCTAGGGTAGGGACGACCTTTCTCAATGGAGATTGTGTGGTAATACCTAAAGCTTCGCGGTTGGGAGGTTAAGCCCATGGAAATGCTTCTCTCTTCTAGGTGCCAAGGCTTGCACAACATAGGGCCATCATCATTTGCTTACTCCCTCGTATATATTTCATGTTTTTGTAATATCAATTGATGTACAGAAAATCATCATGTATTTTTAAATTTGTATTTCTTATTTCTAGATGTCAAGAAATTAGATACATGAATTGCAAGTGAAATGGTAGTTTTAATTGAATATCATGTGAACCTAATAGTTGAAATGATCGTTAGTTCCTAGTTATTTGGAAATATATTTTATGGTTAACTTGTATTTTTCCTTCCATGTGAAAGAGTAGGATAACTGATATAACTGTAACTCTTTGCATTTGGTTAAGATTTTGATGTTGTTCTTTATTTAATGGTTAAATAGTTTCAGAAAATTTGAATGCTACACAAAGTCAAATCTACAATTTTTCTTCAAGCTCATAATGTTTCACCACCATCTCCATTTTTTTTTATTCTTGCAGTGTTTGAAAGGTGATTCAGAGATCTTTAGATTCTATATATGATTTTTCCAAAATCTGCTGCAGTTGTGTTTTATTAAATTTTTTGTGTTTTCACAAACTTGTCAATTACTTGGACATTTTAGCACTTGGAGAAGATACATTTGCATGAGATCTTTCTCATCAGGTGTACTTTACATTCACCAAGATTATTTGTGTCTGATTTGATCATTTTGAGGAGTTGTGAGTTTTCTATTCATTTGACTATTGTCATTCTGGCTAAGGGTAATTATGAGTCTTGGTGAAATAGCATCTTGAGTCTTGACACATCTTTTCAGTATAAATGTTGACTCATAGCTGAACCAGCCACAACAAAGGGTAATTTAGCTTGGGGTATTGTCATTGTAGGATCCATTTGTTCTAGTGTTGATCATTACAATGTGTGCTATATTGGACCGTAAGTGTTGATCATGGCACTATGTGGGTTGTGACAAGGGGGACCACCTCAAATTTGATCCTATTTGGGAGATTATTGATAGGAGGTGGAATAGTAAACTCTACCAAACCATCAATTTAGTAGGATACTTCCACAACCCTTGTTTTTCTCCTTAGATCCCCGATGGAGAGGTTGTAGAGGGCTTCACTGTATGCATTCAGAAGCTGACACCCAAGATTGAGGTGAGAGAACTTGTTGTCAATGAATTGCAAAATTATAGGGAATCAAAGGGTATGCTCTTTTTTTCAAAGTTGGCTAAGACAGGAAGAACCTCTCAAACACCAAGTATAATAATTGGAGCATATCACAACATCTTACTAGCTATAAATTTCAACTTTACAACTATTTGTATGCTTAATTTGATAAAATGTGTTTTGACTTAGCTTTTTAACTCTTCAATATGTTTTGTTGACTATTGGTGGACAAATTGGGGTGGAAATACCCTAAATCTGCATCTTATACCAACCTTATAGGGCATTGAGTTGCAAGTGTGATTGAAGCTTGTTTAAGGCCATTCATGTGAAGAAGAGGAAAAAAATAGCTTAGAAAAGTGTTGAATTTTGAACCAAAATATATGAGAATGCAACAAGTTGAAATGCAAAAATACAAATCAACAAAGAACAGTGAAGCCTTAATAGGAAAACCCTCCTCTTGAGCAGAAAAAACCAACTGCTAAATCTAGGAACCATAAATATAAATTAGCAACAAATGAAATGCAATAATTCAAAAACAATAGGTAACACCATAAGTTATCTTGAGAAAAACCCTCCTATTCGAGGGAAACAACCCAACCCACAAAATTGGTGATGCCTTTATTCATGTTTGAAACAATTACAACATCTTTCTACTTGTTGATGTCTCTGATTGACAATCAATAAGTCCTTTAAACAAGTTAGCCACCAAAATGTTTAAAGATCATATATTAAACAAAGAGATAAACTATGATTAATTGAAATATGTAGATATGTAGTATGATTGTCACAAAGAAATTGTTATTGTATCAGACTTAATTCTTATATTTTACTGAATCACTTGTTCAAGATCAGAATATGATGAAGAATTGAATATGGTGTGAAATGTTTCCAGCACTCTAATATCCTAGAAGTTGATATTCAGAATTTCCCTGCTTTCAATAACTTGAAGACTTAATTATTTCTATGTTCATTTTATATAAAAGCAGAGGAGACCGATGGTTATATATATGCGGCAATATATAGAGGGGTCACGACTAATAGCCGTGACTCATATTTGAGTCACGTCTATTAGTCGTGGCTATTCATAACTAAGCGCAGTTAATAATATATACGTGCCCGACAACATATAAGAAAACAAATGCAAGCGCTCGATAACATATATTGAGTCTAATATAAACCGACACCCGATAATGATAAGTTAGGTTTATATTCAATACCGATGAACCTCTACGTCAATGTGAATAGATATATATAATCATAATTTATGTCTTTAGTTTATATTTAGAATATATATATACATATGTATGTATGTATGTATGTATGTATATGTTTATCAAATATCACATATATAAGATGACATAAGTATAATTATAAGAGTTATGAATAACTCTCTAACTAATCTATACATTAACACTCCCTCTTAGATTAGTAGGGTAAACATGTATAAGAGGTCTTTGATTAGAAGAATTCTTTTATCCAATGTCAAATATAAAACATTGTAACACGTGAGAGTTTGGCCTACAAGAATATCAATTTCATGATATTCACCAATCTCTCAAAAGCAATGGTCTATCAGAAACATCAACTTAATGATGATCACCAAATGTGCAGTGTGGTAATGGCCTATCAAAATATCAGGGCATGATATACACCAAGTACCGAAAATATATCTATACAAACAACTTGTAGATAATCAAATTAATGATATCAACTGCCTAGTTGTTTGATTTACAAGATAAAGCCCTTACACGAGACACTTTCACAAAAATGAATCATGATACAAGTTATTGTAAGGATGTCACTTTACAACAACTTCTCTTGATACAAGTGAAAACCCTTTTGAAGTCGTCACTTCTTAAGAATTAACACAGGTTTTATTTATAATATATAAAAAAAATAATGTACAATAATCAATTTCTTTGAGACATATCCTCAGATTTTACAATCATACCAAGTTCTTTACGGAAAAATTCCACCTTTGTCTTAGCAAGTGGTTTGGTAAGAATGTCTGCAATTTGATCCTCTGTACTAATATATTCCAGCTTGATTACATCCTTCTCAACCATGTCTCAAACATAATGGTAAGGTATCTCGATGTGTTTTGATCTGTTATGAAACACAGGATTAAGAGATAACTTGATGTAGCTCTGGTTGTCACAATAAATAGTAGTAGGTGGAAGTGGCTTCCCAAATAATCCAAATAGAAGTTTCCTCAACCATATAGCTTCTCTTGCTCCCGTAGATGCAGCTATGTACTCGGCTTCTGTAGAACTCTGTGCTACTAAAGACTGCTTCCGACTAAACCAAGATATCATTGCTGAGCCCAAAGTAAAACAACATCCTGAAGTGCTCTTATGATTCTCTGAATTTCCTGCCCAATCAAAATCTGTACATCCCTTCAAATTTAATTCAGTTTTAGAGTATTTGAGACCATATCCAATAGTACCACTGAGATATCTAAGAATGTGCCTTGCTGCCACAAAATGGGTTTGTTTAGGTTTGCACATGAACTGACTGAAAACATTTACAGCATAACAAATGTTAGGTCTTGTGTTCACCAAATACATTAAAGAACCAATTATCTGCCGATATAGAGTAGGATCAACACTTTCAAAATCTTCAGTTGCTTCTTTTAGTTTAAGGAGATTTGTTTCCATAGGAGTTTTCATTGCCTTGCTATCCAACATGCCAAATTTGTTAAGTAGATCCAAAGTGTACTTGCCTTGATTTAGGAAGATCCCTTTTGAATTCTGCCATACTTCAAGTCCTAAGAAATAGTGTAGTATTCCTAGATCTTTCATTTCAAATTCAGATATGAGAGCTTGTTTACATTTTTCAATTAAATGATCTTCTCCTGTAATCAACAGATCATCAACATATAAAACCATAATTAACATATCCCCTTGTATTACTTTGTAATATAAATTTGGATCTGCAATGTTTTTGGAGAAGTCAAGTTTGGTTAGATGCTAATCTATCCATTCATACCAAGCTCAGGGAGCTTGTTTCAATCCATATAAAGCCTTTTTCAATTTGCATACATGGGCATGTTTATTGTACACTTCAAATCCTTCTGGTTGTTCAAGATAAACTTCCTCTGTAATGTCCCCTTTTTAGCATTCATAGCATGATGTTGTCGTTAGCCTATTTTCCCCATGGTCCCGTAGGCTAACCAGGACATTAAAGGGACTTAGAGGCCATTTGGCCTAGATAGTTTCAGTTGCAGGTCTTTCTGAGGGGTTTTGAGGCAACTTTGGGCATACTTACTATTTATAGTAAGTCATCTTGGATATGGTCGGACATCCAGTGGCAGCGGTATGTCGATGGTAATTGTTTAAAATCGACAAGAAGACTTGTTTATCATTGATAAGGTTTGTTATGCATTGATAAAGCTATTTTATAAAGTTAAATTTAAATATTTAACTTTATTAATGCATAGACTATAGTTTGTGGGAAATATTTAAATTAAAAGAGTCCCCTTTATTTTATAACACGTTGGAGACATAAGTTACATAAAGGGAGTTATCTTTTATCCCACATTGAGAAAACAAAAGATGGAGCTCTTGTGAGAACACTATAAAAGAAATGGAAGAGCTTCTTTTTAGCAGGCTTGGAAATATCAAAGAAATTGAGAAATTTTCTAGAGATTATGTTTCAATAGTTTGAAGGAAGAAATCCCTTCAAGCTGGAAATCTTGACGCCATTGAAAGATATGGTCTTAAGATTCAATAGGGTAGCAGTCTGAAAAAGCAGATACGAAAAAGCGGAATCGAAAAAGCAGGCCAAAAAAGCAGTCCGAAAAAGCGGAACCGAAAAAGCAGGCCAAAAAAGCAGTCCGAAAAAGCGGAACCGAAAAAGCAGGCCGAAAAAGTAGTTTGAAAAAGCAGTTCGAAAAAGCAAATCGGAAAAGCAAAGCAGAAGGGGCAGCATTGAAAAAAATTATTACAGCCATCTACAAACAGGTTCCTTTATTAGTATTGTTTTTTAGGGTGTTATAAGTTTCAGCTATAAGTGTGCATTATACCAGCATTATCATTTTGTAATCCATGTAAATGCCAAAAGTCTTGGCCATATTTCATGAGCATTGTGTTAGAAATTTCATTGCAAATTAAGAAGATAATAGTTGCTGGTGTCAATTAAGCAATTCAGTATCATTATTTATCAGCTAGTTAGTTTGCACACCAACAGTTTGTAAAAATGCCAGTTGGTTGTAGGTGTTCATTTCTCATGCTTGGATCATATATATGCACTGAATATTGTCAAAATTAGTAGCACACTCATGTTAGGCCATTGTGTAGTCCATTTGGAGTCTTCTAGCACAAGATTCTCATTGATGCAAATTTAAAAAGAGTCATTTAAAGCTAGCTGAAATACTATATCAGTCATACGTCCCTTGCATGTGAATTGTTTGATGAAATTCCTTGAGCTTTCATCAGCATTTTTTGAGAGCAGATTTGAGGAGGGCCATTACATCCTCTTCGATAACACCATTCAAAAATGCAGTTTTTACATCCATTTGATGAATTTTCCATCCCTTGGATGCAGCAATGGCTAAAACAATTCTGACTGAGGTATATCTAGCTACTGGAGCAAAAGTTTCATCATAGTCTATTCCTTCCTTTTGGGAGAATCCTCTAGCAACAAACCTGGCTTTGTATTTGTCAATACTTCTATCTGCAGCATGTTTTATTTTGAATAGCCATTTGGAGGAGACAACTGATTTATTTTTCAGTCTAGGAACAATATCCCAAACATCATTCTTAAGTATAGAGTTATATTCTTTTGTCATGGCATCTTTCCAGTGTTGATGTTTTATGGCTTCTTTTACATCAGATGGTTTAGATTTGGAAATTTCACTCATTAATCCAAGGTAACTTGAGTATATATTAGGACGTTTCCTCTCCCTAATGAAATTTGAAGGAATGGAATTATTTTCTTCAATTAGCTTTTTGGCCCATAAAGGTCTTTTCCTTTCCTCGGAGGTGTGAGTAATGTCCATAGGTTCAATTTGTTTATCTTCCTCCATTAGAGACTTCCTCTCATTATCAGGGTTTTGTTCTTCTAGAGTTTCTTCTGAATTTGATTCATCTTTAGATCTTTTGTAGGCCAAATCTTCATCAAATATTACATCTCGAGTTAGTTCAATATTCCTTTTTCCAGGGATATAGATGCGATATGCTTTTGAGGTTTCACTATAACCTACAAAGATTCCTTTCTTTCCTGAGGGCTCTAATTTGGTTCTCTTTTCTTTAGGAATATGTACATAGACAGGACGACCAAAAATTCTTAGGTGCTTAAGATTAGGTTTCTTCCCGATAAATACTTCTTCAGGAGTTTTAAATTCAAGATAAGAGTGGGGACATCTATTTTGAAGGTAAACAGCAGTATTTGAAGCTTCACCCCAAAGAAAAGTCTCAAGACTTTGATCATGAAGCATTGCTTTGGCAAAATGAATTATAGATCTATTTTTTTTCTCTCAGCTATTCCATTTTGTTGCGGATTGTAAGGAACATAACACTCCCTCTTGATCCCAACAGTTTTACAATAGTCTATAAAGATATTAGAAATGTACTCTTTACCATTGGCTGTTCTTAATACTTTTATTTTCTTTCTAGAAAAGTTTTCTACAATGGCTTTAAACTCTTTAAATTTAGAAAGGATTTCCTCAGATTCTTTGCTTTTAAGAAAATAGATCCATGTCTTCCTAGAGAAATCATCCACAAATATGTTGTAGTACAGAGACCCTCCTAGAGAGGGAACTAACATATGACCGCATAAGTTTGAATGAATAAGTTCTAGAATTTCTTTGGATTTAGTTTGACTATTATGGAATGTAGTTTTGACATTCTTCCCTAGAGCACAACCTTTACAAGTTCCTTCATGATATGGATTAAGCTTAGATATACCTGTTACCATTTTTCCTATAGAAGATAGTCCTCGAAAATGAAGATGACCTAATCACCTATGCTAGATTTCATTTTCTTTAAAGGAATCATGAATTAGAGCTGAATGAGAGACATAGTTAACCTGATAAAGACATCCATGTCTTGAGCCAATTTTGTATGCATTTTTTATGTTAGAGTTCTTAGGCCAAGCTAAGACCTTTCCTTCCATAAATGTAATCCTGAGTCCTTCATCTTCAAGTGTAGAGATAGAAAGCAGGTTTTTTTTATGCCGGGTACATTTAGTACCTTAGTAAGTTCAACTGTTTTCCCTGATTTCAGATGAATGGTACATGTTCCTATTCCCATTACGGGGTAGCTTGAATCATCTCCAATGGTTACTTCATCAACATAGTCTTTTTGTAGAGAGTCTAACTGACCTTTAAAACTTGTGATATGTCGAGAGGATCCACTATCAATTACCCAAGTGCTTGATCTGGTTGATGCTTTATTGGACAGTGCTGAATAGAAGGCATTATGCTCAGAATTCCCATTAGAGTTTTGAGTGGTTGCAAATGAAGCTTGAGTCTTAACTCTATCAGGACATCTAGATGCTGGATGTCCAAATTTATCACACCTATAGCATTGCATTTTGGAGAAGTCAGTGTGCTTTTTCCTTCCTTTGAATTTTCTTTTCTTCTTATTTACTTGAGTAGATAGAGCATGTACTTCTTCTTTTGAGGAGGAAACATTTTGACCTCGAGCTACTTGCATACACTCTTCTTGTATACAGTTAGCTTTTAGTCTTTCAAATTTAGGTAACTTAGACTGAGAGCATAGCCCTTGTCTAAAGGTATCCCATGATGATGGAAGACCTTTTAGAGCCATTATTGTCAACTCCTTTCCATCACATATATGTCCTACGGAAGAAAGTTGATTTCGAAGATCGGTTATTCTCATGAAGTAAGAGGAAATTTTCTCTCCTTTATTCATTTTAATATTTGACATTCTATCCTTTAAAGTAATGATCCGAACAGTATTGTTTATCTCAAACATATTTTCAAGAGCATTGTACATCTCATGTGTAGTGTCTAGTTCTGAGATTACAGGAAGTAGATGAGTTTTAACACCGTCCACAATAATTTTCATAGCTTTATTGTTATCACCTTCCCATTTTTCTATTTCATCATTTTCTTTAGGTAACGGGTTAGATATAAACTTATTTAAACCATGTTCTTTAAGTATAAGTTTCAGACGTAGCTTCCAACCTGCAAAATCTAAATCACCTTCTAGCCTATCTTCAAGTCTCATGCCGTTCACCATTTTATTAACAATATCTGATGCTTCTATAACCTAGAAAATTTATAGTTTGATATCAGGATACTTCTTTTAAGCCTGCTCTAATACCATGTTATTGTATCAGACTTAATTCTTATATTTTACTGAATCACTTGTTCAAGATCAGAATATGATGAAGAACTGAATATGGTGTGAAATGTTTCCAGCACTCTAATATCCTGGAAGTTGATATTCAGAATTTCCCTGCTTTCAATAACTTGAAGACTTAATTATTTCTGTGTTCATTTTATATAAAAGCAGAGGAGATCGATGGTTATATATATGCGGCAGTATATAGAGGGGTCACGACTAATAGCCGTGACTCATATTTGAGTCACGTCTATTAGTCGTGGCTATTCATAACTAAGCACAGTTAATAATATATACGTGCCCGACAACATATAAGGAAACAAATACAACCGCTCGATAACATATATTGAGTCTAATATAAACCGACACCTGATAATGATAAGTCAAGTTTATATTCAATACCGATGAACCTCTACGTTAATGTGAATAGATATATATAATCATAATTTATGTCTTTAGTTTATATTTAGAATAACAATATATATATATATGTATGTATGTATGTATATATGTATATATATGTGTATATATATATGTGTGTTTATCAAATATCACATATATAAGATGACATAAGTATAATTATAAGAGTTATGAATAACTCTCTAACTAATCTATACATTAGCAGAAATCTTTTGAATTCTGCTCGCACATCGAGCATCATATCTACTTATTGCAGTAATAATAATACTGATGAAATGCTATTGCAAATACAAGCTTCTTGATTCACTACCAAAAACTCAGAAGACAGTAAGTAGGCTTTACACAAGAATGAATAACATATGAAAGTGACACCACCTAAAAGGCAAGTCTATCACAAATGATAAGTCATTGCCAATTCCACATAATTCCAACCAATGCATTAAAAGAGCTATGGTGAGCAACTGTTTTGGCATTATAGAATTACATGAAAATATCTCAAATGAAGCAACACCTCCAAAATGAAGAGAGTCGACATTGATGAGAAAATCGTCAACAATATAAGTTGAGGCCTTAATTAAGAGAACCGACAACCATAAAAGCCAACAAAGCAACTTGATTAACAAGCCAACTGGGATTGCATAACGCCATGTAGCATAAAGCACATAAACATAAAATAGAAGAACATGTAACAAAAATCAAATGTGTTAGCTCAACATAAGGAGAGATTGAGAGAAATCATGAACAACATCAACTGATCACAATGAAAGGAACAAAGAGATCAACATGAACCAAGAGAGATGAGAAATCGCTGAATAGAAGTAAAATGGCAATCATACGAGGTAGACAATCTCTATCGCTGCTACACTTTCTTGAACTCCCTCTTAGAGAAGATGTCATTGTTAAGGCTAAAATTTGCACCCTGTTAAACTAAATAAGTTTAACAATCTTTCCTAACATGGGATTCATTTCTGCATGTGGGAAATGCGTAACTAGAAATGAAACCTCTGGATTCTAGGCCAGTTCCTATTGGATAATCACTAATAACTCTAGAAAACTAACTTGAACTAATGGGAAAAAGGATAGAAGTTACTGAAATGAACCTAAGACCTTAAACTCTAAACTAGAGAACTAGGTGATACACTGAAATATGGGTACAAAATGCATGAACAACTTCACTTTGGAATATTTTTTCCATGATTTAAACACTTCTACTTTGTAAAGGTTTGCACAAATATTTCACAATGAGGTTTTTTTGAAAGAAAAGTTAAGGAAACAATAATATCTCACTTAACAGTCCTAAGAAATGACACACAATGTAACCTGCAAACAAACTTACAATCTTACAATTTGGTAAGGGTTGAGACAGAAACAAAGGAGTCCTAAAACTCACAGATTTATCTTATCAATCAGACATTTACATAAAAATTGCAGGGAAAAGAAAAGGGTTGTAATCAATCTGAAGAAAATTACTCCAAAATGCTCTAATTCATATATCTATTCAAAAAAATTGAGTTAAAAAAGACACAAAAAATATCTTAAGGACACCAGAAAATATGTCACAAAATCCCTTGTTTGCATATTCAGAACTGACTCTCAAAATTAGAGCTCAAGAACTAAATACAAACCCCTTAGGGTCGAATCCATGAAAAATGCCTCTGAAAAGGGAGTCATAATCACTGAAAATGATGATTCACTGCCCTATGAACTCCACTAAGTCATAATGAAACCAATGACTCATATTGAACTGCCCTAAAAATATTCAAAAAGGTCATAAAGACTCTCAAACTGCCAAGACAAGGTCAAAATTCGACCCACAATCCTGAAATGACTCAAAAATTCCGTAGATATTCTCTCCATGACCTTAAATGATAGTACTAAGTCTTTGAAAACAATAACCCATAAGACTTAGTATTTTAAAAACATGTCATATTGACTCATTAGTCCTAAGACCAATTCAAATATTCTCCTTCCCTCTTATTTGCATTTTAAGAAATAACAAAAATATTAAAAATTACTTATAGTGTCATCTAATATTTATGTTTTACAATATTAAACTTATGCAAATAAAATAAAACTTACAAATAATTAAAATTCCCCCCTTCCCAAAACCCACGACATATATTACATTTCATTTTTGAGAAAAGAAAAAATTCAAAAACTTCTCCCATGTCGGCGGATTTCAAAGATTATCAAAAAGGAGAAAGCCATAATATCATTTGTTACCCTAAACTCCTCTCAGTTTACATTGCATTCATTCTAGAGAGCTTGGGAGAAAACCACGGCTAGGGTTTTAAAGGCATTTTTTACTTTATCTGCGGCCGCCATGACTGGAAGTATCTTTCTTCTTGCTGGAGCTGCCATGACTGAAAGTTGCTTATCTTTTGAAGCCACCATTCTTATGAGTTGCTCCTGCTTGTAAAAGGTAATGTTCTTGTTATATTTGCAAGGCATGTTTTCACTAGAGTTTTATGCTGTGCCATTATTTTCATTTTTGTATTCTGCTTGAGCCGCTATTCTTACAAGTTTTCAGGGCATATTTATCTAAGCCACCATGCTTTGAAGGTTATATATCTGTTTTTGTTTTTTACTTTCTGCAGATAAAGGATTTTTGCTCTTAATTCGATTTTGCTGAGCAGATTTTAATGCTTTTTCAATAAACCCAAAATGGGTTTCTTTCCTCTTTCTAGAGTCATACTCTCATTTCGTGCTGCTATGCTTTTCTTGAGTTTTCTGATCTGCTGCTGTTTTCTAGGCACATTTTAATGCTTGAGGTTTTCATTCTTATGAGTTTTATGCCTCTAGTGCTGATATTTTTTAACCTGGGTAAAACCCTTGCAGGATAGAGCTCGTGTTTTTTTTGCTCTAGTATTATATCGTTCTTCACTTGACAATATTTCATGGGCTATATGCAGCACTGTGAGATGGCGATCTTCTACAAATTTCACTCACTTCCCATACATACCTGGAAAATTTCTCATACTGGTAGCCACCATTTCAATGAAAGCTTTATTTTGACTTGGGCTTAAACCTCTGCTTGAAACCACAGCTTCCTTTGGATCTATTAGTTCATCTTGAAAATGTAGCTTAAAACAATGGTGAAGTTATCTTGAAAACCCTTTCCTGACAGTCACAAATTCATCCTGTAGGCTATTATGTGAATGTGATATTTTCCTTTTTATAGATTTGCATCATTTTAGTTGAAAAATATTCAGATCTTGAGATGAGTTTTCTCAACAACATATAACCCTTGCTCTTCTTTCCTTAGTTTTTTCTATCATTTTAAGGAAATCTCGGGATAACTGTCATGCATGTTGGGGCTCCACAATTTTTTTCAGAAGCATATCTGCTATCTTGACAAGGGTTTATTTGCTTCCTGAAGATTTTTATGCCAAAACCAGACTTGAGTGTAGATATGCAGCATTTATTGTGTGATATCTGATATTCTTCTGATGATATTCTCTGTCATTTTCTTGTTGGTAACTTGTTTACGAAGTCTACAGGCTGACCATGTAACTTCTTATTCAGCTACCCCAACATAAACCACCACATTCTCTAAGTGTTAGTTGCTCCCTTCTCTTTAGCCATGTTATCTGCTGCTTGAGGATGAACTTTTCTGGAAATTTCCGAATGGTTACCATGTAATATAAGTCCCATTTTCCCTTTCTTTCTATTAGAAGTCATTAGTCACTGGTTGTGCTAGGATATATTCACACATCCTTTGAATAGGTGAATTTTGAAAATGTTCCAGTCAGCTTCTGAGTGTTTTCATTCATTTGCTTCATTGATTCTACAACCATTTGATAATATGACTGTTATCCTCTTATCGTTTAGCTGTCATGAAGGCTTTGTATAAAGTTTTAAAGAAACCCTTTCACATTCCTGAAGGAAATGCATTGTTTTTTAAGAGAATGCTGTTGTGTCCTGTTGCTTAATGTTGGTAACCAAATCTGGAGAAATCTAAGCATCTGAAGCATATTTATTCCTTCTTCTTGCTGATTTCTGTAGGTATGCTGTAACTGCAAGCTTCATTTAGCTAATCTGCTATTTGACTGCTATATAACAAATCTGGGCACGTTGAGGGCTTTTTGCTTCTTATTATTTGTCATAGACGCATTTCTCATTTTGAAATTCTGACGTAGGCATTTTCTGTTTCTAACTTGAAGACCAATATGAACATGAACTGTTGTTGAGTTGTTTCTTGTCCACTTAATCAGCATACGCACAAGCTTTATTTTGATGGAATAGATATAACCCCAGTGAATAAAGAGTATTTTATGAGGTTCGAGCATGGGTTCGTGACACTCATAAACTACTTTTTGTGACTTTACATTTATAGTTTTTAGTGCTTGTTTCATGTGAACTAAACATGCTTGTACTTGATTATAATGAAAGGTTTCATATTAAAAATAATACGTCCCTTTAACATTATATTTTTTTGTACTATCTTTGATATGTATTGAAAATAGGGAAAGACAGTACATGTGTGGGATGACTAGTTACAAGTATTCAGTCATTGCTTAGATCTTTCGAGATCTAACCCCACCTTTCCTTCATGTAGGGAAATGAAGACTGGAACTTGGCAGATCAGGAGCTGCACCAGGAACAGCATTATGGATCACTTAACTAGTCAAAAGCTGGAAAGGCAATGACTAGTTACCTCTAACCCTACCTTCATATGTATTATTTTTTCATATTCTGAATATGTATGAAAGACAGTAATTAAACTCACAGCTTGTGTGAGATGTTTTCTTTCAGCATTTTCTATTGCAAATATCGATTGTATATTTAAAAAATGAATAATACAAGGACATTTCTATTCCTTTGAGAATATCAAATGAAAAGTGTTTTTCAGCAATTTCAAGTTTGAATTTTCAAAACTGAATTTTAACCTAAGTTAAAATTAAGTAACAGTCATCTCATGGCAAGTGCATGAAGCTGCAACCAAAATGAATGCAAACAAATTTTTATCATAGATTTTTCAATAAAACTCTTATCTCAGAGCTACTCCAAGAGGGTGAATCAAAAACAACAAATGAAGTCATGGAGTCACATGACTTCCACCATGGCTACTCCGAGATGGTGGAGCCACCATAGCTACTCCCAGAGAATGGAACACGAGATTTCACCTTGAACCTCTTTTGCAAAGGACTCATTAACAAGGGATTGCACATTGAACTTCTATCGCAAAAAGTAACTCATTAATATATACAAAGAATCATTGAAGTTGAGACTTGCATAGCAACAACATCATTCTCCACTATTGATGTTATTGTCATAGTTACGGGACTTAGACTCACCTTTGACTCGGAAAGTCAAAATTGGGCTCGGACTCGGCTAGGATTCGACAAGGACTTGAAAAATCGAAAAATCCATGAAATTCATTTTTTAAAAAGAATTTAAAGATTATTTCATGTATCTTTTAGTGAATTAACATCAAATACACAATAATTGAGATAAATAGAAGATACTTAACACACATACACAATTTTGTATAGATCACATAAGTATAAAATTGAATTTCTGAAGGAAAAAAATTGAATAACATAATATAAAGTTAGACATAGTGTCCCTGCCAAATGTCTACAATGTATGAGATCCAAGGAATCAAAAGATCAAAACATACATCAAAATATCAGCTAGAGTGTAGTAGACTAGGGCTAATTGTAGCCTATGCCTGTAATGTCCCCTTTCTTCAGGAGAAAATTTAATAATAATAAGAATAAGAATATAAGGTGAAAAGATAGAAAATATTAAAATATTACTATAATTTTAATTACAGTGATAAAAATGAATAATAAATTCTATAAAGAATAATAATAAATTAAATATAAATAGATAGACTAATAATAATAAGTTATTATCAATATAAAAATATGATATATTATTATAATATAATATCATATTTTCAATATTTAATATACTATTGAAAAAATAATATAATAATAACAAATATCAAATAACTATTAAATAATGAATATAAATATAATTCCAAAATATATTGTCCATAGCACATATATTTCTGAGAATGTATATTGATCAAAATAATATCAAAATTTTAATAAATCGATGATGATTGTTAAAATTAATCATTAGTAATATGAAATTTTTGGAGAGGGACGTGACTATTGGAGACGGGAGAATACAGATATAAAAAGGAGATTAACATTTGAATACTGGGGGGCAGAATGGGGAAGAAGTGGAATTGGCAGTGAATAAATGTACAAGAATCGGGAGATTCTACATCAGTTAAGAACTACGGCCAGTGCCTACAATTCATCTTGCTTTATCTTACACTTCATTTATTATACAACTTAAACAGATTTATTGGGTATTTGAATACAATCAAATTCCTTGGAGGCGACCATTCCCATAAACAATATATAGTACTGATCAAACTCAATTTAAAAAAAAAAAAAGACACATAAGAACAGGCGATTATTGAATACATTTCATATTGATCACTGAATAGAAAAGAAATATAAATATAAAAATAACATCCCTAGCAGCATCAGGAGCATACAGATTATAAGAAGCCTTAGCACATCTCTGCAACTGGTATGTGCAATATTTCTTCCGGGTTATGCATATTAACAATTCTAATAAGAATCGATAACAGAAAATTACCATTAAGACAAGATATAGATGAGGAATCAGCTCGACGTAAAACTGAATTGCATAGGGCAGAGGATGAATAATAGAGTTTTAAATAGCGCAAACCATTCTTATTCTGTAAGCAATGGTCATATACGTTCAAGTAGGGAAGATACATATAATTGAATATCAGAGGAAAATCTTACGTAGCTGACAACATATCCAATCACTGAGTCAGCAGTCCAAAACATATTGGAGTCTGGATCAAAATAAGGAGCAGATTTTTAAGAGAGCAGCAACGGATCAATTCAGGGCACAAATCTGATAATCAATTGATAGGTCATTGTTTGAGGTCAGTTCAGACATAGCATCCCCTTTGAATTAATATAATATTCAGGGCACAAATTTGATAATCAATTGATAGGTCATTGGTTGAGGTCAGTTCAGACATAGCATCCCCTTTGAATTAATATAACTTGTAGTATGGAGGACACAATTTACACTAACATCATAATCAGTCCATTTCGAAATTCATATCACAGAATGACAAGAATCAAACAATAGGGAATTATGAAAATATATTAGATATTGATCATATAGATCAGAAAAGTCTCATGAATAAGAATTATTATTTATAGAATATCGTAAATGATATGGAAGAATCAGAGAATACATAATATATTGAATACTCTTATAAAGAAGAGATGCAGAAGGGGATGAATGATATTTTGTTACCAAACATATATGATGGAATGTGATCATATCTGATTTTATCAAGGATAAAGACTAGAAATAGATATCAAATATGGAGCACACGAACTCATAAATAGGAACAAAGAACGATCCAAATCTTAAATAAAAGCTTTTGAGTAAATTATATGTGTTCCTAGGTGGGGACATTACAATGCCCTCCTACAAATACACCTAAGGTAAGACATGGAAGACTCTAGAGCCATCCTCTCTCCTTATGTTTGGGGCTAAACCTTAGGGACATCCTCATCCACACCCACATAATCTTCATCATCAGACTCGGATCCACCACTCCTAGCCTGAGGGTCTTGCACTTGATCTCCTTGCGTTGTAGCCTACTCGACTGCCATCGCTACTGTCTCTGCCTCCCAGTCCACCTGATCAACCCACTTGACATCTTCATCAATGAAGACAGGATCAACAATCTATGTGTTCCACTCTGCATGTAGATCAACAGTCTTGGATACAATCGGTGATATATCGGTGCCCTGGATCTGTCTATGGAGAAGGTGAAGGTTGTAGTGAACAAAGACAAGATCATTCAATTTTTGCACAAACATGGAAAATGCAAATAATTTTGTAGAAGCCTCCTCTAAATGCTTCCTTTAACTCCTCTCAATACTTAAGTGCAAGCTATAAAGTTGAACAAACAATCAACAATCGATAGGAGAGCCAATTAATTTGCTAATTTCTCTCTCAAAACCCCAATACTCTTCTCTAACTCTTTTATCTCTATCAGAAGAATTAACAAAGGATGGAATGACCTTTTTAGGTAAAATATATGTTATACAAAGCACAAACAATTCACTTAACCCTTTATTTTATTATTTTTTGCACTTTATGAGTCATGTTGCCAAAGAGAGTCCAGAGCTCGAGACTCTGCGAGTCAGGAGAGTCCTTGGACTTGGCAAGTCCATGGTGACTCTGCTAGGACTCTGTCAAGTTCGAGGCTAGAGGCAATCTGCTTCATTTTGATAGACTTTGGGTTGAACTTGGCGAGCCCTTCTCTGACTCACAGAGTCTCGGAACTATGGTTATTGTAGCTATGGTCAGATTCCTTTTGGGGGACATAGATAATATAAAGGCCGTGATAGTATAATTATCAAATTAACAATAATTATATTATTTATATTATTGAAAATATAATTATATTATATAATTATTGTATTCTATTTTAATATTATATAACAATAATATTATATAATTATTATATTATAATAATAATATAATAATTAATATATTATAATATTATATGATTATACCAAAATGGAAAAGTGGTGTTCCTTGGTTACAGGGCATCACCAAAATATATGTAGGAAGAATGAGCCTTTCTCCAAACTATTGAAAAAGATACACCATTTGATATTTTCAAAATCCACAATACCAAGCTTATCCCTTAAGTAACGAAACTTCACTCTTTGAAGTGACTTAGTGAGGATGTCTATAGTCTGCTCCTTTGTAGAAATGTACTTGAGCTCAATTGCTTTCCATTGAACCATATCTCTCAAGTAATGATATTTAATTTCCACATGTTGAGTTTTATATTCAAGAAAAACTAGATTAACTAAAAGCTTCACAGAACTTTGGTTATCACAAAGAATTATGTAGGTTCCAAATGCTTCCTAAACAAACCTGAATGCAATTTTCGAAGCTAGATAGCTTCTCTTGCAGCCACATAAGCTGCAACATAGTCTGCTTCAACTGTGCTCTAAGTAACACAGGATTATTTCCTGCTGCACCAGGAAATCATTTCTAAACCTAGGCTGAAACAACCACCTGAAGTGCTCTTCTTGTCAGGCACACAGCCTATCCAATCTGAATTAGAGAACCTCTGTGAGTTCATCTCTACACATAAAGAATATTTTAAACCATATCCCATTGTACCACAGACATATCTCAATATGATTTTGGCTACCACAAGTTGAATTTGTCTTAGTTCACACATGAACTAACTCAAAGTATTTTCATCATAACAAATATTAGGCCTTGTATTAACTAAATACATTTAGGAACCAGTTAACTGCCAATACATAGTAGGATCAACTAAATCTGAAGTGGCTGCAACCTCATGCACCTTTTTCAAATTTTCTTCCATGGGAGTCACCATAAACTTACACTCTTAACATACCAATTTCTTCAAAATATCAATAACATATTTTCCCTAACACAATATAATTCATTTGGCCATTGCCAAACCTCTAGCCCAAGGAAGTAATGCAGTAAATTGAGATCTTTCATTTCAAATTCAGAAGCTAGCTCTTTACATTTGATAATGAGATCATCATCAACAATGAGAAACAAATTATCAGTATAAAGAACAAGAATCAACACCTTGTCATCATTTACCTTGAAGTACAAATTTGGATCAGCATCATTCTTTTGGAATTCCAAACCTAAAAGATAGTGATCAATTCTCTCATACCAAGCTTGGGGAGCTTGCTTAAGGCCACACAACACCTTTTTCAGCTTGCATACATGAGGCTCCTTATCATGAATCAAAAAGCCTTCTGGCTGCTCAATAAATGCTTTCTCGTGGAGCTTTGAGACCACATCCTACAACCTCAATCATCTTCCGTACAATCTTTGGACTAGCTCATCACCTCATTCTTCACTCCTGGGTCCCCGACATTGGGGTCGAAGTAGCCCCTTTGCCACTCTTTGGTTCCCACTAGGTCTGTGAGACCTCGCAAGGGGGTACACTCGACAACATCACCCTAATTACAGTGTCTCTTTGAGATGGTTTGGGGCTCACCCTCATCTGAGGCTGCACCCCCCGGCTTTTGACTACTTCTCGCCTGTAAGGAGTAGTCAGTTGGTTTGTCTTTCTTTGGTTCTTGTTCTCTTGCTTTCTTGTCTTGTTCTTTTTGCGAACACTGTTTGGTGCTTCCGCTGCTGGTTGTTTCTCTTCCTACACTTTTCAGTCCCTTAGAACCTTGTGGTCTCTTGTTGGACATGAATAAATTTTTCTTATCTTCAATTATCCCATTTAAGAAGGCTTTTTCACGTCCATTTGATGAGATTTCCAACCCTTCATTTTTGCAATATCTATGTTGGTTGTAATGGAAGTGTAATGAGCTACTAGTGCAAAAGTTTCTTCATAGTCCATGCCTTCCTCTTGTGAACAACCTCTAGCTACAAATATAGCTTTATGTTTGTCATCGGTGGAAACTATGTAGCCGACGGGTTGGTGTTGTCGGTGGAAATTGGGTAGCCGGCGGGTTGGTTTCATCGATAATGATGTGTAGCCGATAGGTTGTTGCCATCGATAATTGTCATATAGCCGACGGACCCCTTCGGTAATTGTTATGTAGCCGATGCACCCCTTCGGGAAGGTTCGGCGGAAGGTATTTATATCCTGTCTGGGATCATTGTAAATGATCATATCATCCTATCAAGCATAATGTAATGTTCTGGCATATGCGAATAATCAAAGGAGTTCTGCTATTCGTATCTATCATCTGTATGCGTTAATCCGTTTACCCAGTATGGTAAACATTTGGCACCGTTGTCGGGGATTGAACCCGGGTCACCCACGTGATAGGCAGGAATACTCACCACTATACTATACCCTGTATGATAAACATTTGGCGTCGTTGCCCTATGAATCTAGAAGGTGGGAGGAATGAAGATTAATGCCAAATCAGCCTAACAAGGATCGAAATGAGGTCAAGAGACAAGATGGAATCCGTACTACACAAAGAAATTTAATTTTGGCGCAACAGGCCAAACACAGACGGAGGTTTCAGAAGATTGCCGACGGACACCAAAGCGCAGAAGAATTGTTGGAGGAGACTCAACAGCGGGTGGAGTTGGTGGAAGAAGCACGGGAGGAGTTTTTGAATTTGTGTTCGCTGAGGGAAGAGAATCCAGACGAAAGAGCGTCGACTTTCACGGCTCGGAGTGCTGATGGAGCACAAGTGTGGAGTGAACTCTTCATCTAGGATACACTTCTGCGAGAGACAACTTCAGAAGATCCTTCTTCACCAACGTTCGCAGCTGTTGAGACTGCCGGTGTGGGAGAACAGATCGCCAGTGTGGGAGTGCAGATCGCCAGTGTGGGAGAACAGATCGCCAGTGTGGGAGAACAGTCCGCCGGTGTGGGAGATCAGTCCACCGCCAGTGTGGGAGATCAGTCCGCCGGTGCAGGAGTGCAGACCACCGGTGTGGGAGTGCAAAGCCACAGTGTGGGAGTGAACAGCGCCAGTGTTGTAGGACCGAGCAATGCCTGTTTACCAAATCCAGTTGCGATGGCGGGACCCAAAGAAAAGTTGCTAAAGTTTGATGGCAATGGTACAACTGACCCCATCTAACATTGCAAGACATGTGAGATGATCTGGAGGGCAAATGGCATAACGGATGCCAACGAATGGGTGAGGCAATTTCCAGCAACCCTACGGGGTGTTGCAATTGATTGGTTCGCCGATGCAGATCCCTAGAACTTAACCACTTGGGATGACCTCAAGAAAGAGTTTACGGCAGAATTTCAACTACTCCACGATGACAACGAAATTGTAGAAGAGATATACAATACTAAGCAGGGGAAGAATGAAACTGTTCACGTCTACACCAGGAAATTAAAAGATTTGATAAACAAAATGGAAAATAAGTCGACGGACGGACTTCAGAAAAGATGGTTCGTGGAAGGCCTACGCCCAAAGCTGCGGAAGAAAATGAAAATTGTGCTGTCGTCGTCATACACGGAAGCCTATAACAGAGCATTGAACCTCAAAAGTGAGCAAAAGACAAAGAAGAAGAAGACTAGCTCATCTGATTTTGATGACGACGAGCCTTCCGGAGAAGATAGCAGTGACGATGAAGGCAGTAGCAAGAAGGTCTGCGCCCTACAGAAAGACATGATCTGCATGATGGAGTTTAAAAATATGCAGAAGGAGACGAAGGGCAGTGAGCTGTGGTGCACGGAGTGTAAGACCGATGGTCATACTAAAGGATCCTGTCCAAAGAACCAATTCTGTGACATTTGTCAAATCATGGGCCATTCGACAAAGGAATGCCCCTTTAACATGAAAACCAGAGGATCTCCGCAGGTGCTTCTTACACAGGCAGCTTCCACGTCAGGAGGGAACGGAAATGCAAACCTTGATGGTGCCACTTCGGGTGGGTACATGAATAATAGCAGAGGGCAAAACAACAACAATGCGAACAATAACAATAACAATAACAATGGCAACCGAAGTCGAATCCAGTATGATGCAAACGAACGGCCGATTGTTCAATGCCGAGCATGTAATTTGTGGTTTCATTTTGCACAGGACTGTACAATGGCGAACACACTAAAATTATTATGTAGATGGTGCGGACTCGGCGATCATGAAGATGCCAAGTGCTCGAAGTCTAGAGTGAATCTGATCACTATTTGAATGGATGAAGAAGAGGTTCTGGCAATTACGCGGAGGCAAGCAAAAGAGTACTTGGACTCGGCTGAAGAAAAGAGGAAATTTGGGGAAGCACGGGCAGAGATTGAAAAGGCATCGCAGGCGAAGACCTCACAGCTAAAAGACACCATCGGCACCTCGGCAAGGAATGCTGCGGAACAAAACATTGTACGATAGATTTTACAAATGGAGGTACCTGTCAAAATAGGCGATTTGTTGCTCACAATGCCTCAACTCCAATCAGAACTCACAAATATTGCACCAGCTTAGAGGATATCAGGAGAACAAGGTAGAGGGAAAGAAATTGCTGCAGGCGGAGAAGACCAAATGTTGCTAGCCCTCACATCTGTCCGGCATCCTGCGGTTTTCAAGATGGGGATCCTCGGACATGTTGTCACAGACACAATAGTCGACGGAGGGTCCGGTGTAAATGTCCTACTGGAGGAGACCTGGAAAAAGTTAGAGCAACCGATATTGTGGCCCCCTAAATTTCAGTTGCTCACAGCGGACCAACATGGCATTAAACCTTTGGGCATACTCATGGCACACAACCGTTCCTATTGGACTTTGTGGTGATCCTGTTGAAGAGGAAAGGGTATGACGCTATTCTTGGCCACGGATGGCTTATTCAAGCGAGAGTAAGACACGATTGGAAGAAGACCACGCTGTCACTCGAAAGTAAAGGCCGGCGATTTGTTATTGATCTGCACACTCAAATGGTTGGGGAAGAGGCCTTGTCATCAGATTTCGAGGGAGAGGAGGATGAAGGAAGACAACATATGGAACCAAATCGGGAGGGAATCCTACGATTGGACAGAGGACCAATAGATGACGACTTGGATTCGGTCAATGGTCTCTTCCACTGGCAGATGGAGGACTACAAACTGTTCTAGAGCTACAATGTACTGACAGTAGAGGAAGGCCACAATCGAGATGAATTTCCAAGAGAATGCAAAGAAATGAAAGAGGGGGATGCGTCGCTGGATGAGACACCCACCCATACATTCACTGAGGGGGAGCCCATCAAATACAACGAAGCCACACTACGAACCATGAAATTGGGAGATGAGGCCGATGAATCAACTTCGAAAAAAGTGGAGCTGCAGCAGAATAAATTAGAGAAGGAGATTGAGGTTACTGTGGAAACAGTGATAGAGCAAGAGCTCTCGGAGAAACTGGAGATCAATGAAATGGTGGAAGAAAAAAATTGGGAAGGAAGAAAGCAAGGGCAAGCGTAAGAAGAGTAAGAAAAGAAAGCAAGCGAACAAAGTAAAAGGAGGGGAATTGAAGAAAATCATAGAGGAAGAGGGAGAAGTAAAGAAAATCACACAGGGAGGACAGCTGAAAACAACAAAGGTTGATGGAAAAGTAGAGAAGAAATTAGAGGATGATCGAAGAGTGAGTGCAGTCTGCCCGGACAAGGGTTCCGTGGACACCTTTTTCGTAGGCTGTGTCTCCGCGGGAAGTCTTTTGTTCCCCACGGCCCGCCCTTATCTCCCACGGACTTTTGTTGTGCGGATGGCTTTCTATTCTCCGCGGATTGCATCTTGGTGTTTGCGGGCTCATCTTGATCATTGGTAGCTTCACTTTTTCAACCATGGCGTAGTGCAACTTTTTCCTGTCTTCTGCGGATTCTTCTACACTGTGCATTGTGATTGCGGGTTGTCTTCATTCTTCCTTGGTGGCATCTTCTTCCACTCCCGGTGGTGTTCTTTCTTTCACAGTTTCCTTGGATGGCTCCCTAGTTCAGCAGGTGGTGTTGTTATGTGTCTTATGTCTCCCTCGTCGTTGCAGGATGGTGAGGTTAGAAGGAAAAATTGAGTTATTGTACTTGTTTAAAAAAATAATAATTTAAAAAAAAAATAGGAAAAAAAAAAGAGAGAGCCCCGCGGATTGTTGCTCCGCAGGCACCTATCCTGCGGGGAACAACCCACGGACTCTTGCTCCGCGAACACCTGTCCCGTAGACTGTGTCCTGCAGGGAACAACCCGCAGATTGTTGCTTCGCAGGCACCTGTCCGACGGACAGCTTTCCGCGGGTGGTCCCGCGAACTCCCTTCCCGCGGGTACTTTTCCCGTGGCTATTCTTTTCGGCAGGCTTTGTTATCCTGCAATCCTCTTTCCGCGTCAACTCATTCCGCGGACTTCGGTGATCTTGCGCGTGAAGAAAACCTCCCACGGAGCTCCATCTTCATTCTCGCAGATTTATTGCTTCCGCATTCGAGTAATAAGGCTAGAGGAACACTGTTCTGGTCATCGAAGGTCGTGGATTCAAGCCTGGTAGAGATACATCAATGGCTTTGAAGTGAGTTGTGTTTGTTCGCAGACCATTTAACTCTGGCAATGTTTTATTACCTTTTGTGGACATTGAAAGAATTTTTTTCTGCGTGACATACTCTTCTCTTCTGCAGAGTCATTGGTATTGTTTTCTACGGGCATGTAGTTTCAGTTGACAATCTATGACAATGTATTGTTTTTCTTACTGCTGTGAATGGGGACTTCCATTTTTGAGCGGGCGTAGGGGAATTCATGAATAAGTAGCAGACAATCAAGACGTCCAAGAAAGGTGACAGGTGGTTTGCTAAAAAAAAAAGAAAAAAAATTACGACAAATTGAAACAATTCATAATGAGTAATGGATGATGCCAAAGGGAAGGGGAAGCATCAGTGGTTTCCAGAAAGAGGGTGGAATCAGAAGAAAATGACAGAAATAGTGTGTTCCATGCAGTTTTGTGTGGGTTTCGGAGTGTCCCAGGACCCCGCGGGAGCGCTGCTCCTCGACCCCACCGGGGGTGTTGCCCCCTAGACCCCCAGTCATTGCGGATACCAGTTGTGGGAAGTGTGATCAGTTGATGAAGACTTGGAGCTGCTGCAGGCATGGAGAGTCTGTGTGTGAGAGGTGGTACTCGGAGTAGGTGTTTGGCGTGAAGCTGTCTAGGTGGATGCATAGAGAGCTCGGGAGGAGCTGATCATCTAGTTGAGGGCAGTTCAGCGACACTTGGCTCAGTGTACCCAGGAGTTGGAAGCAGAGAAAGCGGCTCAAGTGGCTATTAGGGTCAGATGTCAGTTTGGCTAAGGTGACAGTGTTGAAGACCAGTTTGGTGCAGGCACGGGCTAAATGTGAAAGTGATGTGACAGAAGCAGATCTATGTTGTTAGTTAATGTATTTTGTTGTTCATTTCTCTCAAATATTTTGTAATTGTCACTCGGAGACAACATTTTCTTTTGGGGGGATGATGTTGTCGGTGGAAACTATGTAGCCGATGGGTTGGTGTTGTTGGTGGAAACTGGGTAGCCGGCGGGTTGGTGTCGTCAGTAATGTTGTGTAGCCGATAGGTTGTTGCCGTCGGTAATTGTCATATAGCCGACGGACCCCTTCGGTAATTGTTATGTAGCCAACGGACCCCTTCGGGAAGGTTCGGTCAAAGGTATTTATATCCCGTCTGGGATCATTGTAAATGATCATATCATCCTATCAAGCATAATGTAATGTTCTGGCATATGCGAATAATCAAAGGAGTTCTGTTGTTTGTGTTCTATGTCTGTGTGCATTAATCGGTTTACCCCATACAGTAAACAATGTTTTTCTATACTTCCATCAATTGCATTTTTAACATTAAACAATCGTCTAGAAGAAATAACAAATTTACCTTTGGGCCTTGGAACAATGTCCCACACAACAGTTTTGATGATGGATTGATACTCTTTCATTATGACATCCTTCCACACTTGCTGATTTGAAGATTCTTCTACATTAGAAGGATTGGATGCTATAATGTGACTCATCAGAGTTACATTACTTGCAAACTTGTGAGGCCTCATACTCTCTCTAAAAGTGCCACAAGGGTTTATATATATTTCAGCCTGTTCCATAGTGTGCTTGTCCCACAATGGCCTTTTCTTATTAGCTGAACTACCATTGGGAGCTAAAGAAGTATCTACTGGATCAATTGGATTACCATGATCAATAGAGTCTTCTAAATTTGTATACTTCCTTTGAGTCTCTAAAGGTGAGATCGGATCAGCCATATCTATGTCTTGGGATGCTCAAAGTCTTCTCTATCAGATTCCGTGTTAGACTCTTTGTATTTCTTACAAGTTACATCTTCATCAAAAGAAACATCCCTGCTGATTTCAATTTGATTTTGACCAGGAATGTAGATTATGTATGCTTTTGAAGATTCACTACTGCCGACAAAGATACCTTTCTTTCTTTGTATTTCTTACAAGTTACATCTTCATCAAAAGAAACATCCCTGCTGATTTCAATTTGCTTTTGACCAGGAATGTAGATTCTGTATGCTTTTGAAGATTCACTACTGCCGACAAAGATGCCTTTCTTTCCTAAAAGTTCTCACTTTCTTCTTTTCTCTTTTGGAACATGAATGTATATAGGGCATCTAAAAATTCTGAAATAATTAACATCCGGTTTGATACCTGTAAAAACTTTTTCTGGAGTCATGTTGTCTAGAATTTGATGAGGACTACAAGGGACACAAAACTCCATCTTAATCCTAGATTCAACACAAAAGTTATGAAAAATACCAAAAACATATTTGCCCCTCCCATTATCAGACCTTAGAATATTAATCTTCTTGTTAGATAAATTTTAATAAGTGCCTTAAATTGTTTAAAATGAGATAACACTTCATCAGATTCTTTAGATTTAAGAACATTAATCCAACACTTACGAGAAAAGTCATCAATGAAGGCACCATAATAACTTAGTCTTCAAGAGCCTGGTTGCGAACTGGTTATGTGAGACAAAGGAGATCAATAATTTCAAGAAATTGATTACTATCTCTAAAATTGGGAAAGTATTGGTAGGAGTTTATGTTATAGGAGAAGACAAGTCGAGCATTTCAACACTCCATTTGGCCATACTTGACTGTGCTATAATCTTTTTTTAATGGATGTCTCTTATCAACAAATTGTTAATTTCATTTGAATCGGAAGAAGTTTTCTTTCTACACTAAATCCATTACGGAGGACATGAACAAAGGCACAATATTTCAGTACAAGAAAAAGATAATCACATACGTAGTTAAATCAAATACTGTCAACAGTAACATAAGGAACAACAAAGAAATTATTATAGTGATCAACTACTATATTGAGATTATTATTGTATTATTATGTAAACCAAAACATATTATAAATCAAATATTTTCCATCCCTGGAATAAGATATACTGCAAGTAGTGACTACTCCAAGTTAGCGTACCAAAAATATAGCCTACAATGTGGATAAGTATACTGTTGAGATTTATATATACATTATCAGAGGATTTGGAGATGTGACCAGTTCATATGTAGAAGCATTAGAGGTGGTGTGGGTTTCAATATGAATGACTTTAGTGACACAAATGATAGAGTATTTTAAGATTGGTGGACAATGATGATGTAGTCGGTAAATAATTGTAAATGAGCCGACGGGCCCTTCGGTAATTGTTATGTAGCCGATAGAACCCTTCGGGAAGGTTCTTCAGAAAGTATTTATACACCCTTTCAGGAAGCATTGTAATCATCTCATCTTATCATTCAAGCACAATGTAATGTCTTGGCATATGTGAATAATACAAGGGGTTCTACTGTTCTTATCTATTGTCTATATGCATTAATCCGTTTACCCCGTATGGTAAACATTTGGCGCCGTTGCCTAATGGACCTGGTACGACGATAGACGAATGAAGACTAAATGCTGAAATAGTTGAACAAGAATAGGAATAAGTTAAAGGAAAAGGATGAATTATGCACAGTGCAGGAAAATTTAATTTTGGCACAACAAGATGAACGTAGACGGAGATTTCAGCAAGTTACCGACGGACACAGAAGCACTGAAAAATTGTTGGAAGAGACTCGACAGTGGCTCGATTTGGTGGAGGAAGCAAGGGAGGAGTTTTTGAACCTATATACGTCGAGGGAAGCAAATCCAGACGGAAGGGGATCGACTCGCACGGCTCGGAGTGCCAAGGGAGCACGAGCTTGGAGTGAACTCTTCGTCCGAGATGTACTTCCGAAATAGACAGCTTCGGTTGACGAAAACCCTTCTTCACAAAACAACGCGGGTGTCGAAAACAGTGCGGGTGTTGAAAACAGCATGGGTGTTGGAAACAGTGCGGGTGTGGGAAACAGCGCGAATGTGCAGAACGTGGGTGTGAACAGTGTAGGTGTACAAAACAGCGCAGGTATTCAGCACAGCGCGGGAGTGCAAAACAGCGCAGGTACACAACAAAACCCACAACATCCAGTAGTAATGGCAGGACCAAAAGAAAAGTTGCCTAAATTTGATGGTGATGGAGCTGCCGATCCAATTCGACATTGTAAAACATGTGAAACGATCTGGAGGACGAATGGCATAACTGATACAAATGAATGGGTCAGGCAGTTTTTGGCTACCTTATGAGGTGTCCCAATTGATTGGTTCGCTGATACAAATCCATAGAAATTAACCACTTGGGATGACCTTAAGGAGTTTACTGCCAAATTTCAACTATTGCATGACGACAACGAAATTCTAGCGGAGATATACAATACAAAGCAGGGGAAGAATGAAACAGTTCGAGTCTACACTAGGAAGCTGAAGGACTTGATCAATAAAATGGAGAATAAGCCAGCTGATGGTTTGGAGAAAAGATGGTTCATTAAAGGCTTTCACCCAAAACTGCGAAAGAAGATGAAGATCGTGCCACCATCGACATAAACTGAAGCGTACAATTGGGCAATGAACCTCGAAAGTGAGCAGAAGACAAAGAAGAAGAAAAGTAGCTCATCCGATTCAGATGATGAGGAAACTTCAGGAGAAGATAGCAGCGATGATGAAGGTAGTAGCAAGAAGGTCTGCGCTCTCCAAAAGGACATGATTTGGATGATGAAAGAGTTCAAGAACATGCACAAGGAGACTAAGGGCAATGAGCTATGGTGCACTGAGTGCAAGAAAGAAGGCCATACGAAGGGATCCTGCCCGAAAGATCAATTTTGTGAGATTTGCCAGATCATGGGACATTCGATAAAGGAATGCCCTTTCAACCTGAAAACAAGAACACCGCAGCAAGTGTTCCTCATGCAAGAGGCATCCACGTCAGGAGGGAGCAGGAACACCAGTATGGAGGGTGCCACGTTGGGAGGATACAGAAATAATCGATGCGGTCAAAACAACAATAGAGGCAACAACAATATTGGCGGGAGGAGTCGAATTCAGTACGATGCAAATGGCCGGCTGATAGTTCAATGTCGCGCATGCAATTTGTGGGGCCACTTCGCCCGAGAGTGCACAACAGTGAGCACACCGAAGTTGTTATGCAGATGGTGTGGACCTGGAGATCATGAAGATGCTAAGTGCCTGAAGTTTGGAGTAAACTTGATCACCGTTGGGACGGACGAAGAAGAGGTTCTGACCATCACACGGAAGCAAGCGAAAGTGTACCCAAACTCGGCAAAAGAAAAGAAGAGATTGGAGGAAGCACGAGCAAAGATCCAGAAAGCAACGCAGGCAAAAATGACACACCTGAAGGACACGACTGGTACCTTCGTACAGAATTACACAGAACAGAACATTGTACGACAAATACTACAAACTGAGGTAACCGTCAGGATAAATGATCTGTTGCTCACTATGCCTCAACTCCGTACGACACTCATGAATATAGCTCCGACTGTTAAGCTACTAGCAGAACAGGGAAGGGAGAAACAAAGTGGTGCAAGTGCGGAAGACTCGATGCTGTTAGCCCTCTCATCCAGACGCCATCCGATAGTCGTCAAAATGGGAATTCTCAGGATTGTGTTGACGAAAACGATTGTGGACGAAGGGTCTGGTGTCAATGTGTTACCAGAGGACACTTGGAAAAGGTTGGGGCAGCCGACATTGTGGTCACCTACATTCCAGCTGCTAACGGCCGATCAACATGGAATCAAACCATTTGGAGTCCTGACGGCACAACCTATAACGATTGCAACACAACCGTTCTTGTTGGACTTCGTCATGATCCCATTGAAGCGAAAAGGGTACAACGCTATTCTGGGCCGTGGATGGCTAGTGCAAGCAAGGGTTAAGCATGACTGGAAGAAGAATACTCTCTTAATGGAGCGCAGAGGTAGAAGATTCATAATTGACCTACACACACAAATGGTAGGTGAGGAGGCAGCATCGTCAGACTCAAAAGGTGAAAGCGAGAATGATGACGAGGGGAAGAAGAGAAGGGAACCTGATAAAGAGGGAGTATTGAGATTGGACGGAGGGTTGAGTGAGGACGATCCAGACTCGTTGAACGACCTTTTTCACTGGTAGATGGAGGATTATGAGCTCTTTCCGAGCTATAATATGTTAAGGGTCGATGAAGGTAAGAAAGAAGAAGGAAAAGAATGTCTGAAGGAATACAGAGAAGCAGAAGAAGGAAAGGCGGTTAAGGCTGAAGTTGAAGGGAAGAACACTCAGTACGAACCCAGAAGAAGGAAATATTCCACTGTACGACCGCTCAAAAAGAAAGTGTTACGTCGAACCATGGATATAGCAGAAAGGTGCCGGCAGCACAGAATACACTTCATATGGTCTACATAGGAAACAAAGAGGAAGGGTTTAATAAAAGTTGCAACAGTACGGAGTGGAGGTGTTATTGATGGCAAAAAGGGGCAGTTGACGGAGTCCATGGTACCGAGCTTCGAGAACAAACTAGGCAATATGGAAAATCGGATGGAGAGATCATGTACCTTAAATAAACTTGACGAGTGACGATTGCAGGCACAAGGGGCCACCGAGGTAACACAAAACAAGCGTAAGGCGTGGCACAATAAACACCTGAAACTGAACAAGTTCCAACTAGGTCAGTGGGTGTTGAAATATGACAAAAGGAACGAAGTTAAACCAGGAAAATTCAAAATCAAATGGGTTGGGCCATATCAGATCTGCGAGGTAGGGGACAATGGAGCAATAAAATTATGGACTTTGGATGGACAAGAAGTGCCTCGGGCAGTGAACGGCTCGAAGATGAAAATGTACCATGCCAGAAAGACTCCTTTGTCGTCACAGAATGAAGTCCGAACAACTCCTTCGTTGAATGGCGAAGTTCAGAGGGAAAATTGAGTCTATTGTATTCTGAAAAAAATTCAAAAAAAAAAGAGAAAAAAAAAAAAGAAGAAGAAAGAAAGAAAGAAAGTCACCGTACGACTTTTAAGGTCATCAACCGTACGGGTTCCTAAGTCCATTTCCAAAGTACCGTAAGAAAATTGCCGCAAGATATGCATTGTACAGATTCCAATGAGTTGTATAGCGTACAGATTCCAATAAGATAAGCAGCGTATGGATTTTTGAAAGCATTAATCTAGAGAACCTGCACCGTATGGATTTTGGCAACAAGATTCTAGAGATTGCCGTACGGATTTTCTTCTACTTTCAACGTACGGTCTTCAAGTTTCTAAGATGGTGTACGGATTTTTTTCTACATTTGGCGTAAGGGTTTTAAGATTCATTTGGTGTACGGATTTGGAGATTGAAGTTCTGTTTTAATATTCTCAGGACTTGGTGTGCGGAAGTGCCTTCTAGAACTTGGTGTACGGCTTTCATGATATGCTTGAAGCATTGATGTCGTACGATTTTTGCATAATATGGTGCAGGGTTTTTGCATAATGTGGCATATGGTTCTACAGGTTTGGGCGTACGACTTCTGCATGTTATTGCATTCAGATTTTGAATGACATTACAGGTTATTGCATAAGGAATTGGCGTACAAGGTTAAGGTTGTAACGTAACAGAGGGTGACAGGAGGTTTTCTAAAAGAAAAAAAAAACGTCAACAAATCAAGAATGCTCAAAACGAGCAATGGATGATGCCTAAGGGAAGGGAAAACATCAGCAGTTGCTAAAAAGAGTGTGGGATCAGAAGAAATCACAAAAGTAGTGTGTTTCATGCATTTTGTGTGGGTTTCAGAGTGCTCATTTGGTCTTGGTGGCGAGGGGCGCTGCCCCTCGACCCCGCTAAGGGCGTTGCCCCCTAGACCCCCAGTCGTTGCAGTTATCAGTTGTGGGAAGTCTGACCAATTGATGAGACCTAGAGCTGCTGTAGGCATGGAGTGTTTGTGTACCAGAGGCACTTGAATTAGGTGTTGGACATGAAGCTATCTTGGTGGATGCATAGAGAGCTTGGGAGGAGCTGATCATCCAGTTGAAGGCAGTACAGTGACACTTGGCTCAAGGTACCCAGGAGTTGGAAGCAGAGAAAGCAGCATGGGTGGCTATCAAGGTCAGCTTGATTAAGGGACAATATTGTGTTAGTAGAGGCTACAGATGCATCGTGGGTTGGAGACCAGTTTGCTGTAAGCATGGAACGAATGTGAAAGTGATGTGATAGAAGCAGATTTATCTTGTTGTAGTTAGTTAGTTAATGTATTTTGTTTGTTAATTTGTCTTAGATATTTTGTTGCATTGTCATCTGGAGACGACTTTTCTTTTTGGGGGGGATGATGTAGTCGGTAAATAATTGTAAATGAGCGGACAGGTAGGTTAGTATGCATTATTTGTTATGTAGCTGATGAGCCCTTCGGTAATTGTTATGTAGCCGACAGACCCCTTCGGGAAGGTTCTTCAAAAAGTATTTATACACCCTTTCGGGAAGGATTGTAATCATCTCATCTTATCATTCAAGCACAATGTAATGTCTTGGCATATGCGAATAATAAAAGGGGTTCTGTTGTTCTTATCTATTGTCTATATGCATTAATCCATTTACCCCGTACGGTAAACAGATGACATTCTTCAATTATTGCGAACTATCATATGAGAAATTACTGTGAATGAGGGACAAAAGCTTGGGCTTGGTAGAGTTATGCTTGCAACAAGAAATAAATTGGTGAAAAAGGACAATACGAAATATTGTCTATAGTGAAGCAAGCATTAAGTTTTAATGGCACCAACATTACTTGCGTCTTTGGCATAAAAACTGTAACATGGTCGGTATATTCAATATTGATCTCCATGATACCCCACTACAAAGATATGGAACTTGGATGTCTTGTAATAGTGAAAAGTTGACTATGTATATAAGGATGACTAACTACACTCGTGATATGGAGATAGATAGCACCAAGGATAACTTTAGTGGCTAATATTTGCCAATTGGCTAATCTCACTCATCAAGGACCTTAGATTTGGCTAATGTTTTTGCACTTTTGAGGTGTCCATGTCTCCTACACTTTACCAAAATTGGGTCCCATGCTTAGGCTAATTGCCAATAATAATACATAAGTATTTATATTTTAATGATGACTTCGCTAATGGAATCTAATTTTTCTATGTAGTAATTTAAATGTATTTGCCTATAATTTTCAACGCTTGTCTTAATTAATGGTTATATTCACTAATATTTGGTAAACATTTAAGTTACACTACAGATTAAGTATATAGATTTGACACGTGTCTCTATTTTGAAGACTTTTCATGAAGCCTTTTATCCTTTCTCACTGTGCTGCGAAATAGAGATGATTGGGGACACATGTCTTTACTTTGGGAACTTTCTTTACAACTTGGTATCCTTTTAAAAGTTTGAGTTGAAATAGGATTTATGCCATTGTTCTAGGATCATCCAATGGTTAAAAATAGTAGAGGTGTTTCCCCCAAACCACCATTCAAATTTGGAGGAAAATTGTAATGATGAAAGTGGGCTAAATTTAACCTTACAGTTTGATAATTAATTAGGCTCCATATAATTATAATAATAATAATAATAATAATTAAATCATTGTTTGTGTACTTTTTTCCACGATTTTCATCAATAATGAAAGATTCGCCAAGATTTTATAAAATTTTCATATGATTGAAAAATAATCGCCAATAAAATTAAAAAATTTCCTACTTAAAAATAAAAATTTGTCAATAGAAATTAATTTTCCCCCCCTAAACTAATGTTCAATTCACCAAAATTGTATACTTTTTCCCAAAGTTATCCCTGGGACCCATAGCACCAAATTGGCCATCATTGAAAATTGTAATGAGTCCAAAAGCAAGCATAATCCATGGGCAAGGATATGGAATTGACATGTCCCCATTTTTGGAAAGCTTCTACAGATGATTGAGTTAGTCTATTATTGCGACCCTCATGAGCTGACAGGATGATTTGGGGGTCTTGGTTGCAAACTTACTATTTTTAGCAAGTTTATTTCTGGCAATTGCCATATTTGATGGTGTAGGAACACCTAGCCATCATATAATTACAAGAAATCATTATGGATATTTTAATGATTTATGTTCATTCTTACATGTTGCAATGTCATTCCATGTAATGGAATCCAATTGAAAAGAAAAGTTGTAACAAAAATGTAATGTTGTCTACATTGTCATAGTTAAGGTCCCAATTGGTTTGATATGTCAAAAGTTGTAAAATAACTCTTGAAAGGGAATAACCATGTAAAAGGTTATTAAATGGTATTTTGGATATATCTTGAATATTTATTCAAAGTTATGATTTGTCAAAAGTCTCAAAATTTGTCAAGAAGATGAAGAGTTGCAAAAAATGCAACAATGTAAAATTGCATTAATGTTGTAAAAGGAAGTCCAAAGGTCATGGGTGGTATTTGTAAGGTCTAAACTGACCAAGAAACTATAAAATTCATTGTAAGGTCGAACCAAGCAAGGAAGAGAAGAAAATTTAATAGTTAAGGTCTTTTGGAGCACTTTGTACTTGTTATTTTGATTGGTTTTTGTAGTTCTTTTGTTGTTTCCAGGCTTTGTGCACTCATGTAGAACCTGGAAACGGTGTATTATTCAAATGGTAGAGTAGAAATGAAAAATCCTCCATTGCTTTTGGTTTGATCTTATTTCATGCACATTTGAGAAAGTTATGAGCATTCTGTGGATGACAATTTTTCAGATTTTCAGACCAAGTCATATTGAAGCAATGTGTATGAATGTTTAATTGATGTTTTGAGGGATGAATTATCTTTCTAATGCAATTGGTTTGGTATTTTTTTGTTAAGTTTTGTAACATTTATGATAGTTGTAGTGAAAATTGATTTTTAACCCTTTTCAATGGAATCACATAAAAATGGGTCTTGGTGTAGAGACCATAACTTTGGATTCTACTGTTGGATGTTTCTGAGTTTTGGATATGTTGTTGGGGACCAAATTGCGCTTAAATTGGATGATTGGATTAAATAAATAAGATCAGGTTAAAATGTTATGAATCTATGTATGCAGGTCTATCTAGAATGGTAGAAATGAAGACTATGTTTTCAAGATTGATTTGTTATTTGATAATGGAGATTTGATTGATGATTGTATTGGGAAACATGTATTAATGCCTCTAGAATATTGAGTAAATTGTATTGATGATGGAACTCCATGACTGATTTGTGGTTTCTTGAAGGGTTATGAAGATGCTCTCCATCATTATTGGTATCAAAGCTCAGCAAAAGATCTGGTTTGAGCATTGGTTATTTGATTTTTGTTAGTGAAGTTTGTGGTTGTAGGTGCATGTTCACTTGTTTGTAAAAACCCCAACCCGACTCGCACTACTGAAAGTATGTTATTTTCCCAAATTTTGAAACACCACATTGGAATAAGCATTGCCCACAACTAATTGAACAATTTCGAATAGATCTAGCAATTGGAAACTAGCAATTAATTTCATTTACTTAAATACGGCTAGCAGCAAAATGGCCAAATTATATAATTAACTATAATTGGTACCAAACTGAATGTCTTGTAATTGGGGTTTATACCAATCTGCAATTTGGGATTTAAGGCAATGCTGCAACAACAATAAATTAAAAAAAAACCTGTCACTTCAGATCCAAATCGATTTGCACAAAAATTGACATGCATTTCACATAGCTCTGCAACTCTAGTTGAGATAATGAAGTTGTCTGTGCTCCTATCAAACTAGCACGTGCCTCCACATAGATTTTGATTGCCCAACAGCAGCAACACCTAAAGATTATCAGCAGGTCACCAAACTTGGCAATAGCAAACACATAATCATGCCCTCCAATGGTGTCTAAATTCCTTCAGCAGGGTGACACTAGAATTTACCCAAACTCCACAGGCAACTACAGCTCCCAATAACAAGCAAAACAGCAGTAGAGAATGTCAATAGGCTGCCTAGTAACACGACCAGAATTGCAAATCAATTGCAATTCGATTTTGCCAATCAAGTGTAGATAAATTTCCAACGTTTTAGCAGAGATAGACGTGTCAAACAACAGACATTAATGTGGCCTTTGACAAGACTTTTAGACCACTGAAATTCAATGCCTGTAACCAGAAATCTAGGCATGTTAGGAGCCAATAAGAACTACAGCAAAACTCTGAGATATGACTCCAAACTCTAGACCCTAGGTGTACCAAAGCATGAGATTTCCTTAGCGATCAGCCCTCTTCTCAATCAATGGCATAATATAGATAACCTTCAGCCAACATATATCTTCCAAGCCACAATAAGTACAATAATGGAAGATGCCAATCAAACTCTAGAAATGCAATACTCCCAGCTACAGATAATAACAGTAAGGGAGATTAAATGGAATCACTTTACATCAGTAGTGATTCAAAAACACTTCTCAACTTCCCTAATACCTCAGCAAGGGCAACAAAATTCAGTACCTCAGAAAGCCACAAAGGCAACAAAAATAAATAAATATTCAAACATGCTTTTCTCAACAAATGGGCTTGTATTTATAACCTCCAAATTCCTTTTTGTTGCCAAAATGTAACTTCACTCGAGAAGCTTCACCACACAACATTAATTAGAAGCTTCTTTTAGATTCTCTCACTTGACTTGGCTTAATTAATTAATAAATGACACTTTCCAATGATAACTCTCTACTTAAGTGAAATTATAAAGTTAAATTATAACTTTATAATAAGCCATTAAATAATTAATAATAATTTGGCCACTAAAAATATAATAACTTCCAAAATACTTATCATTTAAATATGCCATCTGAAATAGGAGCCATACCAATTATTTCTCCATGTGACCAAATGCACTTTCCAAGAATAGAAAGGGTCAATCTCGATCAACACTGACTTACCACAAATAGTAAGTACACAAAACTAAGCCCAAATGAAGTCCAATCTGAGCCAAACGAAGAGCAACCTGTAGCTTACTAAATTGTGGAGAAGATAAGACCCTTCCAAGTCAAGCCACTACCTCTAAAAACCGTCTATCCACAATAATTAGCCTACGAGGATCACATTAATAGGCTAATCCATAAAACTCTGATATTGACAAAAATGGGGACATTACATTGTTGTAGATGGGTGCACATGGATGTCTACCAAGAGGGTCATAGGAGATGGTCCAAAGGCTTGAGAAAGAGGTCCATTTGATTGCCAAAAGACCCAGGGAGAGAGGCAAGAGAGGACTCCTGGGTGAGGCAAGTTGTTTGTGTGTAATGCAGCATGTAGGAGTGAACCTCTGATAGTTATAGTACCTTGGAGGCAACCACTTAAAGTCCATTGATGAGAATCACAGTTCTTGGATAGAAAGAGCAGGAAAGGCATAAAAGCTAGATGGAGGCAAAGAGGAAAATTTTCTTTTGCAATTTATCACCATCACATTTCCATGGAACAAGGAAATTTTTCAAGCTCGGGAGTATGGTGCAAGCGCATCTAGCCATCATATAATTACAAGAGATCATAATGGATATTATAATGATTTGTGTTCATTCTTATATGTTGCAATGTCATTCGATGTAATGGAATCCAATTGAAAAAAAGAGCTGTAATAAAAATGTAATGTTGTCTACATTGTCATAGGTAAGGTTCCAATTGATTTAATATGTCAAAAATTGTAAAATGACTCATTAAAGAGTAATATCCATGTAAAAGGTTATTAAATGGTTATTTGGATATCTCTTGAATGTATATGCAAAGTCATAGCATCACATTTGTCAAAAGTCTCAAAAGTTGTCAAGAAGATGAAGAGTTACAAAAAATGCAACAATGTAAAATTGCATTAATGTGTTGTAAAATGAGTCCAAAGGTCATGGGTGGTATTTGTAATGTCTAAACTAACCAAGAAACTATAAATTCATTGTAAGGCCGAACCAAGCAAGGAAGGGAAAAAAAGTTAATAGTTAAGATCTTTTGGAGCACTTTGTACTTGTTATTTTGATTGGTTTTTCTAGTTCTTTTGTTGTTTCTAGGCTTTGTACACTCATGTACAACTTGGAAAATGTATTATTGATATGTTAGAGTAGAAAAATGAATAATCCCTCCATTGCTTTTGGTTTGAGTTTATTTCATGCAGATTTGAGAAAGTTATGAGTATTCTATAGATGACAAATTTTTAGATTTTCAGATTGCAGTCATATTGAAGCAATGTGTACGAATGTTTAATTGATTTTTTAAGGGATGAACCTTATATTTCTGGAAAGAGGGATGAATTATCTTTCCAATACAATTGGTTTGGTATGTTTTTGTTAAGTTTTGTAAACATTGTGATAGTTTTAGTGAAAACCGTTTTTTAACCCTCTTCAATGGAGTAACAGAAAAATGGGTCTCGGTGTAGAGACCGTAACTTTGGATTCTACCGTTGGATGTTTCTGATTTGGGGACCAAATTGCGCTTAAATTGGATGGTTGGATTGAAGAAATAAGATCAGGTTAAAAAGTTATGAATCTTTGTATGCAGGTCTATCTAGATTGGTAGAATTGAAGACTATGTTTTCAAGATTGATTTGTTATTTGATAATGGTCATTTGATTGATGATTGATTGGAAAATATGTATTAATGCCTCTAGAATATTGAATAACTTGTATTGATGATGAAACTCCATGACTGATTTGGGGGTTCTTGAAGGGTTATGAAGATGCTCTGCATCATTTGGTAGAGTAGATGGTGGCACTGGCAGTCGGTCATCACCTACAGTGGATGGATTAATTATTGTGTGAGCTTACATTTATTAATTCACTATTAAAGTTGCATTATTAAAATAATATTATTAAGAAATATTTCTAAAAGAGTTGTGTTGGAAAGTTTCAAGAGCTAAGTTCTTTTGAGAGGCTTTCACAGTTTATGAAGTTGAGTTCTTTTGGAAAACTTTTGTCACCAAGGGATTATAAATATGAGTTCATTTCATTGAAAAAAGCATGTTTGAATATTTATTTTCTTTTGTTGCCTTTGTGGCTTTTTTGAGTTTGAGATTTTCGTGTTCTTGCTGAAATATAAGGGTTTGAAGTTGATTGTGTACCCACAACTGAAGTATTGTGAAGAATTGCTCTGGCATTCGTATGCAAATTATTGCTAAGGTATAGTAGTTTGTCTCAACTTCTCATCTATGGTTATTGTTTTTGAGAAGTAAATTAGTGTTTAGATTGTCATTGAAGTTTCACCAATTAAAGGAACTCCTTAGCCTGTATGCACTATTTTTGAGAAGTCTGGACTTTGAGATCGATTTGGAGATTGAATTTCAAAATGTGTGCCCTTACATTGCTTGGTTGAAGGTCGACCTGTGTTGCCAGTGGCTGTCGTTACATTTAAAGGAAATAGTTTAAATGTTAAAGGGACTACAGTTCTTTATGGAGGGTTTGTCTTGCACTTTCAGGGCTGTATTGCATATTCCTAGGTCTGCAGTCCCCCTCACGTGTGCCTGCACTCAACTCATGAAGCCACGAATTTATGTTCGGGGCATGCGATTGGTTTTTTGAGGCAACATTTGAGCTTGAAGAGGCCTGTGATCACCTTTTGTAGGCTTACATGCCTCTATAAGAGGCCTACAACTATTTTCTTGAGATGCCTTGGAGACTTGTGATCATCTCGTGAGGCCTGTATTTGCATTTTTGGGGAAACCACAAGCCCACTTGGAAGCTCATGTTGAAGTTGATGAAAGATCAACACCACAGCTCCCAAGAATCACCTGCATGCAAACACCTATCACAGAAGAGAGAAGCAAAAACTATGGAGGTTGGAATTCCCAGATCCATAGACAAGACATTCTTGATGAGCAAAAAAAGATTGCTATTATCAAAAGTGAATGAATAAATTACAAAGAGATTAATCCTTATAAAAGGAGATCAAAACCTTAACAGATAACTAACCTAGGTTGCATGATAATAATTAATAAAAGAATTAATTATTATATGTCCAAAGTTTAACTTGAGTAAACTAGAGATAATAAGTGACTTAATAATTAAATCGATATGATTTAATTATATAAGGAAATACCTTGTTACTCTAACACCCCCCTTTAAGATAAACTTATGGAGTAGCTAAAAACCTAGAAACTACTACTAAAGGGGAATTTTGGTTCTGGCAACAAGGCTTGATGAGGTACCCAAGCACAACCAAATCTCTAAAAAGAGGAGAAATAGAGAAAACCAAATGGGAAAAACCCTTCTCCAAAAAGAGAGAGAAAAAATGCTCTAGAAGATAGGAACAAAAGGATGATCATGAAGAACACCACTGAAGCACGAAGCTGCAAACACCGCCAAACTGTTGATCTGAAGAACTTCCACTGTATAAAACATGACCAAGTAGAGAAGACTAAGTCTAAAGAGTTGATCAATCGAAGATGGAAGGTATCTTCATGGCCTCCAAAAGTACGAATGAAAGAATTTCTATATGGTAAATGATCCATCTCATCGAAATTCATAGGTATCTAGCCACTGCAATTGCCTAGTACATAGGATCAAATACTAAATACACAGCTCACTTCATCGAACCAAGAAAGCAATAGAACCAACATAACCCCCCTATAATGCTGAGAGGTAAGATATGAACACTGAAACTGAATGCAATATCTTCTACCGAAAGAAGAACCAGGAACATCGAGAGTGCAAAAGAAATACAAACACCTATGGCACGTGTCATCAACACATCATGGGGCTAATGTCGTTGAAGGAACACTCTCTTGACAAAGGAAAATGACGAATATAGCCAACATGAAACTCCCCAAGGCACTTTATAATGTAGTGCAAGTAAAACAAAACACAAAGATGCACAAGATCCTAAAATGCAATAGAGTGACACTTTATCTCAATGCGTTTGCAAAAATACTACAAAAAAATGTCAACAAAGATCAAAAGAGACATAAGGTTGATACAAGAGATAGTACAACCCATGAAAAATCATCTGAAGCGATAAGATCGATCTCCAGACCTGAAACAACCAAGATATCTACCAGAATGCAAAAAGGCAAAAGACTGAATGGGATGTGCTTGGAGCAGAATCTGGGAAATAGAATTCCTCAAGACATGTCTGCCAGAGTGCAAAACAGAACCTCTGACTTTGACTGCATAAACCGGAAACCAAACAACATCAAAAGTCCAAATAAACTAAACCATCATGAAGGGCTCGGAACTAGCTTTGAGGTGATATCTCGTTTGCGAAAAACAGAGTCTAGAGGAGCAAGTTACGGCCAAAAAACCACATGTAGGTCAAAAAAGCATTATAAATGACCAAAAAAATTGTCTCGGGATCCGTGCCATATATGCATCAGGAAGTGTGCCAATGGTACTGGAACTGTCTTGATTTTTGTGCAAAAACTTCGATTCAGATGCCAAAGATCTCGATTTGCGCACCAATAATTTTGATTTCAGTGCCAAAAATCACCAAATTGCCGCTTCACGGAACGTGCCCAATCTCTGAGCAATATATTTTTGCCTCAAATTCCAACTGTGTCCAAATTGGACAAATTATGTATGAAAATAGGGGTTTTTGGGTGCTCTGAGCTCAATGGTGATATCTGTTTGGGCTCAAAGTGCACCAAAAATCAGTGACCCCAGATCCAATACAAAAATCCTCTGAAAATGGAACCCTTTGAAAAAATAGACACAGATCTAAAAGCCAAGCCAAACCCTCTCATTAACAGAACGGAGGCATGAAGATCTAGAACTCTGATACCATGTTGAAGTTGATGCAAGATCAACCCTACAGCCCCCAGGAATCACCTGCATGGAAACACCTGCCACAGAAAGAGAGAAGCAAAACTTATGGAGGCTAGAATTCCCAGATCCATAGATGAGACATTCTTGATGAGCAAAAAAAGATTGCTATTATCAAAAGTGAATGAATAAATTACAAAGAGACCAATCCTTATAAAAGGAGATCAAAATCCTAACATAACTAACCTACGTTTAATGGTAAATAATTAATAAAAGAATTAATTATTATAGCCCAAAGTTTAACTTAAGTAAACTAGAGATAATAAGTGACTTAATAATTAAATCAATATGATTTAATTAATAAGAAAATATCTTGTTACTCTAACAGCTCATGTCACTTTGGAAGCTGCTATAATATGTTCACAGCCTAATGTAGGGTTTGGGGTGAGTTACTTTGAGTGGCTGGCATGGAGTTGAAGGAGTTTGCCACTGGTTGATATCCAAGTTCTTTATATTAATTGTAAATTTATGAGATGTTTTCAATAAGCTGAATGGCAATATAAACTGCAATGGTTTCCAAGATAGTTTGGAATAAATCATATGAGTAATGAATATTATAATTCTGTGGACTGGTGTTACCTTGCTACAATTTCAGAATTAATAAATAACTGAAATTGAACTACCTCAAGTTTGTCCTGGTTGTACCTTCAATTTATTTTTAAAAAGAACTAAATTGCAAACTTCAATTACACTACAGTCCAGGTTTATCTAGTGGCAATCTATTGTTATTTATTTTAGTAATGACTCAGCTCTCTTGCCAAGAGTTTGACAAAATGTCAAACTTCTGATAAGTTAAGGAAATCGATGTTGTTTGAGCTATAACCAGGTTGAGGGTTATTACATTGATTGAGGATAAAGGAGATCTTATGGTGAGGGTAATGGGCCTTGTAAGTCTCTATGAATTATTCTTGGCAGGTTACAACTGGATAGAAGAGTGAGAGTCACTGGTTTTGTGAGTGAAGACCTTTATCGCATCCGCTGATGAAATGACATTGTGCTCTATTCAATGCATCAAGATCATGATTATGGTGCAACAAAGGTATTATTGTCTTGTGATCACGAGAACCACCCCCAAGTCAGACCACTATATATATATATATATATATATATATATATATATATATATATATTGCGTAGTCAAGGATAAGAAGAATGCCCATATTCTGCTTTTGTAAATCTGTAAATCTGAAACACTTCTGTAACTGGTGCTTAAGACCGTTAATGGTCTCTTGGGGAGGGGCTTTTGGTGTGTTTCAAAGAATGATGGCCGCTGGCCTGAACAGAAATAGCTTGGGTTTTATTTTCTGCATTGTAAATACTCTTTATTATTAATAAAATAAATTATTGTTACGGAGAAAAAAAATACTCAATACAAATATAAGTAACCTTTGGGAAGGGACTCTCCCCAATCAATTAGCAAGGAAAGCTCCAAAATGCAAAAATCATATAACTTTTTAAGATTAGGTGGAAAAAAATGAATTTATTTTCATTTAGGTGATTTTTTAATGAAATATTGGAAGCTTTGATCAATTTATTGATGAGTTTTCAATATTTTATCAAAAATTAATGAGTTTTAGAAAAAAATTGCTTGCAAGTTTTTAGGCAAGTTACCAAGGTTTTTGATTTCTAGGTTTTGCAAGTTTTCTGCGAGTTTGTCATTTGTGTGAAGAACCTGAGACCCTTCTTGAAGTGGAGACTAATGTTATAACTGTCATTTCTTCTTCATATGCATTTTTAAAATATTCTTTCTCATACACATTGGGAAATAAGTGTAAATGACTGCAAATCCATCCTTGATTCATTCACTTTGAACTGATAATATAAAGAACTTTACATACCGTATGGGGGGACTAACACAAATGGTTGGTGATGGGATTGAGTATTGTGTTAAAACCAAAAGTCTTTTTCTTGGAAGTTCATCATCACTTAGTCCTGCAAAAAATCTTTGAAATTACATCAGGATATTGTGATTGATTCTTATGTTTGCATCATATTGTAGGCCAGAGTAGGCTAGAGTGCCATGTTGTATTGATTTTTTCAGTAAGAAATAGTAATATCTTTAGAGTTCTTGCATTATGTCTATATTTCTTGCATTGTTGTATATGTTGGCTTGTTGAGTTGCTTTGTTTGACAGTTCTTTACAGGACTCTCAGACCTTGCTTTGCATTACACAAACAACAGCAAATTTTGAGTCACTGCTCACTTAAATTTTCATTCCAATGGCGATATAGATGTCTAAGCCTCTTGGGCTGATTCAAGGACAAATCTCACTGTGACTCAATTCCTATGACTCCTCACAGGACTCTCACAACCTCGCTGCTCTACTTTTTGCTTTGCACAATGAATTAGAAACTCAGAAAATACATGCATTTCCCCTTACATACCCTCAAATGGGTAAGTAATGTCTAATGGCTTCATATAGCCCTAGGGAAAAGAAGAGAATCGGAAGCACACAATAAAATGAAGAGGTAGAAGAAACTAGAATGTCACAGTACTTTATCCTGAGCAAAAAAACTGTTGCTTTTCAGGGGAACAAAATCACTGCATCTAGAGGAACTATCTTGGTGCTCTTGTGACATTCTTGATGATTATGATCCTGTTCTGTTTTGGATCACTAATATCTGCTTTTTGATAGACAGCTTTTGTGGTAGATACACTTTAATTTACTTTGGATAACATTGCTAAGGATAAACTCCTTTAAGGAATCCATTTCTAAATGACCTTTGAATATATTGTAATTGACATCATTTTAATTCTTTACTCTAAATTGGGATGATTCCAAACATAAATTGTCTTTCTTTTAAATTGCAACCATAATTTACTAGTAATATATATGGAAAACCATAAATAGTAATCAGACATACCGCTGGATTCAAGGGATCAGTGCCAGTATTCTGTGCTGTTTGAATTGCTTCATTTATGTAGTCAATGATCTGTACCATTTCATGAAGTCATTTTCTGTGCATGTCTGATTTCACTTACAAAATGAATAATTACTATTTTTCATGTTGTTTTACCTCTTTAGGCGACAAACTCTTGTAAGATTTTCGCCAATTATAACCCCATGCAGCAACAAGTTTGGTGAAACCTTCGACGGTAGATAGAATCTGACCAAAGCAGACACTGATAATTTAGCAAGCAAATGGTGCACTATAAAATGGATAATTGGTTTGCGATTAACTATTTTATTTTATGTTACTGGACAGAAAGTATGGATATTTAGTTGGTTTCTATAGCAGTTGAAGACAGATACTGTGAAATTAGTGTTGAAATACCAAATCAAAACATTAACATATACAAATTTTGTACTATATCTGGATAGATAACATACTTCTTCTATTCTGCTTGTTGCATTTATGTCTGGATATTTGTTCTTGAATTCTGTATTTAACTCATTTCTCAATGTGCCCATATATAAACTCATGGATTGAAACAAAACCTGAGAAGCTGTGTACTGTTTGCCAAAGATTTCAACCACTGTAAACAACATATGTTAGAATCGATAGGCTAAACAAATACTGTGAAATGAATTGAAAAGTATTTCACATATGAAATTTGAAAGTGACACCTAGTCTGAATATAATTATATCATTTTATTGTTGTCTGTGTCTTAACAATAAGAGTAAACGATGTTTGAATTATCCAATTACTAATCCACACTTCCAAAATATAATTTTTTTGCATGGTGCTAGCCTTTTTACTTATGAATTTTAGCAAAGTCAAGATGTCTTCTCCAGATATGAACTCATACACCACCCAAATGGTTTACACAAGTACCAAAGAATAGGTTTCATTGGAATGTGTGTGACAAGCACTGGTTAAAGTGGAAATAGACCTACTTTCCTAGTTTTCTCATAAAAGCTAGTGAACTCTATTGCCCTACATTACATTTTGGTGAACCCGATGCATATTACATCTTGCTTGGTTTTGATTTGGATGTCTAGATCTGATTTGTATGAGTCAATTATGTGCATTCCTCTGCTCCTAAGATTTTGATCCGATTAAATATATAATTAATTTCATATATCAATTTTAAAATTATAACTATTATGCACTCTTATAGATAGCCCTATATATATCTGTGTGTGTATTCTAATTAAAACTTAATTTCATCATTAACATCGGTCTCCACCTAAATTAGTAGTTGTGAAGACCAATGGCTTGCTAATATTTTACTTTAGCTAAACAAATGTCTTTTGTTGAATTCTAACCACTTAAAGAACTTATCAATTGCCATTGTGAAATATAAAACATTGCAATTGTGGAGTATGATTTGATAAGCTTTATCAATTATTGAACTGCCCCTACAAAACTCCTTTCCTCATTCACAATAGAAGTCTAGGATCACTTCTGAATGGTTTCCACTTCTTACAAATTCCACTTTTGATAAATTCCTAACAATCGCTGGTTCATCTACAATATTGATTCTGGATTCAATTTTCTAACTATTTTTGCATCAACATTTAGAGTCACACTCAGTGATCCAATATTGTGGATGATCTCATGGATTGTAGAAATCTACTTGCTCTTTGTAGGTGAATTGCTTTCTCACAAATTTTGATCTCAGTTACTTCATAGACTTGACTAATATTTGATCTCACAACTATTTGGTGATTGCCCTCTTTAAAAGTCTGATAAATATTGATCTCAGTTACCTCAGACTTCGCTAATATTTGATCTCAAACTTAGACAACTATTTGCTGACAGCCACCTTAAAGAGGAGCTGAATATTTGCCTATGTAATTGAAACAATTTGAATATAAAGAAAAAAATATATTTAATACAATTCATTTTGACCTCAAGTAATTCAAAGACTTGGCTAATTTTTTATCTCACACTTAGGTGACTATTTGCTTGTCCCTGTAAGTTTTATTAGATCGTGGTTGGTGTAGCTTATCAAAGTGCTTTGGTCTGTATTCTAGATTATAGCAGACTGGTGTCTTCCTTGTGCAATGTCCGACTTTCTATATTCTTGCTGTGATAATATACTATTCTTATCTGAGATCAGTATGCCACGTTATTGATATGATCTTCAGATATGAGATAGGAGTTGATATATACATATTGAAGCATCACCAAGTAGGGGCATGACCCTACATGGTCATGCCTCAATATACATATGAACTGGCGCCGGTTTATCCTAATTAGTTAGCCGAAAGATAAACTAATATATGTCACAGGATGGGAGACCTGATTACAAACCAAACACAATATTGAATATGGGATGTCACCCAATAATCCAAGCAGTGTGACCCATTCGGTGACAACTGTCATTACTGCTTATCATTATCTTAATATAATGTTAAATGGCAGTAGACAGTTCTGAAGTAACGATACATATTTGGATGTAATGACAATGTGTTTAGATGAGAAGCGACAATATTAAACAGACAGTATATATATATATATATATCAATTACAAACTGCTGTGCATAAGCTTCAATACTTTAAATGCTAATATTCTTAACACTCCCTCTTTAGCAATGAGGGATTGAAACTTCTACATACAGTTAAGTATGATTATATCTGATAGGATATGGTATCCGGCAAAATCCGGTCTAAAGAACCATAATAGCTGATTTTCATGATGTTCGGCAAGATCTGGCCTATAATCATGATGGATATCAATGTGTCCGGCAGAATCCGGCCTAATAACGACAACAATAATTTTCATGATGTCCGGCAAAATTCGGCCTATAATCATGATGGATATCAATGTGTCTGATAGAATCCGGCCTAATAACAATGACACTAATAATTTTCATGATGTCCAGCAAGATCTGGCCTATAATCATGATGGATATCAATGTGTCCGTCAAAATCCGGCCTAATAACAATGACACCAATAACCTTCAATACTTTTGGTATTAAAGGTTGGTCATCTATTGATAAGATCGTCACCTTTCAATAAGACCTTTACACAAATATGAAACATCGTCACCTTTCATTTAACAAGTTTGCAAACAATAATTAAATTTAATATTCATGAAAAAATTTACAAAAAAATGTAATTACATGTTTGTCATACCAAGTTTAGATCCAAAATACTCTATTTTCACTCTTGCAAGAGGTTTAGTGAAAATGTTAGCATTTTGATCATTTGTGTTAACATAGATCAGCTTGATCATATTCCTGTCAACCATGTCTTTGATATAGTGGTAAGGAGTCTCAATGTGTTTTGATCGATTGTGGAACACTGAATTTGTTGAAAGTTTGATGCACTCTGATTGTCACAATGGATCACAGTGGAATCTAACTTCTTTCCAAATAATCCAAATAATAGTTTTGTTAACCAAACTACTTCACATGCTCTCATGAAGGCTGCCATATATTTTGCTTTAGTAGAACTCAAAGCAACTGTAGGTTGTTTTCTACTGAACCATGATATCATTGTTAATCCGAGGCTAAAGCAACATCCGGCAATACTCTTGTGATTTATGGAACAACCAGCCCAATCAGAATTAGTATAGCCTTCAAGTTTGATTTCAACATTTCTGTACTTTAGTCCAAGACCAATAGTGCTGCGTAGATATCTCAAAACATGTTTAGAAGCCATCAAATGTATTTTTTTAGGTTCACACATAAAGTGACTTAGTACATTTGTGGAATAACAGATATCAGGCCTAGTGTTTACCAAAAACATGAGAGATCCAATAATTTGTCTGTAGAGGGTAAGATCAATAGATTTCGAATGTGTTGCTTCCTCTTTTAGCTTGTGTAGATTAGTTTCCATTGGAATTGCAAGTGGCTTGTTGTCCATCATCCCAAATCTGTTCAAAATACTCTGAGTATATTTTCCTTGATTTAAGAATATGTAATCTTCCTTTTGACATACTTCTAGGCCTAAAAAATAATGTAGCAACCCTAGGTCTTTCATGTCAAATTCAACAACAAGGTCCTGTTTGCATTTAGCAATAAGATGATCTTCACCTGTTATCAAGAGATCATCAACATAAAGAACCAATATGATCATATCTCTATTAGAAATTTTAAAATAGATATTAGGATTAGCTTCATTTTTAGAGTATCCTAATTTGATGAGATAGTTGTCAATTCTTTCATACCAAGCTCGAGGAGCTTGTTTCAGGCCACACAATGCTTTCTTTAGTTTACATACATAAAGATTTTTATTTTTTATCACAAAACCTTTAGACTATTCAATATAAACTTCTTCATTTATGACTCCATTTAAGAATGCGATTTTCACATCCATTTGATGCACCTTCCATCCTTTCGCTGCTGCTAATGCAAGAATTGCCCTAATTGAAGTGAAATAAGCAACTAGGGCAAAAGTTTCTTCATAATCAATACCCGCCTTCTGTGAAAAACCTCGAGCAACAAACCTTGCTTTATGTTTCTCAATGCTCCCATTTGCTGCATATTTGATTTTATAGAGCCATTTAGAAGAGACAACAGATTTGACTTTAGGTCTAGGTACAATGTCCCAGACATCATTTTGTAGTTTTGTTTGATATTCTTCAACCATAACATCTTTCCATGCTTAACAAGTTAGAGCCTCTTCAACAAATGTAGGTTCAGATTTAGTGAGCTCAATTACTAGTGCAGTATAACATGATTTATTTCTAGTTTTCTTGGCTTCCTTAGTAATTTCATCTAGTTCAATATCATTTTCCTCAATCATATTTCTTGCCCACAATGGTCTCTTTTTTATATTTGAGATGTTTCTATTTTCTACGCCTTGTACTGATCTCATTTCTTCTAATATATTCTCCCTCTGAATTTTAGGTTGTGGACTTTCATCTAAGTCTGTTGAGGGCTCATCATTTGTGCTTATAGATAGTTTTAAGGTAGTGTTTTCCTCGAATATACATCTCTGCTTACTTCTACTGATCTTTGTTCAGGAAAGTAGACTCTGTATCCTTTTGAGTTTTCACTATTCCCAACAAATATTCCTTTGTTTCCTGATGGTTCTAACTTAGTTCTTGTTTCTTTAGGTATATCTATATACACAGGACAACCAAAGATCTTGAGATGACTTAAGTCAAGTTTATTTCCTATAAAGACTTCTTTAGGTGTTATATTTTCTAGAGTGGAGTATGGACATCTGTTTTTTTATGTATACAACAATATTAGTGGCTTTTGCCCATAATGAAAAGTTTAGGTTTTGATCATGAAGCATAGATTTTGCTACTTCAACAATAGTTCTATTTTTTCTTTCTGCTACCCCATTCTATTGAGGATTATAAGGTACTGTATACTCTCTCTTGATCCCAACAAATGTACAAAAGGCTTCAAAATTCTCAGAGGTATATTCTCCCCCATTGTCAAATCTTAGAATTTTAATATTCTTTGACACTTGATTTTCCACCAATTCTTTGAATTCTTTGAATTTTGATAACACTTCATTTGATTCTTTATCATTTAGAAGGAAGATCCAAGTCTTCCTAGAGTAATCATCGATGAAGGTTATATAACAAGAGTAACCTCCTAGAGAGAGAGAGAGAGAGAGAGAGAGAGAGTTGCCATGGCCCCACATAAATCAGGGTGAATTAGTTCCAGGATTGATTTAGACTTGTGTTCACTAGGAGGGAAAGGTTTTTTAATGTTCTTTCCTAGAGCACAACCTTTACATATATGTTTAGAATTTAGGTTTGGAATTCTAGAGGTGATTTTTCCTATCTTTGGTAGTGAATTGAAACCAATATGCCCAAGTCTTCTATGCCAAATTTCATTAGAGTTTGTTATTTCATGATTAAGAGCTTGGTTTTGAATGTTACATAGTTTATATAAGGTCCCATCTCTAGTCCCTATGGTGATAGCATTTTTTAGACTAGAGTTTTTAGGCTAGTACAAGACTTTGTCTTCGTTGAATGTAACTTGAAATCCTTTATCCGTTAATCCAGAGATTGAAATTAGATTTCTTTTTATTCCAGGTACAAATAGAACATCTTTCAACCTTAATGTAACTCCAATCCTTAATTGAATAGAGCAAGTCCCAATACCTTTGACTGGATGAGTGGAGTTCTCTCCAATAGTAACTCCTTCAGATTTGTAATTTTCAAGTGTTTCAAATTTGTCCCTGAATCCTATTATATGTCAAGAAGCACCACTATCTATTATCCACACACTTTCATTAGAGTTTATCTCACTTGATAAAGCAAAGTAGAATACTAGATTTTCATCTTTCTTACTTTTGACTAATGAGGCTAAAATTCTTTCCCTTTCAGGACATTTATTACAGATATGTCTGAATTTCTCACACTTATAGCATTTAACTTTGGAGAGATTAGTTATGTTGAACTTATTATTCTTTTTCTTATAGTCATGTTTCTTTCCTTTAAATTTCCTCTTTTTCCTTTGATGATTTCGAGTTAAAAAAATAGCTTGATTTTCTCCCTCTTGATTTGATACAATACCTCTGGAAATTAATCTTGACTCTTCTAATGTACAATTAGTTTTTAGTTGATCAAATGAAGGAATTGATGGTCTACTGACAACTTGAATGAATGCTTCCCATGATAGTGGTAATCCTCTAAGTGCTAATATAGAGAGTTCTTGATCTTCTACTTTGTTTCCAATGGAATTTAGGTGATTTTTTATTTCAGAGATCCTTCCAAAATAAGATGAGATTGTTTCTTGCTTATTCATTTTAGTATTCATCAGTTGATTCTTCAGAGTAATCAATCTTCTTGAGTTGTTTATTTCAAATACATTTTTTATTGTTGTGAACACTTCAAAGGGTTTCTTTAGATTTGAAATGGAAGGAAGTATGTGATCCTTTACGAAGTCTACTATGATTTTCTTGGCTTTATTGTTTTGCCTTTTCCAAGAGATTTTTTCTATTTCATCTTCAGGAATTGGATTATCAAATTCAATAAACAATTCCAGTTCTAGTTCTTCAAGGATTGTGGTAATCTAAATTTTCCATGAAAAAAGTTTACAGCGCCTTCGAGTTTGTCTTCTACTCTTACGTTAGTTGACATGTTTGCAACACTTTTGATAGTCTCTCTACCAAGTAGGCTTTGATACCATGTAAGTTTTATTAGATCGTGGTTGGTGTAGACTTATCAAAGTGTTTTGGTCTATATTCTAGATTATAGCAGACTAGTGTCTTCCTTATACAATGTCGGACTTTCTATATTATTGCTATGATAATATACTATTCTTATTTGAGATCATTATGCCACATTATTGATATGATCTTCAGATATGAGATAGGAGTTGATATATACATTTTGAAGCATCACCAAGTAGGGGCATGACCCTATGTGGTCATGCCTCAATACACATATCAACTGGTGCCAATTTATCCTAATTAGTTAGCCGAAAGATAAACTAATATATGTCACGGGATGGGAGACTTAATTACAAACCAAACACAATATTGAATACAGGATGTCACCCAATCATCCAAGAGATGTGATCCATTTCGTGACAATTGTCGTTACTGCTTATCATTATCTTAATATAATGTTAAACGGCATTAGACAGTTCTGAAGTAACGATACATATTTGGATGTAATGACAATGTGTTTAAGATGAGAAGTGACAATATTAAACAGATAGTAATTATATATATAAATTACAAACTGCTGAGCATAAGTTTCAATACTTTAAATGCTAATATTCTTAACAGTCTCATCTCTTTTTGTCTTGGTTGATGTAGTGAGTAGTCTTGAATATTTGTAGCTTTAGGGTTTTAGGTTCATCTAAAACTTGCTTTGTATAGGGTTTTAGATCCCTTCAAAATTTGTTTTTCACTTAATCATAAAATCTTTGGTTACTACCCTCTTAAAAAGTTATTTGAATATTTTTCTATATAATCAATAATATTAATTTAATTTATATAAGCTATTTTCTATAATTCATGAGTTAAATTCTATTTTGTTTGCATTCAATATCTCTATGATGTAGAAATGCCCTTAAGTAAAAAATAAGATAAAAATCTCTTTTTCTACAATTTTTTTTTTTATTAAAAAAAAAAGGATTTTTCCCTAACTTTTTAAAAGTATCTCATGCTTTTGGTTTGTTGATTAATTCCCCATACAATTTTTGCTTGTGGCCCAAAGTGCCTTTCAAGGTCATTAAATGACATCAAACACAACTTACTAAAACCCTAAAAAGGCAAGAAAAAGATAATTGCAAGTTTGGAATGTTCATTAGAGTGGTAGCAAGTCTCATAAATAACTATTGTAGTTCCAAAATGTTAATTTAAACTCTCCATAACTCATTCCTGTGCAACCAAGACCAATTAAAACAAGTCGAACAACTAGAATTATACACACCACTGATTTGCAAATCTTGTATCACCGTCAATAAGGTTTATACGACATTATGACCCCCAAAGTAAATCCTCCTTTAAACTTGTTGGTAAATAGATTTGTCACTGCAAGTGCTTCTTCAAAAATGACCCTATTTGCCCAAGGAGTAGTGACAACCATACCAATAGTTGGAGAGATTGAATATGATCACGATCAAATTGCAACCTTCCTCCATGTTTGAGAGGGGCAACTCCCTCATGTATGATTGGGGTATTTGTATTTCTGAGTACTTTTCACTTGAAAGTATAGAAAGAAGAGAAAACAAAACTAAAGATGATATGAATATAAACTCGAATAGTAAACATACAACTACTAAGTGAGATTCACAAAAGATTGCCAATTTACAAAGGGGTTTTTGATAATATAGATGTAATCATGGTGAAAGCAATAGAACAAATCCTGACATACAAATTGATAAGCTATATGAGTACATCCAAATCAAGATACCATAAAATGGATGTGCTTCTTTTGCACCAAATATAATGATTCACATGAATGCATAAAAGAATCACTACTTTAACATACGATAAACAAGTGATCATAATTCAAAAGAACAATTTGAACATACGAACAAATGCATTCTTCATTATCTTTTGAGAATATAAAAATTCAAAAACTCTTACACATAATATGAAACTAAAATTCATTTAAAGTTTCTCTGAAAATTTCTTCGGAGTTTCCCCTTTGCAAAGAGTCCTTCTTTTACATTGTAAAAACCTTGTATTTATAGAGTCCCCTTGAATAACTAACCCATAACCACTTAGCATTACTGCCTAGCCACCCTTTGTAACTACTTAAGACAACTATCTTGAGTAACCACTTAAGATTACTATTGAAGTGATCACTTTTCATAACTACCCAAGAGCTATTTGAGATATCTTAGAATAACTACCTATTTACAAACAAGTTAGGATTTATCTAACTCTTACAAACACTAAAATCCAAAGATAACTTTAGCTACAATGGGTCATGTAAGTCACTTTCACAAAAAGAGTACCATGAGGCCCATACATTTCGAAGAGAAGATGAAAGACTTGATTCTTGATAAATCGAAATATATGTCTTCTCTTGATCTAAAGACCGTCCATTAACCAACAACTTACCCCTTTAGGGATATGTTCATTAACTTCATCATTATCAACAAGAAATTATCACCTTGCCTTCATACCTTTAATAAACATATATTTGTGGAATTCTGTCAAACAAACCATGACTTGCCTGATGGTTTAACATTTTGCATGTATTTTTTTCAAAACTTTTCCAACCATAAATCGTATAAAGAGTCTATCTATTTGCATTCATTGGTGGATGTTCATTGACTGACATTGTATGGTTGGTCCATTGTTCATTTAATTTTATTTTTTTCAAGGCTTGTTTAATAAAAGCATTTTCTGCATTTTCTGCAATGATGGCATTTTGTGAGATTGTGTCATCTCCTTGGAGGTATTGTGCAAGTTTGAAGATGCACAAGGCGGTGGATTTTCAAATTTTCATAAAGCTCCGATGTTCTCTTGATTTCACTTTATTTCAAAGGTGAGAGGAAGGTTCAAAACCTCATCGACATTTTAGTTATACATACTAACTTGTTACAATCAATGCAAAAAATTAACGTACTTAGTGGTTGACATCTTCACATTGATAACTAATACTTACATTTTTTAAAAGCCGATACAATCTATAAGCTTCACGTTATCATCTTTTCTCAATGCTTACAACAACTCATCCATTATTGTTTTAATGCCCATATTGCGGACATTCTAGCGACCATTCAGATGTGGTGATTGATCAATATCTTTATGGTATTTGAGAGCATTCTTTTGTGATTCATTCTGAGGCTTATTCATTTCATTCCTTGAGATTAAATCTCTTTACTACATTCTTTCAATTGTCTACTTTACTTTCCTTTGATTCCAGATTTTGCATTCATGTATGCTTACTATCATGGTGTGCCAAATTTAAAATCTGTTTTCATTTAACCTCTGAGACATGACTGTGTGCTGATGGAAAACTCCCACATTGTGCATGGTGTAGCATTTACAATTCAAATCCGGTGTCTCCAAGTTTCTTATTTTAGCATCGACATGGGAGAATGACATAAGTTGTAAATTTCAGATTAGGATCTCCAAAACAAATGTGCTCAGGAGTTTCTAAAGGCTTTTCAATGAATTCATTGTGTGCCTGCGTAATTTCCGAATACACAATACCGTGCTCCCTTTCTACATTCTATCCAATAATTCAAATGGGTTGCCTATGTTCCCACACTTAGAAAGCAATATCACTGGCATCATTCGGACAATCCATTGTTTTTTACCAATCTTGTAATCGTTGAATTCCATGAGCCATTTTTCTAATAGTTTGATGGCTTTGTAGCTTCTTCAGCTCAATCATGTCAATCTGAAACTAACCATATCCTTATGCTCAAGACAATGTTCTTATAGTCACATTTAAAAATCTCATTACCAAATTTGTATGCATCTAAGTCTGCAGACATTTCCATCATAAGGGTGTTGGCCAAGGTTTTGAATCAGATTTAACCTGTTAATTGCATTGGCTTGAATCTTTCGAGTCTTTATAAATTATAAAACTATTTTATGTTGACCCTATAATTGCAGTATTTCATGAGATCGCATTTCTTAAAGGCATCTTTTCCAAGCGATTTAAGGCATGCCATCTATCATTTCAAATTTTGCATGAATTCCTTGCACATTGGTCGTCCATAGAGAGAACGTTGCTAGAGGTTGTTCAGTCGACTTATTTATTCCAATTGCATTTGTTTGAATGTTTCTAATGTAATCTTAGCAAATTACTTTCATTCACATTATAGTTTATGCACGTTGTCTTTGAATGGATGTTCATTGCTTGTTCTAAAGCTCCCATATATGTGTGCTATTAGGCCGAGGATGACAGAAAAAGATGCAATGACCAACTTCATCCTTGATTCTTTGCAGTTTGTTGATGATTTCTCAAACTTTTTTTGAACCCGCCAATTACCTTTGAATTCTATAAAGTGTCATTAAAGAGCTGAAGTGTTTTAATGATGCCTTTTTATTTTGGCATTTCTATCTACTCAAGATTTTTCATCCATAATAACTGTTAAAAATATCTCAACTATCATGCTTATATAGATGTTCATAAATTGTCGACAACTCCTTTTGGGCATTAACATAGAAAAATCTTGCAGAGATTCTTGATTCGCAAACCAGAGTAATGGTGACATGTCTTTGAAACATATTGTTAACCAACTTAGAAATCCTGCAAGTATTTCTTAATAGATCAATTTTCAACATATTACAGAAGGCTATACAAGGTTCCATTATAGAACATATCCAAGTTACTTACCATAACTAACTCTTCCACCCACTTCTTTGAAATGTATCTTGAAAACTACTTATCGGTGATTTGATCAACTTAGAGAACTTTGTAAAATCACCAATGAGAATATTTCACTAGCCTCTTTGAGAACCAAGTCAATTCTTTAATAGGGCTTGTTGAAAGTCCTTTCACATTCTATCAGGGTCTTTGGATAGTTGGAAAACTTGTGAGACTTGCCAATATTGAATTTTATTAGGATTGGAAGCTTTGATCGGAGTTTGAAGAAATTGACCAACTCTAGGATATGCCAGATGTGAGGTTTATATGGATGTAAAATGCTCATTGGTCTCTTTAACAACTTTCACAACTTTCAATGATTACCCATAGTATCATGGATTTGAATTTGGTTGACAGACATGCCGGCAATAACTTTCTTGGAAAGAGTCTTCATTAACTTCTTTTATTGATGGATTGATTGCTGTGGCTATTGTAACTTCCTTTCCTTTTATTTGGCATCTTAGTTTTTAAAGCTCATTCGGAAACTCCATTTTGAGCCTGCAGTATAGACATTGGTCTCGATGAGCGGATAAATGCATAAATGTTTTTCACCAAGAAAATTAAATTTTAAAGTCTTCTTTCTTGGGAAGAATACATGTGTGATTTTACTAACTTGGCCAACTTAGCATGATGTTCAATGTATTGTCTACATCAGTGTTGTGAATCATATCTGACAACAACTTCATTGGTTATTAAGATTATGGAACTTTTGCAAAGTTTGTTTTGAATAATTTGAGTACTCAATTGGAATTCTTAACAACTTTGAAGCTTTTTTCAAATTACTGATCTCACTTTCAATTTTACCTCATAGAATTCTGAAGAAAAACTTGGAATGTCAACCTTTGGATAATCAAACTCATCGGAGATGCCAACTGCACATGACTTATGTTAGCTAGATAATGAATTCAATATGAAAGTTCAAATTTTGGCTATTTCAAAATTGTGGTCAACAAAACTCTTGCAAACCAATTTGAAACACTAAGGTACCATATAGAAATCATTGAAACCTGATGCAAGAGCATCCTGGGTTGCTTTAGTATCTTGCTCGGTGGTGTTATGCTTGTTCATTCTTGTGGGTCTGCTCGGTAACTTCGTTGTTGATTTGCTTGGTGGATGTGTTCCTTCTTTTGCCGAGTGGTTTAGTTCCTTCTTTCGTCAAGTGGTTTGGTTCCTTCTTTCGCTGAGTGTTCTCTATTGTTTTTGCCAAGTTACTTGGTGACCTTTGATTTTGCTCGGTTATGTCTTTGTTGAGTTGTCTATGTGGTTCTTACTTGAGATCCAACTCGTGTATTTAATTTTTGTAAGTCATTTAATGTCTGGGATCGATCATTGAGATGTGTGAAGACCGTTATGTGGTTGGCCTTCTCTATATGTTGATCTAGAATTTGCTTTAAGCTATTTTGTCAACTATAAGTAGAGGGTCTTGGTTTAGATCTAGGCAGAGAGTTGAAGAGTGAGAGAAGAGAGAGTTCGGAAGATAGTTAGAGTCTGGGAACAGATCGCAGATCTAGTATGTTGGATGCATTTCATTGTATATCTAAGTCATTGTATTGGTCATAACCTGGAAGGCCTCACAACTAGCAAAATGTGATGAAATTTGGTGAATGAATAAAAGACTTTGTTTCTCTCTCCTTTCTGGCATTGTCTCTTGTGAATTGCTTTCATTGTGTTAACTTGATGTAGGAGCATCCTAGGTGTAAGAGCAATCTCGCATCACCCAAAAATATTTCCTTTCAGTTGTTTCAATAAGGGTTGTCTCAATGCAGAGTTGTTGTCTGTGGAGGCTTGCTACTTAGTAAGTCAGTCATACAAGCTCAAAATGTTCTAATTTTAGAGGTGAAGGTTCATTTTAGATATGTCAACTTGTCAGTGGAGTTTCATGGCAAGATTATATGTATTTATGAAGTTATTGTTGATTTTCGATGTGCAATTTTGGTATAAAAACTTCAAGATCAGATTTGAAGGCCTTAGAGTCTCGAGATGAGGTCCAAAAACTCAATAGATGGGTGCTTGCAAGAATTCGAGCCTATAGATCACAAGCTGGGGTTTCTGAAAAGTGGTTATAATAGCCAATTGGAGCAACAATTCGAGAGTTATGGCCTTCTGAAGTTGGGCTACCCAAAATTTCTAAAATAAATGTCAAAGGTGTATTTGGCTAACTCTATATGTATTGTTAGGGTCTATCGGCCCTATGTGTTAAGTTTGAGTGTCTAGAACCTTCCTAGGCGACATAAAATTTCCTATTTAAGAAAGGCCCAAACATTGTCTAAGATAGCTTTGGGTGATAGTTTGTAGCTTTGTCTTACAGATTACTGTAATGAAGGCCCCCACGTGGGTTAGCATATTGTAATTCCAAATTCTGTAATCCGCATTTGCGATGATAATAAGAAGCCCATATTTTGTTCTTGCAAATTATTGTTGTTTCTTTGTTTCTGTTATGTGTGTATGGTATTAAGGGGAGCACCCTTCATCATAACTCTACAAGGTTGGTTGGTTGCTAGGTGTGTCTCTGGCCCTAGCTATCAGTCTCCTCCCTTGCCTTAGGTGGTATCAAAGCCAAGTTGGTTTGTGGGATTGGATCATGTAGAACCCTAGTTGATCTTGGTTGTAGGGTGGCAGATTTGTGTCTGACCTATAACTTGCAAAGGATTACGATCTTGCAAGAACCTTCTCAAGATGGTTCGTGGTAGAGGAAATGTTGATAATTCTATTATGAACATGTTAAGAAAAATTGCTGCCAGATTAGATGCTATTGAGACAACCCAAAGGAGAGTACATCTTGATGATGTTAGTGATGATGAGGGAGCACTTGGAGCACCAAACTCTAATCCGAAACCTGAGGTAGAATTTGATGAGGAAAGACAATTGAGAGTTTTGTCAAGGGCGCATTCAAAGCCTGTTGTTGAAGTGACAAGTTATGATAGAAGATAGGACACCAATGCTTTGTTGGATTGGATATTTGAGATGGAGAAACTCTTTGAATTTGAAGGAACTCCTAATAATAGGAAGGTGAGGATAGTTTTTACTAAGTTGAAAGGTCATGCCTCACTTTGGTGGGAGCATTCACAAGTTGATAGGCAAATGAAGGGCAAAGAAAAGATATGAACCTAGCTAAAGATGGTGAATAAATTGAAGAAGTTCCACACAATCGATTATGAAGTGAATTTGTTGAGGAAGATGTAGAATCTGAGACAGAAGAACATGAGTGTGAGGGAATATACCGAGGAATTTTATAGATTGGACATTAGATATGGACATGTTGATAACGAGGTTAAGAAAGTTGCAAGATATTTGAATGGTTTAAGAACTTTAATTCAAGATGAGATTAGTTTTGTGAAACTGGATAGTGTGGAAGAAGCATATCAATATGCCTTGAAAGTTGAGGAGGTTTCATAGAGGTAGAGGTATATCTTGGTGTAGGAGCATCTAAAAGAGTTATTGAAGACATGAAGACAATAAGGGCTATGAATGGATTTGGTAAATCAATATAGGCAATTATGATGACTTAGAGCCTATAATGGCATTTGATTGTAATAAAACAAATATAAGGTCAAAATATCCTTATGGTCCTAAAGAAGCCATAGGACCAATATATGAGATGTAATGGGTCTATGGTTAGTAAGTTTTTACAAATAAATAAATAATGCAATTGGATCAATTTGTGGACTTTAGTAATAGTTTTTAGTCCATTTGTATCCATTTGTCAAGGTTTTAAATTTGGAAATTGAAAATGTAACGGTTAGTTGATTTTAGGAGGAAAACTTAGATTTTGAGTTGTTTAGGAGTTTAATCTAATCAAAACCAATGGGAATTAGTTTGGAAGTTGCAAAATTAGTTTTAAAAAATCCTTGGCATGTCATTTTGAGGCATGGGATGGTATTGTATAGAATTGTACGAGCTACTACAGTAATTTCAATAATAATAAAAAGCTTAGTTTCTTGCAATTTCCTTGAGAGTTTTGAATGATTTTGCATATTTTTGGTTATTCAAACATTTTTGATGAAGTAGAAACTTATTACTACACATTTTATGATATGCTATAGGATTTTGAGGGTTTGAGCAATCTGATTTTTCATTTTCTTGTTGATTGGTGTGAAACAGGGCTCTTAATTTTATTGATTGAGGGTTTTTGGAGAATGGGGATCCATCCCATGAATTTTTAGTTGTTGTTTCTCATGGTATGGATCCTATATAACATATATTTGATGTTACTAACACTTTAACTTGCAAGAGAAGTGGTTTGGAGGGTGTACACCGTGAGGTTGAAGGAGAAAGGTGCATGGAAATGGAGGCTAGGGTATAGCAGCAAGAGATCTACCTTAAGGAGGTGGTTATTTTATACCAAACAGAGTTAGTACATGTCATAGACATGGTTTTGGATCATTGATTTGGTCTCAGAAGTGTTGGGAGGTTGGATTACCAAGAGGCCATAGATTTAAGCTTATTTTGGTGAGGGTTTTATACTTTTCATATGAAATGAAGTGTTGGTTTCAAATGGGTCATTAAATCCTTTTATGTGGACCAAAATACAACTCTACTAAAAGTAGGAGACTTTGGTAACAATTTTTTCTATAGGTTTCCTTGTAAAAGTGGCCTAATTTGGCCTAAATTTAGTGAAATCAGCAAATTTGCATGCATTTGGTCCAAAACAACTATGTATGAGTTTTACATATGTTATAGAACTTCCAAAAGGGTATTAGAATATGTAATCTTTTTTTTATGTTATTTGGGGAATTTTGGAGAAAATGACAATAAACAGTCTCAGGTTGTACTAATTTGAATAAACCTAGGCTTGATAGGAGTAACTTGGAATTTGGAAGAAAAAACATTGTTTGTGAGTCTAAGATCTATTGGAACACTTCATTTAAGGCATTTACAAGTAATATAAGTCAGTTGGGACATTGGGCAAGTCATTGTTTGGTTTTTAACCTCTTGAAGCCATTTAGGTGTCATTAGGCCTATTGGGTAATTCTTGTATTTCTCATATAAATCCATATAAGTTTGTTTTCCCATCATACTTCTTTGCATCATATCTTAAGGTGCAAATACCAAATCTGACAACACAGTACTTGATAGGGGCAAAACTGAGTGTAAAGGTGGTAGTTCTTACCGAGGAAGAGGGACTTCTTATCGAGGTAGTTATGGAAGAGGAGGATTTTGTGGTATCTTTTTAAAATGTAATGAAGGACATAGAGCCTTTGAATGTAACATTTTGGAAAGAAGAATGAAGGTAGTAGTAGCCAAAATTTTGTGTTTCAAGGAGTTTGAGGGTTCACCGAGTGGACCTGAGGCTAGAGAAAATTTGATGATAAGGAGAATTATGTGCAATGAGAAAATTGATGATAGACTCTTGGGTAGACCTAGGCAGTATGATAGATGCTATGCATATGGTAGATTGAATCAATATAGTCTTTGGGTGAATGGAAGGAAGAAAGTGTTGTTACCTTTGGTTGAGAGTCCTAATGAGGTTAATTATACTAGTGTATGGGTTTGTATGGTTGGTGGAAATCAATTTGTGAAGGATATGAAGAAGCAGAAAGTATGTTTTGTTGTGATCCCTAATAAGCCAAGTTGTGCTAGTGTTGACTGAGTTCCAGTAGAAGTTGAACAATTGCTTACCAAGTATCATGAAATTGTCTCTGAAAATGTACCTGATGGTTTATTGGTTTACCTCTTGTAAGAAGTGTAAGTCATTGTATGGACCTGATATATGGAGCTAGTTTGTTGAATAAAGCACCTTACAGATTGACACCTACTGAGAATGAAGAACTTAACAAACAAGTGCATGAATTGTTATAGAAAGGTTTGATCAGAGAAAGTCCGAGTCAATGTGTTGTACCTATTGTATTGGAACCTAAGAAGAATGGTGAGTGGAGAATGTGTACCGATTTCAGAGCTATTAACAAGATAACAGTGAAGTATAGGTTTCTTATGCCAAGGATGGATGATAAAATGGATTACTTGAGGATTGATTTCAAGAGTGGTTATCATCAGACCAGAATTAGAGAGGGTGATGAGTGGACGACTGCTTGTAAGACAAAAGAAGGTTTGTATGAATGATTGGTTATGCCTTTTGGTTTGACTAATGCATTGAGTACTTTTATTCAAGGTTGATGAATGAAGTCTTGAAGAAATTCTTAGGTAAGTTTGTGATTGTTTATTTGGATGATATTCTGATATATAGCAAGACTAAGGAAGAACATGTTGAGCATATTAGACAAGTGTTGTAGAGATTAAAGAGGAGAAGTTGTTGATTATCTTGAAGAAGTGTTCATTCATTGAGGAGGAGATTATGTATTTGGGATTTGTGATTTTAGTTGATGGTTTGAAGATGGGTCCTGAGAAGGTTAAAGCAATGCTTGAATAGCCTACACTTAAGAGTGTGAGTGAGATAAGATCATTTCATGGTTTGACAAGTTTCTAAAGAAAGTTCATGAGAATTTCAGTTATGTTTGTAATGTTATGACTGAGACAATAAGAGAAGATAAAAAGGATTTTAACTAGACACATGGTGCTGATAATAATTTTGAAGCTTTGAAACAAAGGGTTGTTGAATTACGTGTGTTGGCTTTGCCTAATTTCAATAAAGTGTTTCAAGTTGAATGTGATGCAAGTGTTAGTACAATTGGAGTTGTGTTGAGTCAAGAAGGAAAACATGTTTCTTTCTTTAGTGAGAAGTTGAATGATGCTAGGAGGAAGTATTATGTGTATGACCAAGAGTTCTATGCTATTGTTTAAGCTTTGAAGAAGTTGAGACATTATTTGATTCCTAAGGAGTTTGTGTTGTATATCGATCATAAGGTTTTACAGTATTTGAGAAGTCAACTAAATTGAATCAAAGACATGAAGTGGGTTGAATACTTGCAGAACTTTACATTTGAGATCAAGCATAAGAGTGGAGTATCTAACCAAGTTGCATATGTATTGAGCAGAAGAATATCATTCTTGACCAAGATGAATGTCGAAGTTCTTGGCTTGGCTTTAATGATATGAAGGATTTGTATGACACTAACCTTGATTTTTTGTGGAGAGAGTGCAGAGCACCAAATATATTAGATCATCTGAGTAAGCATGAAGATTGTTTCATTCAAGAAGGTATGTTGTTCAAAGGAGTTCAGTTGTGTATACTAAGAGGATCTATGAGAGTTAATTTGATTTAAGAGAAACATAGTGGTGGATTGGTTGGACACTTTTGTGTTGATAAAATTTTGAGTTTGTTGAAGGAGAACTATTATTGGCCATAGTTGTATAAGGATGTTCAAAAATTTGTGAGAAGTTTTGGAGTTTGTCAAGTTGCAAAAGGAGTAAGTCAGACCATTGGATTGTATACACCTATTTCAATACCTAAGAAACCTTGGAGTGACATTAGTATGGTTTTTGTACTTGTCTTGCCGAGGACTACAAGAGAATACAATTCTATGTTTGTTGTGGTTGATAGATTTTAAAAGATGGTACATTTCATACTATGTAAAAAGACATTTGATGTAGTGCATGCTGCAAAGCTTTTCTTCAAAGAGGTTGTTAGATTGCATGGATTGCCAAGAAGTATTGTATCTAACTGAGACAGTAAGTTTTTTGGTTAATTTTGGAAGACTTTGTGGAGGAAGTTGAATACTGATTTGAAGTTTAGTTCTACATTTCATCAATAGACTGATGAGCTGACAAAGGTTGTGAACAAAAGCTTAGGAAATATGTTGAGATGCTTAGACGCTTAGTTGGGGATGTTGTTTTCGTTGAGTTGCTCAGTGACCTTTGTTGTTGCTCGGTCACATCTTTGTCAAGTTTTTTGTGTGGTTCTTACTTGAGAGTCGACTCGCGTATTTAATTTTGGTAAGTCATTTGATGTTTTGGATCAATCATTGGGATGTGTTAAGACAATTATGTGGTATGCCTTCTCTGTATGATGATCTAAAATCTTCTTTAAGCCATTTCGACAAGTATAAATAGAGGGTCTTGGTTTAGATCTAGGTGGAGAGTTGAAGAGTGAGAGAAGAGAAAGTTCAGAAGAGATTTAGACTCTAGGAATAGATCACAGATCTAGTATGTTGGATGCACTTTTTTGTATATCTAAGTCATTGTATTGATCAAACCTCGGAAGGCCTCACAGTTAGGCAAATGTAATGAAAATTGTTGAATCAATAAAAGACTTTATTTCTCTCTCCTTTCTTGTGTTGTCTCTTGTGAATTGCTTCCGTTATGTTCACTCTGTAAGACTGGCTAGTTTCTAGACATGCCTCTGGCCCTAGCTATCCATCTCCTCCCTTGCATCAAAACCCCTTAAACGGGTGCAATTTTACTCCAAGATTTCCCATGTCATGCTCTAGAACACCATGTTTGGTGCTATGGCATCTCTTTGGAATTGTTGCATCTTTTTTTAAACTTCTACAAATGGATCACCTAGCTATGAGGAATACAAAACACAATCTGATAATATCAAAACCTAAACACATTTCCCTACGTAAAATGTTGGTACAAACATCTAGGAAAAACACCAAATAGTCAAAATGCACGACTATCAAAAGCTAGTCTTAAAGTGCATCAAACCTACAAAATCTTTGAAATCAACATTATATCAGTGCCCAAAAACTTGCAAGTCAAAAAACTTAAAAAGCCCTAATTTTGAAACCTTGGTCTAAAAACCTTATGAAGAACAATGGTGATTGCTAAGTAGAACCACACCAAACTAGCTTAGAAATATTTCAAATTTCAAATAGGTGATTCAGCGACATTTTTTCTTCACAGGAATTGACAAAGGACTCACATATGCTATCTAACAAAATTCAAGCCATTTTGAAATTATAAATAATTCATTTGCTACCAAAAAACCATGATTCATTCCCTTTCCCTAGGTAACCACTTAAGGTTGCATAAAGTGACTTTATAAAAAATATAATACTTAATAGAAATGATATAATATTAAATAGAAAACCTTAAGTATATATTTAAACATTCTCATTTGAGTTTAAGAAAACACGACCAAGGAACTAAAAATCAAATGCGAGAATGTCCAGGTGCAACTAAAGCAATGAAATGGATACCTATGCTAACTTGAAGACTCACTAAAATAGATGTGCTCTTCAAGAATTTTAGAGAACACCTCTAACGTTTGAAAATGTTTGTAAACGAGTCACTAGAATCTATAATGCAATATGAGCTCAATGACATATTAACAAATCACAAGAAAGACTAAACTGGTGTAATCCAATGAGTTTGGAGTAGAGAACTCCTTGAAAGTCTGAAAATGCTTTTGAAAGAGTCACTGTAATCCATAATGCAATCAATGCTTAATGTCATTAACAAAGAAAAAAAATTCTAAATTGGTACAATCCAAGAAGTTTGTAGTTCTTCTTATATCATCTTCTAACATAGAATTAATAGAAAAATAATTATCAATTTTTTGCACTCTATCTCTAGAGCTACATTTGTCACTCGCATCAGGATATGATAATTTCGCCTTACCTAATGCTTTTTGTTAGCATCTCTAAATTATTGGTCCTTCTTTCTCAACTCTTTGAACTGTATTCTTCTCTTATTCAAAATCTAGGTTTAAGAAAAAGGTCTTGAGTCTCATATGATAATATAACATACTCAGTATCAATGGATCTCATTTCATCTATCGAAGGAACCTAAACAGTGGGAACAACCTACATCTCCTTTTTATGTTAATTTTATTGTAGTGCTCATTAACCATAGGCCAGCCATTAGATTTTTGCCTTCCCAACCATAGATGATAAGCTCTTATCATCAACCCCAAGCACATTGCATATTATGCATATTTTAGTATTCATAACCATTGATGCAAGAATGTCCTTGCATATATATAAATCATGCCACCTAATAGACCTTCAGTTGTCCTTGTAGTTTTTGCACCAAGAATACAATTAAACATATTAATTACAAGCTACATTTATATAGGTTTTTCCCAATTACTTAATTGCAAATTAATGAATCGCCCAAATAGGGCCAAACCCAAATAAGGATTGATATGACAAGTTCATTAGCAACATGGCTAAGGTCGATAGGCCAAATAGCCATTAGGTGTACTAGACCAACTTTAGAAGGGATCCAACTTATCTACACATCAATGTTCTATGTGTAAAAGTGGACGAAAGTAGTATAGCATTGTACAATTAACTAACCTAAGAATACACTTATTCAACTTAGCTAGCTTATCTAGGACATCATGCCGAATGTCTACATCAAATTTCCTCTCTACTCTTCTACTTGTACTTATATGAAAAATATAAGCAACTACCTAGATGTTGCATTTGAATTTTATGTGGAATGTAGTTTATGGTTGTGTAGAATTGTCATTGTCACTAATAAAACTCCTTGCACTTTTTGCTCTTCTAAAAATGATCATAAATGAGGTTTGTGGGTTTTATTGCAAATAAGTTTTCTATTCTCTTATGTAATAACAGATTCATTTATCACTCATATGAAACATTACAACAACACAACTTGACTGAAGCATGAGTTGGTAAGAAAACCAATTTTGATATCCCTCTAATAACTACCTTACATTTGATTTTAACTTATTCCAGTATAGTCATCAAGATAACTAACCAATATTAATAAATAGGTGTCACCAAGTGATGATACAATCTTTATATATTGATTTCACAAATAGTTGATATAAATGGCGTAAACAATTTCAAGTCAACACCAACTAGAATTAAATGGTACTAAACCAAGTTCACTTAAGAACTACCTTTAGAATTGTAATAATTGATCCTAACAATTTTGACAATCATTGTTTAGACTATTGTCATAGACATATCAAGTTTTTGTGACCATACAATTAGGTTAAGGTCTACTAAGGTTTCTTAAATGCTTTATGCATTGCCAATGCCTCTAAATACCTTCAAACTAATATAGAAATGCAAATAGTGAGCATGTTACTTGATTTTAGTTACACAACAAGGTAGTTTAGTGTTGCAGGTGATAGCAATCATACAATTCATAAACATCTTCCTCCAATGTCACATAGAGAACCTTCCAAGGTAGCCAAAGGGCATCAAATACAAGCAACATTATTAGAACACCCTAGAAAGGAAAGAAACTTGAATCTAAAAGTCAAAAATATTTATTTGAGTGTTAGAAGGTGTGGAACATCACTATTGCAAGTGGAGACTATTGCTTTGAATTCTCCAAAATTCATTTATGTAGAAAAGAACACCTTAAATAGAACCAAAAAATAAGAAATATACCCAAAACTATCAAAGAACCCCTAAAAAGAAAAGTGGAGTCAATTAGAGATGTAGGGTCACTCTCAATCCTCCAACATAGTAAATACAAGATTGTGTGACATCATGATGATCCCCAACAACTCCTAAACTTCTATAAGTCAATTCTAAATTCCAATGCACCACATAACAACTATTTAAAACCCTTGAAAGGAAAGCGATTTCACACCAAGATTTCACACTATTTTCCAACATAACATGTTTTCTAGTGTGAGCCTCCTCTAGAATTGTTGTACATGCACATACTCTAAAAAAACCTTTGTAAATGAACCAACCAAATGTGAGGAATAAAATATTTTTTTGGATAAGTTTTAATCCCTAATTCAATTTTCCTTTGCAATAAATAAATGGTATGCCTAGCTAAAGAAAACACCATGCGTTGAAACTTTATAGTTAACAAAAGTTAGTGATTAAATTTGTCAAACATATTTTTTATTGTAAAATCAACTATAAAAAAATTCCCAAAATATTCACAATTCAAAACACTTCAAAAATCCTCATTTTGAAATCTCAATCTAAATAATTGATGAAGAATAATGGTCATTCCTAAGAAGAACCACTCCAAATCAGCTAGGCGTTGTCTTTCAACTGAAACTTGTGATTCAATGAGGGTTTTCATCTTTAGAAAATTTGAGGAAGAACAAGTAGTTTTAATCGAGCGACATTTCATTCTCACTCTTCAACATATCTAAAATGAGAGCACTCTTTATGGCTTCATAAATAAAATAAAATGCCAATTTGAAATTATAAATAATTTATTTCCCACCAAAAGTTCACTTCAAGCTTATTAAACTAAATTTATGTGCAAATCGTCTTTTCTTCAGTCTCCACTTTAGGGGACATAATGTGACAAATGATATCACTTAAGTGAAATACTATAACATTAAACATTAAAAATTAACTTGGTATTTGACTAATCTCATGTGAATGGGATGAAGATTTCTACCAACTTAAATTGGAAAGCACACCAAGAGACTGAAAATATTTCTAAAAGTGTCACTATAATCCATTGTATTAGTTGAGCTCAATTCCTTCAATAAAAAATAAGAAACACTAGATTGGTGCACTCCAACAAGTTTGAAAATTTCATTGGCTCACTTGAAAGTTTAGAAAAAAACTCTAAAACTAGTCAAAAGATTATAAAACAATATAAAATAGGGACGTTACAATAATGAAATTTTGTGCTATACTTTGGTTTGAGGGTTACTTGGTCATAAGAATTCAATTGCTTTATGTATCTAAATTTTTAACTCTTTGGAACACGTGAAATGAATCCATTGGAGAGATTCATTCTATGTCATTTGATTTAAGGCTTAGGATTATAGGGGAGGTTATAAGCATATCAAATATTGAATCCTAGGTTTTCTTTATCATTAGAGCTAACTAGAGGGGTGAAAACATAAAGAAAGAAACTATATTACTAATTATACAAATTTGTTCAAGACAATATGGAAAGATTTTCTTCATAATTATTGATGAAAAAGCTAAATTTACCTTGGTCAATTTGTCGCAATGAATCTAGGTAGTTGAAATCCCCTCCTTCCTTAAAGCAATCCATAGGTGTGGTTTTGTAGCATGGAAGCTTATCAATTCCCCAATCTAGGGGAAGAGCTGTAACATTTGGTCCAAACATATTAGCATTCATGGCATAGGAGAAAAGCTTTCTATAACCCCAAGCTATCCAGTTTTCTTCTTTCCAAGGGTCAGAACCACTCTTTAGACTCTTATGGATCATGGGTCGTTCACAGAAATCGTCCTGAATAATTCACAATGTAAACACATGCACAATTTTATCAGCATCTAAGGAAAGCAACAAGTCTAGCAAACTACAAATAAACTCCAAAATTTATGTTGATCATCACTTGCATATGTTCAATGAGTTGATAAAAATAGAAGATGACAAAGGAAAAGGGAGAACTAGTTCTACATAAAATTTACCTTCATCCAATCATAAATATACATTTAGAAGCTACAAATAGAACATATAAATATTGGTTCATAGTTTTCTTTGGATATAAGCAAACTACCAAAAATACACATTTAGATGCTACTAAATTTGCATAGGATGTTACATACATTTGGAAGAAAACTATTCTAATATCCATTACAAACACCATTATAGTTTAAGAAGATCATGAATGATAAAAACATATATGTATATTGTGGGTACTATTGAGAAATGATCACTAGAAGGTTATAATGTTATGTGAAATGTTCCCTCAAATACATCCACAATACCTAACCAAGCAAAGATATTTCAGTTACTCCAAGAAACAAGTTACTTTATCTTCATGAAACTAAACAAAAAAAGGTTAAAAAATAAAATAGACCCATTGATCCATGTTGTCAATGACCTCCATTTTGTAGCTAATCATTTACAATATGCCAACATGGTTATTTTGAATCTTATTATTCCTTATACATTGAATCTTTCTACATACACTCACAACAAATTTTAATCATGGAAGCACAATTAATACAAATGCAAAATTAACAATTGGGGATCAAAATTTATTTGATTGGTTTTATTCATTTAGTCATCAAGAATTCCATTATTGAACTTGTATTCTTTTGAAAATAAGTGTTATATACAACATCACATCACTGCATTAGAGAGTGGATATGCCAGAAGATGCAAGAAATCTCAATAGATCTCTCTCACCTTTGCAAAAGTTGTTATAGTTCTTGTTAAATTTTTATCAGACAACTCTTAGTGATTATTGTCTCACAAGAGTATCTAAGTTCTTTATTAAAAAAGAGATCAAGATTTTTAAACAATCTTCCAAGCTTCTATAGTTTAATTTGTAAATCACTTGTGAATAATTTACCCTCTTACTCACACAAGATACGATCAAATATATTTTGTAACTAGTATAAGTAATTTTACTTTTAACCACACAGAAGTAAAAAATTAAACAACTTTGAATAGATTACATGTATAAATATATTGACTTTTATTGTATTTCATTTTTGAAAATTTGAACTTTTGGTTCCAAACGTTTTCCAAGACAAATTGATACAATTCCTTGTCGTAGTTATTTTTGTGCATTTGTAAACTATTTTAATGACTTCAAGATTTGATGGAAATTAAAATAAAATAAAATAATGAGCACCATAGCTTACATGGAAACCCTTACAAGATAACTCTAGGGAAAAGTATTGCTTTTACCAACTTTCTTTCTACAAATTTTGTAGGCATTAACCTACTAGAGGTGCCAACCCCTAATAAAATATAAATTTATTCAATTTGTACGCACCAAATTCACCAATATGAAGCACCAACTTGAATACCATTTTCTTTTAAAATATTAAAGTACAATTCTCTTTTCCAATATATTATAACATTGATTAAAAATATGTCATAAAAAATTGCAAAATCTCCTCATACAACTTACAAATGTTCCCCTTTCAAGTATTCTACTCTAACATTCCTCACAATTCCTTCGCAAAATCTGCAATCTCAATTCCTTCATAAAATCTATAGGTAAACTCCTTGGAAACTGCCCTTTATTTACTAATATCTTTGATGCGTTTAATTATTTTTTGTCATCAACAAATACTCTAATCCAAATCTCACAAATTGATTTTACACCTTCCTCATGCCTCATCAAAAGGGGGGGGGGGGGGGGTGGGGGGGGGGCGCTATTCTTTGAAGCAAGACATCTAATTGAAACAATTTTCATTTAAATCCTAATGTATTACTAATAATGTTTACATGTCTTCCTTATTTTGAGTGTTGCCATTCGATATAGTGGTTTCTTTCATGTTTATTAATAAAAAGCGTTGTCTTTGTAGGTGCTACTTAAGGCATAACCTTTTCTATCTTCTAAACCATTTCAATTATCTTTAAAATTTTGATCTAAAGATAATCATTATATCTGTACTAAGTGTTGCATCTTTCTTTATCACAACCATTTCATAACTAAATCATTTCATAAGGTTGCTTCCTAGAAAATGTCCCTTCTTAATAAAATAAGGGTTCTTTAGTAAAGTAATTGTTAATGATAGAAATTTTTCACAATTCATAAAGATTATTTGAAATTTCTTCTGGGCAGGTTGTGTTGGGTAGATTTTTAAAAGACTCCAACACAATCTACCTAGAAGAAATTTCAAATAAAATAATTGTTGCTACATGTTGTTTTATGACCATCTCTAATCCAAAAATAGTGACATCAATAGAAATTTAACAACATCTCCCCCTTTGTCATTGATGAATCCTTTTAAGGAAATAATTCTAACTCTACAATGTTCCCCTTAACTTCTCCTCCTTTAACATCAACATAAAAGGCATCCATAGAGTTGTAAGATAGTGTAATAAAGAGATAATCCTAAATAATATATCTTATTAATGACTAGGAAGAGAGAATATCAATCTCAATTTCTTCATGCTAAAATAAAAAATTTCTTTTGTAATGTTTTGTAAGTATATCCACAACATATTCTTTAGAGGTAACATATTCCAATCTTACTTGTTCTTTTTCTTCTTCTTCCCTCATAAAATGGTATTTGATGGGAAGATATTTGGCAGCGCATCATTGGATTCTTATCATCCATATAACTACTAGCTCTATTTGAATTTGTACATTTATTCAAGGCGAAGTCTCTACCTCTTAAGTATCATATATAAAAATCCAAATTACCTTTAAGTATTTGAATGCCCTTTTCACTACCTACACATGTATTTTTTAGGAGCAATTTGAAACCTTGCTACCATCCCAACTACCTACATAATATTAGACCTTGAAGTTGTCATGTAAAGTAAAATCTTAGTCATTAATTTCTAGAGGGTTTGGTTTCCATTATAAGATTCATCATTTTTCCTTAACTTAGATCCTATAATGATTGTTGTTCTCATAAGATTGCACCCCTCCATTCCAAACCTTTTCAATATATTTTTAGCACACATAGCGAGATCATAATTCTATTACCAAATTGATTATTATGTGGTCCTAGGAAGAAAGACAATTCACCTAGTATGGACATTTTAAATTTTTATTGTAATCTTGATATAAAAATGCTTGACACATTATGCATTTATTGCCTCCAAAGATAATATTGTTCAAATATACTACAATGATTAATTGATGACTATCATCAATTTTAAAATATAGATTATTTTTTAAAATACCTCTTTTGAACCCTTGTTCTAAGTAATTATTTAATCTAGAGTACCAAGCCTTAGGGGCTTGTTTTATTCCATAAAGGGCTCTCTTAAGTTTGCATACCCAATCTTGTTTTCTAAAAAGGTAAATCCTTCAGGTTGTTCAATGTTAACCTATTCTTTTAGATGAGCATTCAGAAATGTCAACTCAAGATCCATTTAGTAAACTTTAAGCTTTGTGTAGCAATAAAATTCTAGGAACATCGTTATGGCCTTTAATTGCACAATTGGGGAAAATGTTTCTTCTAAAATAAACCCTTCCACTTGAGAATAACCTTACACACCAACTTTGGTTTATTGTTTAAAACTTTATGATATTCATCTAACTTACTTATGAACACCCACTTGGTGCTAGTTACATTTTTATCCTTGGATATTAGAACCATTTCATAACTTTTATTTTTCTCTATTTAATTTAATTTGTCTCAAAAAAAAGATGAAGTGGTTGAGGGTCAGAGTGTTCCCTTGCAACAAGTGAAGAAGAATTATTCTCAACAAAGAGAAGATGGATGTCATCAATAATGTCTCCCACATCTTAAATGTAAGACTCCACAAATAACACTGCAATGTCTGGAAGGAAGTCAACCCATGAAGTTGAAATAGGAAGACATGGTGTTTCCTGTTGCACTAAATCAAGAGCATCTGTGGTTGGAACTAGATCAATAGAAGCAACATGAGCATTAGGAGGTATGATCTTAACTAGAGTTGTAGGTACCACAATTGGAGTGACTGGAGGTAGAATGTCCTTTGGTAATGGAGGGACTCCTGGATCTCCATATGCTTCCCAAAGACACATCCAAATGTCATGAGAGCTACTTGTTTAACTAAGAGGAGCAAAAGATTCCTTACTCATATTGTCATACATAAAATGAAGAAGAAGAGAAATATGTCCCCAATTAGTAGTAGGTGGAAATATCTTCGAATATAGATAAGGAAACACTTCCTTATGCTCTCTTAGATGATCAATCATCAAAGCACTCCATTTCTAATAGTTCTTTTTTGTCAATTTGAATCTTAAATGAAAGTGACATGACTCCATGATATCAAATAATGTATGCACCCCCAAAATGCAAAAAAAAAATCAAAGAAACCCCCCCTGCTAATGCATGATTTGGCACTTTATATTTAGTGTGATTACAATGGCCACTTGTCAATTTAGGGCATGAGTGGACTTTTGATTTTGGTGGTTACAATAACAAATATGATGCTATATCAGACTCAACAAGATAAGACACATGACCTATCAATGATCTAATTAATTACAAGTGCCAATAGGCCAAAATGAGACCAAAAGTTGAAAGTACTATGTCTACTCAAAATTACTCCAAACTGATACCAGATCTAGAAAGTAGACAAAGAATCATGCACTCTCAAAAAAAAAAACACCTGAATATGTGTCTATATGAGCCTGAATGAAGCCTCTGAAGTTGAAAAAATTAGGATTGAAAATTTTCAAAAAAAATTAGGAATAGAGATCTCAAACAACCTGCACCAATGTGTAGATCATGAAATTCTACCCCAAAACAAAAAAATTTCTCAAAAAAAGGAGTATGTATGAGGGAGATATCACTATTTGAAAATCACCTCTGTAATTATTTTTCATGAATCGCCGCCATCACACCTCCAAAAATCAAAAGACTCTAGATTTCACCTTAGATGTCTGATTTTAATTAAACAAAAGTCGATTTGGGGTTTTTTTGACCTTCTGAATGCGATGCCAATATCTAATTTGCACTAGCAAGCTCCAATCTTGACTTGCAAAAAAACACTCTCCAATGGCTATGTAATGAAACTCCTATGGCTCTAATACTATGTAAGAATTTGGTATAGCTCTGATACCATGTAAGAATTTTCCTAAGGCAATAATTCAACACCAAGATCAAGAAGCTCAGTAGATAGCATAAGAGAGACAAATGATGATAAAATGAGAATGGATATCAGATGATTGGATATCAGATAATTGGATAAATGGATAATTGGATGAATACATCATAGAGGGTGCATGTATATAAGGGAAACCTATATGTCTAGAAGTCACACAAGAGATAAGGATTACAACTCAACACATGTCTACCAAAGGTGGATTATCCTCCATTGAGCATGGGAGTTTGTGCGATGATGAGAGGATAAGTTTACATAGGTGTATCTCATAGAGAGATGTTGTAGACACCATGTGCTCTAATAAGTTGCTAACTCATGTGTTGTCACCAAGACAACTCATATGACTATGCATATTCCTAAGTAAACTTAAGTAAAGTGTAATAATAATTAATTATTTACACTAACATTATGGTTGACTCTAGTTTTTTCTTAGTTTAGAATATAAACTAATTAGAGCACATGGTGTCTCCAAAATGAGTATGATAACTTTGACTTATTAAGCATTATTCTTACCATTTCTTGAATTGCTATGATTTTTTTCTCAACAACTTCATTTTGTTATGAGATTCTTACATCTAAAAAGTATCTTCTATTCTCATTTTTTGCACAAAATTGCTCAAATCCATTTGAGGTGAACTTACCTCCTCTATCTCATATTAAACATTTAATCTTTAATCCAATTTTTTTATGGCTTTAAATATTTTAAACTTCTCTAGAGCTTTCAATTTAAAAATTTTCCCAAGTACATCTAGAGTAATCATTGGCTAACAACATAAAGTAACTTTCACCTTATATGGGATGGTCCACAAAGGTCTATAGCTTCCTACTTGTAATGTGAAAGGGGAATGAGTGATATGCGATGTTTGTTGCTCTCAAAAAGCCAAGAAAGTGACCCTTGCAAGGCACACTACAAGATGGAAGATTCAATGGAGCAGCAACAAGAATACTAGTATCCAAAGAGTTCTAAGTGAAGATGCAAATGAAAGAAAACTAGAAGAGAGATGCAAGAACTAATCTATGATGCAAGAAAAAAGGAAAAAATAAAGCTAATCAAACAAGATGAGATTACAATCCTCTTAATTAAACTATGTAATCCAAGCTATAATGCAAATAAAGGAAAGCTTAATCTAAGATGCAAGTAATCTAAATGAGAGTGCAAGTGTAAATTCTCAAGAGTGCAAATAATCAAAATGGCACCATAAAAATAGTATAAAAGTATAAGTTATGAAAGAATGGGGAGAGAGACTCCTTTTAAAGAACAATAGATAGTGAGAGATTAAGAGGAAAAAAATACAATGGAGAATAATTCTCATTTTGACTTTAGTGCACAAGATTCTCAAGAGGAAAAATAATAGGCTATGTTTAAGAGACAAAATATGTGTGGGAGAGATTAAGAGGCAAAAAATATTCCACTCACCTTGGAAAGTGTCCATTCAATGTGTAGAAAACAAAATCTTTTTCTTTTGTTTTTAAATTAGAAAATTCCTTTTATGTGCACACATGATAAATGGGTTTTTATTCAATCAAAAGTGAGCATGCTCTTCTAATTAAATAAGACTTATGATAAGGTGGTAAAATTATAGGATATAATCAAAAAAATACTTGATTGGTGGTTTGATCACGGATGAATGATTGATAAATTATGCAGAATTGATTAAACATAAGATGCAATCTAGCATAGAGATTAAAAATGTTGAAAAAGGGGCTATATTTTACTAGACCAATTTTGGTTGATTACATTTGGCCCTCTTTGACTAAGTTGTGAGTGGTCTGAGAACACATTAAGTCAAAGAATGAAGATGTCAAGATGACTGAGATATCTGACTTTGAACTAGCAATGAACGAAGTGCAATGAGATAACTAACCCTAAGATAGCAGTGAACAAAGGTTAGCAAGATAGCAAGATAGTTTGAATGCTCAATTTGAAGAAAAAATTGAAAACTAAAATAGTGATTTATAGATAGGAAAATATCATAACTAATATGATGTGATGAGAACTGATATGGCCAAAGAGAAAATAGATTCAATCAACAGTTTTCCTCGGCCGAAGCAAATAGTAGATAGATATAACATAATCAATTTTGCAGCATTGAATGATAGTGTATTCATGCCCCCTTAGGATCAAAATTGAAATGGTATAGAGGAAATATATAAACAAGATAGATTTGATCAAATCAAGCTAAGATAAGGTCCATGATGATAGGTAAGTGATTCAGAAAGCATATAGCCAAGTTTGACCACCAAGAGATGACAATTTGCCTTAGTTTGATTGAAATGATGAACCATGAGAATGGAGTCAAACAAAAGAAGAAAAGTGATGAGATGATGATCATAATATGATGAAGAGGTAGAAATGATGAAAGAATGATTGTTGCAAAAGATCCAAAATATTTTCCTCAAAAAGGTAAGTCAACTATCCTAGAAGGGAGAAGATTTTAGAACACAATTTTGACATTCAAGATGAAGCTAGATTTTGATTTCAATCCCAAAAATGGACCCAGGATGTAAAAATTAGGTTAGAGTGATTTTTTCATAGAAATATGAGACTTTTGAAAAGTAGGTCAAAATGCTATTTAAGGGGTCCAAAAAGGGTAGATTAGATAGGATGATATGATTAACCCCTTTATAGGATAGAAGAAGGGCGATGAGGATCAAAAGGTTTAGAAGAGAAAAAAGACATGATGAAGAAAGTGGAAAGAAGATAAAAATGATTGAGTGCAATTGATTATCCATCTAAAATGATGAAGGAGACTAGCTTGAAACTCATATGCAAGCTAAAAATCCAAACCTTATAATCCAAACTAACATGAAGATGCAAAGTGTAAATTGCAAGGGTCAATTAGATAGGTCATTATTTTTTATCATTGAGACTTAAGATGTGGGAACCTAGCATAAGCGTTAAAGACATAGAGGTCAAGATGAATTGTTGGTAGATTCCCTAAATTTTATATTGCAAGATTTACACTTGTACTAAGGCATAAATGCTAGGATAACCATGAGTGTGATCTTGTGTGAGAAAAAATAATGTAACAGACAAGGACAGTTCTAGATCACCTAAGTGTCCAAGAGGTCAAAGAAAGAGACACCTGAGATCATCAAAGATACACTCACACATAGAAATCAAAGAAAAAACATGCCCCATGCCCCACACCCCTAGTTCTCTAGTCAAGAGACATCCCATAGACACTAAGGAGGGAACACTTAGCGAAAATCAGCACAAATAATGCACAAAGAAAAGGTTAGGCATATCTCAATTGTTTAAGTTTAAGAACAATGTGAAAAAGAAAAGAAAATGTTGACTCTCTAAGATCAATGCTTGTAAGAAAGAAATATCATGCAATCCTAGACTATTGAAAAAGCATAAATTAGAGACAATAAGTATCAAGGGATGTGTTGGAAAATGTTTGGGTGATGTCATAAAACACCAACACATCCTAGAGACCAAAAAAATGACATATTTTGTGCCCCCCTAGGCCTAGACAAAGACCAATTCTAGACCAAGAGATGAATGTGCATGATGGAGTGAAATGGGTAAGTGTCAAAGTTGCGAGATGATAGATAGGAGCACAAAGGTCCCAAGTAGCACCTATTTCTAGGTTTTCACTAATATGATAATTTTTTAGGACATTTTATGATTTTTATAGGTTTTTTCAGGAAATGTTTTGATTTTTTGGATATTTTTAGGATCATATATCATTTTTTTGGATTTTTAGAATGATTTATAGATTACTAATTCTCAAGAAAGATCACATTCTATTGTCCTAGTATCTAGAAAGGTGTAGGACATGATGGATCAGAAAGTTGGTAGATAAGATGGATAATCAAGGATGCATGAAGAAGGACGAAAAAGATCTTCAAAGAATGCCTCTTCAAGATTACCCAAGGTGGGGAAAAGGGTAAAATAGTCATATGAAGAATGTTTTGGATAAGAAATGAAAGCCAACAAGAAAGATAGCATATAGGATAATGACCTAATGTCATGAAATCACATAGCCCAAAAGAGTGGATATTTCAAGAGGCTTCTAAGAACCATGTTTTTCTTCTTCTTTTTCTTTTGATCAAGACCAAGGGGTCAAATTGATAGGATTGTGATAGGATATAATGATAAGGATGAAGTTGGTTATGGAGGCTATGAGTCACTAATATGGGATAAGAAAACTCACGATAGATTAGTTGATGGATAAGATAGTCAATGCTCATAGATAGCTCAACATTGTTAAGATCAAAGAGGGAATCAGGAAAAATTTGGATGATGAAGGATTATGCATGATGCATGTTTGTTGGGTTTTCATCATGGTGCTTGCCTACACTACCACAAGAAGTGAGTTTCACCATATGAAACATTTATTTTTCTTTTCTTTTTCTACCAAGACCTGCTTGTTTGCTAGGTTTACACCCAAGACACTTTTTTTCTTTCTTTTTTTGATTTCTTTTTTCTTTTTTCTTTTTCATTTTTTATATTTGAAATTTTGGAAACAATTCAAGCCTATTTCTCTTTAGATAACACCCCTTTTGAAGGATATGTCATGATAGGCCAGGGCCATCAAAAGGTATACCCAAAGATGCTAATAGCATGATGGAAGGGAGATGGTATACAAATTAAAGGTATATGGAGGATAAGGTTTTACACTTTGAAAGGCTAGAAGGAGGATAAATAGTAGGTAAGTGTAGGATTGAAAATATTGTATAAGGGTAGGTGAGAAAGTGGGCAAGATAAACATTGACACACACCTTAAAGGGTGATGGGATGATGGAGGAATGATGGATGAAATAGGTTGAGGTTTTAATATATGAGATGGTAGGATACTTTTTGAACAAGATGGAGTGGAAGCCTTTGAAAGCTTAAGCTTGAATGTCAACTTTGATTTATTTTCAAGATTCAAGTCTTTTAAGAGAGACATGGGAATCCATATAGATTTTTATTTTTATTTTATTTGGATGCATTAGAATGCATATCTTCAACAATGGATTTAGGAACTCATATTTTTTTTGATTTTTCTCTTTGGTTAGTGGACCTTTGTGGTCTCTTGAATATTTTCTTTCTTCATATTGACATGTTGATTAGATAGGACATAGTGATCTTTATTTGTAAATGGATTCTTATGTTGTACATCCAAATTTCTTCCAAAAGACTTAGGATTTGTGGATGAATAAAGTTGATATGACAGGTTAAGATGGATGGGTGGATGGAAATTTTTCAAGGATGAATTTCTTTATTGGTCTTGAGGTGTGATGGGAGAAGTGGATAATGGTCTAGGAGTGAAAGGCATGTGAGATGGAGGGAGACAAGGTCCCAATATGAAAGGATGATTGAAAGGTTTTAGCTTTGATAGATAAGGACCAATGATATATATGGAAGATGCAAATGGATAATGGATAGAGATATCAACATCTTGGAGTAAGCAACATGGTCAAGACAACCAATAGGCTCATGAATAGACTTGATAGGAGAAACTTCATTGATAGGAGCACTTGAATATTGAAGGTATTTTTGAGGTGGATATGGATAAGTAGAACAAGGAAACCAGGGAATACTTTGATCTTGACAAGTAGCTTTGGATATCATAGGAATAACACTTTTATCTTGATATTCAATAAGATCACTAGAAGCAGTCGAAGAGATGTCTTGATCTTTCTTAGTAAATGGAAAAGAAATATGACACAAATGGATAATTGTTATTGAGCTGGGGCAATGAAATCTTGGAGGATATGAAAGGGTATGGATGGATCTTGGTGTTGATCTTTATCGATATTCTTTTCTTCATCTCTTTGACAATCCTCTTGACATGGAGCCACTTCTAAGGATTGGGTAGTATCTTGAGTTTGAATGATGGATTCTTGAAGATATAATGAAGGACCAATTGGATTATGCATGATAGGAATGGTAGTACATAAAGGTTTGGGATCTCTATTCTGAGAAGTATTGAAATTATTTTCATCCTAATGTAGGTTAGCTTGTGTTTCCTTTACAAGTAGCCCTTGAAGGTACACATAGTCAATATGAAAAGCATTGGGTTCTTTGTTCAATGGATTCATGTTGGAAAGATTTGATGTTTTGTGAGATGCATAATTATTGGAATAAGTGGAGGTTACAAGGGAACCACTACTAGACATAGGTTCATCAATATGATCTTGCTCAATAATAGTATCCTCATCACATGAGTCTAGAGAGTTTGAAATAACAACCAACCCACCATCAATAAGATCTTGAATTTTATGTTTCAATTCCATACAATTTTTAGTTTTATGACTTTTATTTATATGGTAGTCATAATAGTGATCCTTGTTCCACCACTTAGTTTTTACCTTTAGTTCATAAGGTCTAAAGTTATCTAGTAAAGTTGTGATCTTGTTTGTAACTAAGGTTTTAAGCACAACATCCTATGACTCTCCCAAAGGTGTGAAGTCAATCTTAGGTTTGGGAACTCAATTATATTTTTTTCTAGATTCATTTGATTTTTTTGATTACCTAGCCTTGGACGCTTTAGACCTAGAAGAATAAGATGAAGTATGCATATAGAGATCTTCAGAGAAAACCCATGTAATGATTGCATTCCTTCCTCTATCATTTGTTCCAAGTTGGACTACATTTCTGTTAAGAGCTTAGTGAAACTAAGGAAGGTAGGATCATCTTTATTCATTGTCTCTTTTAGTTCTTGGTATTCAACATATAGATCTTGAAATTTCATAGCAACATAGAAGATCTAATTATCATCTAATCTTGGTTTGGTAGAAAAAGATTTAAATCCCATAGTTTTAGATGAAATTTAAGCATGAAATAGACTAGAAGAAGTTGATAAGAGAACAAGAGTTTCCTTGATTTACAAACAAGGTAAACAATGTATCCACTTTTCCAAAGTGAAAAATCATAAAAATAGATAATAAAGGTAAATTACCACAAGATGCCCAAGTTGTGGGTAAAAACCCTATGTATAATACTTGTGAATAAGAAAAGAAAAGAAAAAATAGATAATAAGCCAAGATGAACAAGTGAACCATTGACTAAGTGTGTATTCAAGTAGCTCAAGCTAACCTTTTAGAAAAGGAAGTCCTAGTATGTTGGGATAGAGCATAAAGTAGAGAAAAGATTGAAAGTGGGAAGACCAAGAACCATTTTGAGCAAGCTCAAGAAACCAAGATTCAGATGGAAATAGTACAATGTTTCACAATAATTCTAGTGACATAGGGACACTAGGGTGACATTTCACAAAGAAACCACATGACAATTTGGCACCGGACAATACTCTGGAGTTTGGGAAGATGATGTTTCAAAGTACGACACTCTAGAAGGTCATTTAATATTTCTCATAGAAGCAGGTGACAATGTAGTCTAGAAATATAATTTGACCAAATTTTTGACCCAAAGACCTAGTTTGTTCACTTTTCTAACAAATTTGGCAATGCTAATTGTTACAATAGTGCATAATCTCAGTTTGACAAGTTTGAGTGTTCAAAGTATATTTTCTTGAGTAAGAAAGTGATGCCTAGAGTACTCTTAAAAAAATCAATCAGGGGACAAAGAAACCTTGCATGATACAAACACATGGGAGGTCTAAAAGAAAATCCCTATGGATACTATCCTCATGTGTATGTTCAATAGATTTCCATGGGTCTTATAAAAAATTGAAGAGACATCAAGGACATTCTACCTATAGGACACATCATTACTTAATACCTTATCCCACAACTTGATGCTCCCTTGCCTCACATGAAGTGGTTTCCAACAATAGATACTAGCTTTGTCATAGAATTCTTTTAACACATCTAAAGGAACACATATGGTGATTCAAATCTTAGGGCGATCTAGGTAGTCCACTAGGATCAACACTTGCACCAAGATATTGAGTAGCTAAATAAGGTGGCCTCTAATCCTAGGTTTCTAGTAAGGGTCTCCATTCATAGCACCCCTCTTGCATCTGATATAAAATAGAGGCCTCACAACCACAAGAGAATTCAAACTAGCAATTTCCCCATGGTTTCAATCCAACAAGAATCCTCATTCAAGTAAATGAAGATACTATGTCCCCCAAGTTTTGGACCTTTGTCAAGGGATTTGTGATTATAATGGTTTGGAGAAGCTGAGTTTTCTTGTTCCTACTTGGGTAATTCCTATTGAGATTTTTCCCCCAATAGTAGGCCCTCTAAAGGTAAGAATATCACAAGGAGATTGAATATAAAATGGCTCCACACAAGGAGGTCAACATTTCTAATTTTCCCCAAGGAGGCAAAGAGCATACTGTCCTACTCCAAATGTTTCTCCCAAATACACCAAGAAAGGTTAATTAAAGCCACTAAAGACTGACTTCTCCACTCACTTTATGTGAACCTGTCATGTCCCCTTTTCAAATAATTAAAAATAATAATCTTTGCTAAGGCAGGCGGGCCCAAAAAGGTGAAGTTTTGAAAAAAGGGGATAATCTTCAGAAGCTAATGGACTAATAAATGAAAATTATTATTAAAATATGTTTTATTAACCCCTCTTGGACGTGAGTTAGGGTTATGCCCTCTTTTAAGGGGTTTGGAGGCATTTTGGGCTGATTTCAGAACTTGATTTTTGCTCATTTCTTTGTTATTCTTCAGAGGCTGCCAAACCTGTGAAGAAGGAGACCCAAGAATGGGAGTTTGTAGGTTTCCAGGAAGGATAAGGATGGGAGTTTGAAGCCATTCCATGTGCATGCTCATGCAGAGTTTGCCTTTGTGCTGAACATGGCAGATTTGTAGTTTTTCGGGTGTGTTTTTTGTAAGAGTTTGATGTTTCCAGTTGAGTATTTCATATCAGTTTGGGTTGCTGCTGTATTTCAGAATTTTAGATGTTAAAATAGAGCTGAATATATTTATTTGTTCATGATTATACTTCTATGATAGATTATTAGTGTTTTTGTGGTGTTTCCGAGCTATTCTATGTTGTTTTTGGGAGCCCGATGAGCATTGTTTTTATCCTCCATTTGGGAGCTGTTGTGTAAATATTATACAGATCTGAAAATGTCATTTTGTAGGTTGTTATGCTGCTCAAATTTTTGTAAAAATGTCCACTTTTAGATTTAGTAATAATAGGTGAAGCTGTGAAGCTTTTGGCACTATTTCTGGCATACCCGATTTGGGTTTATTGAGAAATTGGTGGATCTTTGAAAGATTGGTTGTTTGATCTTAAAGATCTGATTAGAGGCTTGAAATATCATATAAAATCAGTAAAGAGACATTTCATTGGTATCAGAGCTATGATCTTGCCAGCCTGAGGGTTTGTAGAAGTTTGCATGTCAGTTTTGACAACTACCCAAATCTTGCATGTCAAAATTTATGGTTGCATGCTACTTCTAATCATTTGCATGTTAGTTCTTGGTGAATTTGGTGGTTGCATGTTTCTTCTAATCAGCTGCATGTCAAAATCTATGGTTGCATGCTACTTCTAATCATTTGCATGTTAGTTCTTGGTGAATTTGGTGGTTGCATGTTGCTTCTAATCAGTTGCATGTCAAAATCTATGGTTGCATGCTACTTCTAATCAATTGCATGTTAGTTCTTGGTGTTTGAAGAAGTTATAACCTATTGGGGTTACACTCTAATTTATCCAGAATGGACAGGTATAGTATAGATTCTTAGAGGACACAATCTTGGACAATTGATATCCAGAGTCAGAATAGTAGAAAGGATGGTTATTTAGACATTCGAGATAAACTTAGGAAAATAAGCCATGACATGTCTCAACAGTTGGTTGAGCACCACCGTATAATGAATGACATGTTGTCCGACCCAGCTAAGGTGGATAAGTTGACTGGATTTCTATTTGGTAGATTTTATCACAAGGCAGATGACACAATTACCAAGAACTTGCATGAGGAGTTTGAGAAACTAGCTTATAGCCAGGCTAAGGTCTCAGATTCTACTCCAACACAGGAGGTAGTGAGAAAGGATATTACGCAGATTGATAGTAATGGTCAACTTGATACTCAAATTGAAACAATTGTATATAGGTCATCAAAGGGTGATGTCACAGGTATTCAGGATGGTATAGTTACAACAGGTAGTGACTACAACATAGTGGGTTTAGATGATGATTATGAGGATGTTTTTGTGCATGATGGTGAGATACTTGGTAGAGATGAGCAGACATTGAGCATTTACGAATTTGCTGAGAAAGAGTACCAGGCACATTTAGATGCTTCGACACATGAGGTTGAGGCTGGTAGCACTTCACATGATTTGTCCAGCCAGCTAAAAATGAACAAAGATAGTATTGTGACTTCATTATCTCATCATGATAGGTATGTGGAGTTAGTTGGTATTGGTCATATTACTCAGGTGAGGAGTTTTCTTGAGTTACCAGCTGATTCTAGTTTACAGATATGGACTCGAGATTGTTATATTAGCGTTTGGGATTCAGTTGACTGGAGATCTTTAACACTTTTTGGTAGCAGTGTTTGTTTGGGTGCTATCATGGATTTGATTAGTAGATTGCACGGTGTTGTCTTTTCTTGTGCCAACAGCTTGTCTGATTCTAGTATTAGTTTTTATACGCTGGTGTTGGGCTTTGTTCATATATCCAGTCGACCATACTTGCTAGAATGTGTTGATGATCTTTCATATTTGGCAGTGTGTACAGATGAGGCCCAGGATCATATTGGCATTGATGACATCCAGGAGGATGCAGTGGGTAGTTTTGAAGACTTAGTTTCCTTGGCAGTTTCTTTTGGTACAGAGGAGTTAGACATCAATGCTACAATTTTTGATACTCCATATGTTGATATGAGCTTTGGAGTTGATTCACAAGATATGGATGGTAATACTCTAGAGACTAGTAACTTTGAGGATACTCCTTTAGACAGTGCATCAGAGGAGGTTTGTAGGAGACAGTCTAGCCAGTGTCATCATGTGTCTAATCAGTTGAGAGTTAGTGAGCAAGACATTGCTATCGCTTGCCAGCATTTTGATGTTGTTCGTCAATTGTTAGCAGTTTATGGATGGGGTTCTCCTACTAGTGATGAGCAGGGAAGCAGTTATCCTTCCTTGACAGAGTTCCACTCTTTATGGGAGGCTATCCAGATTCTGAGACAGGATTATATGCAGTTGCTAGCCAATAGAGATTATCTTATGGAGTGGGGCAGTATAGAATACGATGCATTGTTGGCCAAGGAAGATGAGGTGAGTGAGCTTACTCAGCAGCTTGAGGTGACTTTTGAGATTCTTGAGAGTACACAGTTGGCTTTCAAGGAGTCACAGTTTCATTTGGCTAAGGTGACCATGGAGTTAGAGCAACTATAGTCTTTACCAGATTTTATACAGTCACAAGCTATGGTGTCTGGTGATCCAAGGATGTCCATGGTCGAGATTGTCAAAGATAGTGGAGATGGGGATGCATCCATCTTTGATACTAACATTGGCATATCGGGTTTGTCCCCACTAGAGTCAAGTTCAGTTGAGTTGGGTGCTGCAACAGATTGTTGTGGTATGCCTGGCATGGTGGTGACCTCTAGTACTAATGGCACGAAGACTAGAGATGATGTATCAAAGACCATGTGTGATGTTGGTGAGCTGACAGTTGGCATGGTTCCTGCTAGTAATACTACTCCCTTGGTGATGTCTTCAGAGGTAGTAGTCAGTTCCAACTTGGTTAGTGATCAATTGCAGTTAGTTACATCTGGATTATAGTCTGAGCCACTAACTGAGATTGGCGCATTCTATTGACATTACATTGTGAGGTATGCTCATCAATTCACCTGTGATGACCATGTTGATGAGATGATGATACAGAGATGTACTTTGGTTCCTAGTGCTTATCATCAGTTATGGGATATTTTGATGCCTTGAGATGAGAGTTGTGATGGGCATGACATGGCGATAGGTCCTAAAGTTGACAGCTTGATAATACATGACTTAGAGCAGGAGTTTTGGAGTGATGCTTACTCCTTTGGCTATGACATCTCCTGACTTAGCTAGTGATCAGTCACAGTGGGTTGTATCACTTGTTCATGGTGAACTGTTCACTGAGGTTGATTTTTTTTATCAACATTATATTGCAGGGTATGTACATCAGTTAGCATTTGATCCTTGTGTTAAGGAGTTGATGGCAAACAAACTTGGTTTGGGTTCCATTTCTTGCTGTTTATCTTGTGATGGCTTTTCACCATTAGGGGTGCATGGGAGTTATGGTTATGAGACAGTGGCCAATGATCTGTAGAGTTGTGTTGACTATAGGAGTTGTACAGTGTGTGGATTATCCATACTTGGTACAATTTCGTTCAGGAGCATTCACCATTGTTGCAGAGTTGGATTGTACATTCCGTATAGGCCAGTGGGATGCGTTGATGGTATTTACTATGTTGGCAATTTGATTTGTCCACTTTACTTGAGTTTTTATGTTCTAAGAGTTTGTGTCTCATGGGTTTCTGACTATGGAAGTTGTGACTTTGGAGTTTGGTTGAGCAGTAATTGTCAGTTTGATTATGGATTCCTCTTGGTTATATTGCAGAGGATATTGCAGGAGCCTATGTTAATTGACAATAGTATAGTTCATGACTACATTTGGGATCTAGGTGGATTGATTGGTCTATTTTTCAGCCATTTCTTGAGGACAAGCAATATTTGGAAGGGGAGGACTTGTCATGTCCCCTTTTCAAATAATTAAAAATAATAATCTTTGCTAAGGCAGGCAGGCCCAAAAAGGTGAAGTTTCGGAAAAAAGGGGATAATCTTCGGAAGCTAATGGAATAATAAATGAAAATTATTATTAAAATATGTTTTATTAACCCCTCTTGGACGTGAGTTAGGGTTATGCCTTCTTTTAAAGGGTTTGGAGGCATTTTGGGCTGATTCCAGAACTTGATTTTTGCTCATTTCTTTGTTATTCTTCAGAGGCTGCCAAACCTGTGAAGAAGGAGACCCAAGAACGGGAGTTTTTAGGTTTCCAGGAAGGCTAAGGATGGGAGTTTGAAGCCATTCCATGTGCATGCTCATGCAGAGTTTTCCTTTGTGCTGAATAGTGCAGATTTGTGGTTTTTCAGGTGTGTTTTTTGTAAGAGTTTGATGTTTCCAGTTGAGTATTTCATATCAGTTTGGGTTGCTACTGTATTTCAGACTTTTAGATGTTAAAATATAGCTGAATATATGTATTTGGTCATGATTATACTTTTGTGATAGATTATTAGTGTTTTTGTGGTGTTTTCGAGCTATTCTATGTTGTTTTTGGGAGCCCGATGAGCATTGTTTTTATCCTCCGTTTGGGAGCTGTTGTGTAAATGTTATACAGATCTGAAAATGTCATTTTGTAGGCTGTTATGCTGCTCAAATTTCTATAAAAATGTCTACTTTTAGATTTATTAATAATAGGTGAAGCTGTGAAGCTTTTGGCACTATTTCTGGCATACCCGATTTGGGGTTTATTGAGAAATTGGTGGATCTTTGAAAGATTGGTTGTTTGATCTTAAAGATCTAATTAGAGGCTTGAAATATCATATAAAATTAGTAAAAGAACATTTCAGAACCACACTAATGGGTCAAGATTTATGATTTACCTCAAGATGGAAAGAGCATACTCTCCTACCAACAATATGAAACCCTACTCATGAGTTATTAGGTTCCTAAGGAAAACTATCAACAACGAGCACAAGATATAAGTAAAGCACAATGAAATGTTTTTTCTTTTTCTTTTTTCTTCAAGACTGCCCTACAAAACAAAAAGTTAGTATGCCTTATCAATGTAATCTCCTCTAGCAAAAAAACCCCTACAAAACCACAAGTTAGGGGAAAAAATATGTAAATGAAAGCAAAGTAACCCTACAAAATAACTGGTTACCTAGAGTTGTTAGGAAACCAAAAAACTGAAATAAAGAATAAATAAGAGACAAATAATCTCAAAGACTCAGACTATGAAAGAAACTAAATATGGGTGACACTTCACAATTTTTCATAGAATTGTACGATATTTCCCTACACGATAGATAATGTTTCATGTCTGGATGATAGACAAACCCAACCAGAATAATATACTACAAAATTGTAGGTGATAGATAACAAAACAAGCTGGCGATATTTAGTAATTGGTAAAGTATTGTATGCAACATAATGAATTATCACATTACATTACTATGAAATAACATATGATGTTTCTACCTAAAAAACTAGAATGACAAACTTGCAATAGTAAAATTTGAAAATATAAGAAAAATGGAACTAAAACTGAGTCTAGCTCTACAGTGGGCATCGAAAAATGTATTATGAAAATGTGAGAACACTTCTATGAATCCTTCTATCCACAAAATCACATTGATTAGGAGCCTTGAATGGTGACTTATAGCTTGAATGTGCAAGGGAAATGAGTGAGATGTAATGCTTGTGGCTCTCAAATGAACCAAGAGAGTGACCCTTGCAAGATGCACTACAAGATGGAAGATTCGATGGAGTAGCAACAAGAATGATAGTATCCAAAGAGTTCCAAGTGAAGATACAAATGAAATCAAACTAGACAAGAGATGAAAAAATTAATCCATGATGCAAGATAAAGGAAAAATTAAAGTTAATCTAACAAGATGAGATTACAATCCTCCATATTAAACTATGAGATCCAAGCAATAATGCAAATAAAGGAAATATTAATCTAAGATGCAAGTAATCTAAATGAGAGTGCAAGTGCAAGTGCTCAAGAATACAAGTAATCAAAATGGTAGCATAACAATAACATGAAAGTCTAAGATATGAGATAATGAGGAGAGAGCCTCCTTTTGAAGATGATAGATAGTGATAGATTAAGAGGAAAAATCTACGATGGAGAATAATTCTCATTTTGACTTTAGTGCACAAGATTCTTGATGGGGATACAACCCAAGAATAGAATGGACACAACAGAAAAGGGAAATTATATTAACTGAGAAAATAAGCTAGTACAAATAGTACAGAGAAAATAAACTTCTAGACATGCCCTAAGGGCTTACAATAGCATAAATCTGGAGAATTTTTATCCTTTTAGCACCTCCTCTCAAACTCCACTCCGAACTGCCTTTTACAATGCCAGAAATCTCCTTAAATAGACCCCGAAGGGTTAAGGACTAGGAGTACATTCTAGAAAGTGCTAGTAGGCATCCACCGATGAAATAGAAGGTTCCAGAAGCTGCATTAGAAGTCGGTGCAAATCTAGAAGAATCCAGAAACAGTAACCGAACTTCCGGGAGGCATAACTTTTGAACCGTAGCTCCGATTGACGAACCGTTTACATTTTCGAAAAGCTCTTGAAGCGCTCTATAGCCCTATGGACCAGCTTCGCTCGTCCCCCATTTTTCAACCCTTTTTGAGGTCATTTAATGCCCCAAACCTGACTTTGAAGCATTCTTAGGAGGTCTCCAAAATCCAAAAAATTGCAATAACTTTCAAACCGTGGGGCCTATTGACCTGATTCTTTTTTTGGAATGCTCTAAATCATGATTACATTCATCTGGCCAATTCACACCTTCTAGTTTACCGAAATGATGGCCCAAATACATGCTCCTATTTTTTTTGGGATTTTCAAACACATTGATAGTTGAACTATGAGAGTTGGAACCTTTATTTGAGCCAAATGGGTATCCAAAAATGTAAAGAAATGAAACAGAAACTAAGTCTAAGTACATTTTTTGGGTGACACAAGATTGCCCTTATACCTCTGGATGCTCCTGCATCAGACACCCAGGGTAGATTGAAAAGTGACCCTGTCACTTTATGGATGGTGAGGAAATCCCAAATGGGAAACCTCAGCTGCTGAAATCCAAGTTGAGTCCTCAATCGGCCGTCCTTTCCATTTGACCAAATACTCTTCATACTGCCTGTTTCTGGTACTCCTACCCACACGATGATCTAGAATGTCTTCTATCTCCTCCTTCTTAGAAGCAGGAATTGGACATGGCTCTAAAAATAGCTCCTCATATGCACCATCATCATGATACTCTGTTAAATCTGCAATGTTGAAAATGGGAGAAATGTGAATACCATCTGGCAGCTCCACCTCATATGCATTTCCTGAGTTATGTTTCTTCAAAACTTTGTAGGGGCCAAATTTCTTCATTTTCAGCTTGTTGTAAGTACCAACTGGAAATCTTTCTTTTTGTAAGTGCACCATGACCAGATCCCCTACTTGGAATTCCTTATGTCTTCTCCTTTGATCAGCCCTAGTTTTATACTCTTGATTCATCTTGATAATGTGTGCTTGAACCTCCTCATGTAGACGCTTGATGTGTTCAGCAAATTCCTCAGCTTCAGCACTTGTTCTCTCCCCTTGTTCTATCTTCCTCAATTCTGGTGCAGTCCTTGGGCTATTCCCATATACAATTTGAAATGGTGATTTTCCAATACTCCTATTTATAGAGTTATTATAAGCAAACTCTGCCTGTGGTAGAATCAAATCCCATCCCTTGGGCTTATCTCCAACTAAACATCTCAGCAAATTTCCCAGACTTCTATTTACTACTTCTGTTTGGCCATCAGTCTGTGGGTGATGCGTGGAACTGAATTTCAAGTCTGTTCTCAACTTCTTCCACAATGTCCTCCAGAAATACCCCACAAATTTAGTATCTCTGTCAAAAACTATACTCCTTGGAAGACCATGTAGTCTTACCACCTCTTTGAAAAACAAATCTGCAATATGGACAACATCATGAGTTTTGTGGCATGGAATGAAATGTGCCATTTTGGAGAACCTATCAACCACCACGAATACTGAGTCATTACCCCTTTGTGTCCTTGGCAATCCAAGAACAAAATCCATACTTATGTCCTCCCATGGCCTTGATGGAACAGGAAATGGCTGATATAGGCCAGTATTGTGACTAAACCCCTTGGCAACTTGACAAACCTGGCAACTCTGTACAAACTTCTTCACATCCTGTGTAATTTGAGGCCAAAAATAATATTCTCTAAGAATGGCAATGGTCTTATCCCGACCAAAATGTCCTGCTATCCCTCCACTGTGTTTCTCCTTAATCAGATTTTCCCTCATGGAACTCCTTGGAATGCACAATTGACTACCTTTGAACAACATGCCATCCTAAATCAAATAGTCTAACCACTTGGTTCTATCTAAAGCAACAGGTTCTTTACAAGCTTTCCATGCTTCAGCAAAATCAGAATCCTCGGGGTACAAATTCTTGAGTTCATCAAACCCAACTACTTCAACCTGCATTGTTGTAAGCAACAACTGTCTCCTACTTAGTGCATCTGCAACCCTGTTAGATTTTCCACTTCTATGCTTCAACACAAATGTATAACTCTGCAAGAATTCTACCCACTTCATATGCCTCTGATTCAATTTACCTTGGCTATTTAGGTACTGTAATGCTTGATGATCAGTATACAAAACAAATTCCTTTGGCAATAAATAATGCCTCCATTTCTTTAAGGCCTAAACTATTGCATAGAACTCTTGATCATAAACAGAATACTTCTTCTTTGCATCATTTAATTTTTCACTAAAATATGCAATAGGCTTACCTTCTTGGCTTAATACAGCCCCAATAGCGCTACCACTAGCATCACAATCCACCTGGAATACTTTTCTAAAATCTGGAAGTGCCAACACAAGCTGTTCAGTCACCTTCTTCTTCAGCAATTCAAAACTTCTCGCAGCTGCTGCAGTCCATTTGAACTCTTTTCTATCCCCTCTTATTGTATCAGTTAGGGGTGCACATATGCCACTGAAATTCTTAATAAACTTTCTGTAAAAACTAACCAGACCATGAAATGATCTTACCTCAGTAGCAGATCTTGGAGTAGGCCATTCCAAGATGGCTTTTACCTTCTCTGGATCCATTTTGAGACCTTCAGGTGATATAACAAATTCCAAATAGACTAAGTCCCTTTTTGCAAAGACACACTTCTTTAGATTAATTAATAGTTTCTCTTCCCTTAGCCTTTCAAGGACACTACGAATATGCAGTAAATGTTATTCCAAAGTCTTGCTGAAAATTAAAATATCATCCAAATAGACAATAATAAAATTTCCCAAGAACTTCTTAAGTACCTCATTCATGAGCTGGATGAAGGTGCTTGGGGCGTTCGTCAATCCAAAGGGCATGACTAACCACTCATAAAGACCCTCCTTGGTCTTGAAGGCTGTTTTCCACTCATCTCCTTCTCGAATCCATATCTGATGATAGGCACTCTTCAAATCTATCTTTGTGAAGTACTGAGCTCCACTCAAACAGTCCATAAGATCATCCATCCTTGGTAAAGGAAACCGGTACTTGATGGTTATCCTATTTATAGCTCGAGAATCTGTTCACATCCTCCACTCTCCATCTTTCTTTGGTGCAAGTACTGCAGGTACTGCACATGGACTCAGGCTCTCTCGAATCAAGCCCTTCCTCAACAACTCCTGAACCTGTCTATTTAGCTCTTATGTTTCAGTAGGAGTCATCCATTGAGCAGCCTTGTTAGGCAAACTAGCTCTTGGAATCAGATCTATCTGATGACTGATTTGCCTTACTAGTGGCAATCCATCTGGAACATTATCAGAGATAATATCTCCAAACTCCCCTAGTAAATCTGAAACTTCAACTGGTATTTCACTACTACCATCTTTATCTTTCCTAGGAATCAAAGCATAGCACATATGCTGATGTTTCATGCCATCTAAAAACTCCCTTCCATCAACAAGACAAATCCTAGCACTGCTACATACCTTTTCATCTTCCTTTTTCATGGGCTTCAATTTATGGCAAACTCCATCCTTTGTGAGAGAGTATGTGTTTGCATGTCCATCATGCACTGCATGTCTATCAAACTGCCATGGTCTACCCAATAATAGATGGCAAATATCCATCGAAATAACATCACAGAGAACTTCATCATGGTAACTCCCAATTTTGAATTTCACTAAAAATTATTCACTTACCAGGACCTTATGATCATCTTTTACCCAAGAAATCTGATAGGGCTGGGGATGTTTCTCCCTCTTGAGCTTCAACTTAGAGACCATCTCTTCTGATACCAAGTTATCAGTGCTACCACCATCAATGATCACATCACAACATTTATCCTCACACTTGCATCTGGTACGGAACAAACTCCTCCGTTGTCCTGGTTCAACCTCACCACTTAGTAGGACTCTTTCATTTACCAAGGTCTCTCCTCTTTCTGCATCCTCATCCACATGAGCAACCCTAGCTTGGCCCTCAGCTCTCCTATCTATCCTTCCTTGTCATTGAGGGCATTCAAAGGCACGATGACCTTCTTCATTGCAATGGAAACAGGTACCATGGAAGCCTCCTCTTCCTTGTCCATGTCCTCTACCTCTTCCTCTTTGATTTCCAAAGTCTTGATCATGGGAGCGGTTGAAACCCTCATTCCTCTGGTTTCTGCTAGTACCCACATCTTCATTTTTCTTTTGGGTTTCATTGCGGCCTCCAAATGATCTACCGCTTCCCCTTCCTCCTTGATTGCGCCCTCTTTGTCTTCCTTCAAACCTTTTATTCAGCTTCTCTTCAACTCGTAGGGAAAATTGGTATGCCTCTTCAACGCTGGTCATTCTTACCAGACTTAATTCCTCCTGGATGCTAGGTCACAACCCACTGATATAACGAGCAACCTTCTCCTTATTTTCTTCTGCATGCCCTGCTCTAATCAAGAGTCGGTAAAACTCCTCTATATATTCTTTGACTGATCTTCCTGCTTGCTTTAACCCATGCATCTTCTTAAACAGATCAAGCTCGTAGTCCACGGGAATGAACTGCTTCTTCAATTTGTCCACCATGCGATTCCATCTTGTGATCTTCTCCTTTCCTCTTCTAAGTCTTTCCAGTTGAACGTCTTGCCACCAGATTTTGGCATGGCCTTTCAGTTTGGCCTTTGCAAACTTAACCCTATCTGGGTCCCTTATATCCTCATACTCAAAGTATTCTTCCAGTTCATTGATCCAATCGATCAACTCATCTGGTTTCAAATTTCTTGAAAATATACCCACTTCAATTGTAGGTCTTTTCCCAAACTTAGTAATGGCCCTAAAAAGCATTTCCTCTACAGGATTCAGAACTTCCCCGTCAACTTCCTCTTCTGGTCCCATTACTTCCTCTTCATTGTCATCCTCACTATTGGCACGAACAGAAACATTTGCTCCTCTACGAAGCTCCTCTTGCAATGCTTGTACTTGCCTCTGGAGGGCTCTAACCTCCTCAGGATCAATAGCTCTGGCCCTTCTGCCACGCTCTCTTCATGGAGGCATCTTCTAACTTGAACCCACAACCACACAGTCCTGGTGCAAACTGCCTCATAGTCGGCGCTCTGTCTACACACTCAGGAAAACCCGCTTTGATACCACTTGATGGGGACACAACAGAAAAGGGAAATTATTTTAACTGAGAAAATAAGCTAGTACAGAGAAAATAAACTTCAGAACATGCCCTAAGGGCTTACAATAGCATAAATCTGGAGAATATTTCTCCTTTTAGCACCTCCTCTCAAACTCCACTCCGAACTACCTTTTACAATGCCAGAAATCTCCTTAAATAGACCCCAAAGGGTTAAGGACTAGGAGTACATTCTAGAAAGTTCTAGTAGGCATCCACCAATGAAATAGAAGGTTTTGGAAGCTGTGTTAGAAGTTGGTGCAAATCTAGAAGAATCCAGAAACGGTAACCAAACTTTCGGGAGGCATAACTTTTGAACCGTAGCTCCGATTGACGAACCGTTTACATTTTTGGAAAGCTCTCGAAGCACTCTATAGCCCTATGGACCAGCTTTGCTCGTCCCCCATTTTTTGACCCTTTTTGAAGTCATTTAATGCCCCAAACTTGACTTTGAAGCATTCTTAGGAGGTCTCCAAAACTCGAAAAACTGCAATAACTTTCAAACCGTGGGGCCTATTGACCTGATTCTTTTTCTAGAATGCTCTAAATCATGATTACATTCATCTAGCCAATTCACACCTTCTAGTTTACCGAAATGATGGCCCAAATACATGCTCATATTTTTTTTGGTATTTTCAAACGCACTGATAGTTGAACTATGAGAGTTGGAACCTTTATTTGAGCCAAATGGGTATCCAAAAATGTAAGGACATGAAACAGAAACTAAGCCTAAGTACATTTTTTTGGGTGACACAGGATTGCCCTTATACCTCTAGATGCTCCTGCATCAATTCTCAAGAGGCAAAATCAAAGGCTATGTTTAAGAGGCAAAATATGTGTGGGAGAGATAAAGAGGAAAAATAGATTCCACTCACCTAAGAAAGTGTGCATTGAATGTGTAGACAATATTTTTTCTTTTATTTTTAAATTAGAAAGTTCCTTTCATGTGCACACATAGGATAAAGGAGGTTTTATTTGGAGTATGTTCTTCTAATTAAATAAGACTTAGAATAAGGTGGTCAAACTATAGGATATAATCAAATAAATGATTGATTGATAATTTGATCAAGGATAAATGATTGATAAATTATATAGAATTGATTAAGCATAAGATGTAGTCTAGAAAATGATTAAAAGTGATGCAAATGGGGCTTATAATTTACTAGACCAATTTTGGATGATTACACTTACCACTTGCATATTGTTGATTTTGAGAATTTGTTGTGAAAGTTGATGTATATCATCCTTCTATTCAAAAGATAACTTTTATCTTCTTTTTTCATAAAACAAATTTTTACCTCTTTTTTATTAATTCTATGTAGAGATTATTATTTGTTGTATATGGTTTTGCTATCAATCTTCCTTCCTTCATTGTTTCATCCTTGTAAATGAAATGCGAGAGTATGACCTTGATTACATAATTGGCTTACACTTCAAAGATGGTACTTACTTGATTCTTTGACTTACAAAACATTCTTTATTCATGTTCTTCCATTTTCTAGATTAATAGTTCCTTTTTAAACAATTTTAGTCATAGTATTGTCTCTGAAATTCTCTACTCCTCCATCTATGTTTCTTAATGTGAGAGATTTACTCTTGTCCTATTATGTGACATGAACAATTACTTTCTACACAACATTGTTATCCATTATTATTATTTTGATGAATAGTCCTTTTCAATTAATAAATTTTACTAAGATTACAATTCACAAAAAAGGGGCCGGGGGATACAAGATCACCTCGCGAATAAGTTCACACGGCCGAAGCTGAAAAAAACAACATGGCCTCAACCAGAAACTATTAACTATTCATCAAAAAAAACTTTTAACAACCTCAGGCTGCCAAGGCAGTACTAGCAGAGGGAGGATCATCTTTATCAAGAAATCCCCACACATCAGTGGGATTGTGGGGCAGATTGGGAACAGTCCAGCCGTCAGCAGCATCAGCAGGATCTTGGGTAGTCGCAGTCTCCACATCCTTCTTGTCTGGCCGCGGAGGAGAAATTGCCAAGGCCAGCCAAGGAAACTTGCCATAGTGTGCCCGTCCAGGGGGAGGAGTCAAGGACCGGCCAGAAGCCCGCCCAGGGGGAGGAGCTGGGGACCAGCCAGAACCACCACGCGGTGGGGAAGCAGAGCGGCACCTCCAACCACCATGTCCACTGCTGGGAGAGCGATGGCGAGGACCTTGGGAGTGTGACGTGTGTGAATGGCAGCCAGAGGACTGACGTCGGGAACGGTGACCACAAGACGAAGAGGCATCGGACGAGGTATCTGGAGGCACTCTGGCAATGGTGCATGGAGCATTGCCCCAATTATTTAACAATTTCTGTAAGTGCGCAACTTCCACGACAACTTTATTAGCTTGCACCTGTATCTGCATAATGCCATTGTTACAAATGCATGCCTTAGTGTACATAGCAATGTTAACATCCAAAAAAATGTGAGTGAATAAAACTGCATTCCTATCTTTCCACAGAGAAAACAAAATTTCCATCTTGAAGGTATGCCAAATCTGGGAGAACTTTCGAGGAATTCTGGGGGAATCACCCAGCAGGATCATGTGCCATGAAAAAGGTTCGGGCCTGAAAGGCTTGAAAAAATCATGAATCCAATGCCAATAATTCTGAGCACGCTTGCAAAACCCAAAAATATGCAAAAAGGACTCAGGTTGACCACAGAAGGGGCATCTAGGATCAAGAACCCCAATGTGCTTGAGTCGAGGCCCTAGGGGAAGACCTTGGAAGGCAAGGCACCAAGCAAAGTGGGCAATCTTAGGTTCTTTAATGGCACTCCAAATGGTGTTGAAACGTTTTCTCCATTGAGAAAGAAAAGATTGCAAATGCCACCATTGATTAAGCGTGTCCACCATTGGAAGGTGGGGCGAAAGCCATCTGTACCCCAAATTGGGCTTATAATTGGTAAATAGAGTGGCAGGATACCACTTCCAATCATGCCACCAAGGACAAACAGACTGAATCCCCACTTTATGAACTAAGTGCATAGGGATGGAAGACAACAGAAGGTCATAAGTCTGGCGATCGGAACTAACAAGGCGGTAATGAACTTGCATATCCTCCCATGACCTGAAATTCATGGTGACTCTTGAAAAAATATCCTTGGTATTGCAGATGCCACGTTTAAAGAAACGCAGAGCACTGGCACCTTGAGTCTTGGCAAGAGGAGTACCCTGGATGGCAAATAGGGGAGACCACTAAATGTTCTGTTGATTTAAGGATAGCCCATTGTGAAACTCATCACCAGCCCAATGAAGCCAAGGTTTAACAGCTTCCCAGGCTTTCCAGATGCTCTTTATAACAAAAGAGCCCTGTATGACCACTGGTTCACGCATAGTGAGAAGGGTCTAAAAACCAATCCCCTTCCACGCCAATCTGTTAACAGGGAAGCCGAAAGAAATGCAATTCCTTACTAGTATCTTCCAGGCTTCAGCTCCAGAAATAGCTCTGATAATCCATTTAGCACAGAGGGAAAGGCCCTGCTTCCGAGTGGAAAGCAGGCCGAGACCCCCAGATTCCCTTGGGAGACAACAGAAATCCCAAGCAACTCTGTGAAAACCATGATGGTCAGAACCACAGGCCCAAAGAAAATCTTTGAGCAAATGTTCTAGTTTGAGATAGGAAGCTTTGGAGGGAGCCCAACAGGAAGAATAGTACACATGGGTGGCACCCAGAATCTTAGAACAAATCTGGAATTTATCAACTGCAAAGGTTAGTATATATCTACATGGATCTTTCTTTTCTATCTTAAATTATCTTCTTTTTGTATACTTTCCAAATTCCATACTTTCCAAATTCCTCTCTTATTTTTTCTTTTTCCATACTTTTTAAATTATCCTCTTTTTTTTCCACAAGGATGTATTTATTTGGGGAATCTGCATAAAAATTTCTACAAGATTGTGTTATGTGCCCATAGTTATAGCATTTGTAGCATTCAATACTATGAATTAAAGGAGAAAACTAATTTTAATTTCTTCTCTCAACCATAAAGGTATTCTTATCCTTATTCCAACCAGAATTTACCATATAGATCTATAGTGTAGTGCCATGTGACCAAAGTTATTGCATATGAAACAATAACCGATGAAAGGATAATGGAGCTTAGTCATATGTGCTTGCCTTTAGGAATTTTGTTTTTTTGAATGTGTTCTTAGTCTCTTAGTATGTTCTTAGTCTCTTGGTATGTGTTATTATGCTAATCTTCTATGATTTTATTCCCTTTCCTTTTATATCTAATATTTGATTCATTTTGTTTGGCTTCCTTATTTTCAACTTGCAAATCTATGAGTACCTTTTTAGATTCTTCACACAATTTAGCTTTGTCTTGCACTTTTCCTGAAGAAATAACTTTCTTTGGATTTTTCTATCTAAGTTTCTTCTATAGAACAATAGATCCTAAAAATTATCTTCATTAAATTAGATTTAGTCTTATCATTCGTATGTGATTTCTTTTTTTCTTTATCATTATTTATGATGATATTACCTTCTATTGTGCATGCTATAAAACATATTTATTCTCTATAATTATCCCAGTAACTTTCACAAGGATTATCTATCATCTCTATAAGCATATATACTCCTCTTTTAATCATATGATTTCTTGTTCTTCTTATTGTTTATTGTGCTTTTGACTATTTGTGTTTCCTTTCTTTGTATACAAATCTTCTTCTTCAACATTATCACTTCCTTTCAAATATGTATATTTCTTAACAAACTGCCCTAGTTTTCCACAATTGAAACATTTAAGTGAAAAAAATCTCTTGTTTTATGTTATTTTTAACTTTCATACAAAGTGAGCTTCCTTCTTGTTTGTTTCCTCGTTCATGCTCTCACATGGCATAGGTTCTTTATTTTGTGATTACTTTGCGGCTTCTTTTTTTAGATATATTTTCCTATTTACCCTCGTATCATATACAATGATGATTGCATATAGTTCATCCATGGTTAAGGTATCATATTCCTTCATCTCTTCTACAATAGACACTTTATAATTGAATCCTAAAGGAAGTGATCTCAATACCATTTGAATTATTATCAATTCTTCTATTTCTTCGCTAAGACCTTTAATGGTATTGACAAGTAGATCTCATCTACTCAAAATAGATAGGCAATAATTATTTATTTATCCATGATCTTTAGACTCTCAAGTCGCCCTTAATTGGCTTGAAGTTTCTCTTTTTTTACTTACTTCAATCCTTTACATTTTTAAAAATTATCTCACACATCTCTTGTATATATGTAGTGCATTACTTTCACAAGTTCTTATTTGATTAATTCATTGAAGATTGCATCCTCAACTTCAACATTATTAGCACATGCCTTATAGTTTATTGAAACTATTAGAAGATTTGACAAACTCTATACCCATCTATCACTGATTACTAGATGCTAAATCCTAGGGCACTTATTTGAGTTTCCATTCTTAAGCTCCATAATGCATAATTTGTCTCAGCAAACAAAATAGTCTTGTTAGAAGATAATCCTTCTTGTTCACCACTTTGTAATCTTTATATCTACCTTCTAGGTTTTGTTAGCCCCAAATTTATGTTGGAATATTTATTATGGCAGTTGATGTTTGCCCCTGGAGCCAAATGCCCACCTACCACCTGATGACTAGCAGAATAGATAGAAAACATAAATTTGGTAGGTGAGATTTTGAATTTGAACGTTGACGGGGAAAATAGAATGTGACAAAAAGGAATGTTTCTACATTCATTTTGATTATTCAGAGTTTGCAAATCAAGCAGATCAGAGAGAAGTTGCAGAGCTGAGCACAGAAGGAAGAAGGAAAGAAGTTTGTGCCTGCAGTTGCACGTGTTTCCCTTGCTCACTCTGTAAGTTTGTTGTTGTTTGGATTTGTCCTATTGAAGTAGTGATTGCTCCAGGCACCATTGTATGCAGCCATTAGAGTTACATGTTTAAAAGTTTATTGAAGTTTGAAGTATTATCAGTTTAGGGTTATTTTAGGGTTTTCTGGTTGAAGTCGAATGCTCTCAGATTTTGTAATAGTTTAATGAAAGATTGAATAGAAAGCAAGCATCATACTTAATCTATTGTTCTTAATCTTCTATTCATTGCATTTGACAAGTTTAGTTGAAAGGTTAAAGCTTTGGCTTTCTGGTTTTAATGGTGAAAGCATTCACGTTGAAATATTTCCTAAGTTATAATTTTTAAGTTTGAAACAGAACACTTGGCATCCTCTTTCTCAGTTGGAGCCGAGCTCACTCGGCATCCATTGGTGCCAAGCATTTCCTGTGTGTGTGCCGAGCTCTTCTTGTGTCGAGCAAGTGCCGAGCATAACTGGCACTCGGCACCTTCATGTGCCGAGCAAAACTGGCACTCGGCAATTGTGAGTGCTGAGTAAATTTTTTAGATCTAGGGTTGAGTTGTGAGTTAAATTTAATTTGTATTTCTCACAATTTACACTACTAAAATTTGAACTTTGGTAGTAATTCCATTTTCTGACTAGCACATCTCTACTTACAATTCCCTGGGCTTCATTATAGGTCTTATTATGTGGAGCCCTTTTATGAGCATCTCATTTTTGAACCATCAAAGATCATCATGAATAGTTTGTCTTAGTTCACGTGACTTGATGAAGTCAAAATCATACATCTTATAGTTGGGTGAATGGGTGTTCTCGGTGTATGTTGAACATAGTCATATCAAACCTATCATTATTCTATTTGGCAAAGTTTTGACTATATACAAATGCATCTCGTCAAGTAGATTGCAGGTGAACATGCATAAGTTGATCCAGAAATTCGTAAAGTTCTTTTTAGCCTCTTAAAGGCCGATAAAGCTTCTTCTACTTCAATATTTGATATCTCCCAAACTTGTTTAAAACTCCGATTAAATAAAGAGAAGATCGTTTAAACAATCTTAAAAATGCCGACGAGATCAATATTATAGGTGAGTTGTTTAAGGATAAACAGTTACCATAACAGACCAAGAAATCTTATGCGTATGTACACAATGAAATGTGAAAGGACAATAGAGGAAAATCTGAAGAACTTGCATACAAATCTTGTGTTATCGAAAATTTACATCGAAAATGCTGTTGGCTATAGACGTACATCATAGATGTAGAAGCATTTGTAAAGAAGCTCTGCTCTCAGCAGTGATGGTTTAGGGTGACGCTAGAATACATGCATTTGAGAGCTGTAGATCATGGATACTGCTTCCAAATTGGTTTAAAAAATATGGTAGAGATGTCATCTTGATGATGGCTTAAGTCATCATATACTAAGGCTTCATTTTTAGAATAAAAGTGTTAAATAGTCAAAGTTGACTTATTTTTTCAAGCTTAATTTCTTCCTTAGTGTGTGATGTTTAAGGGTGACTGTCATCCTCAAGAAAGATTTAATATTTTCAAAACATATACTAAACTAAGTTGATGGTGCCAAGTTTTTTTTATGAAGACCTTGAACAAATTCTCAATGGATATGCCCTAGTACTCCAAACTTTTGGAAGAATCTTCTTTATCCTCATACATGAAAACCTTAGAAAAGGTTAGAAATATTTTATTAGACAAACATTCTATGGAGCACTATATATATGAAATGATAAATATATGAGCAAAGATAAATGATAGTGACTGAGGGAAGTGTGGGTGAAAGAAAGTGAATTGCAAGGAAGGTTATCGGTTATGCTAATGGAGAAAAACATGACCATACTATTGAACCAAGTATCTAAAAGAGATGTCTCATGGAATGTATTTAATATAGTGCACTCTCTTGTGGAAGTCATTAACGTTGCCAGGGCTTCATTACATTGTCTGTGTTAGATGTGATCGATTGTGGGCACTTTCACTTTTGATTTTCATCAATCTATTCTTCTTATATCTCAAGTGTTGATTAGAGAAGTAATGTATGTGATATAAGGGGCGATCAGAGGAACATCAATCTATAACTCTATTGGTAGTTCCTTTTGTATCTTAATTAGAGTGTTGTATTTTGCTTGTCTAATATTTTATTGACAGTTCATTCTTCAAAGACAAAGTATGGTTCTTTCATAGATCAGTGTGTGCATGAAGCAATATCATATTTGTGGCGGATAAGTCTATAAGAGAACTAATTCTTTTGGTGATAAATGGTTCATCAGTGGCATGCTTGTCCAAGCGCTTGCCTAGATCAATATTTTTGGATTAATGGTTTGACATCACCTAATCAACATCCCATCAACATCATCGCAAAATTCTACAAGCCCACGAAAAAAGATCTCAAATTCTGATTTTGTACATGAGACTCATGTCACTTGTTGTATTCAAAGCTAGTTGTTGAACTTTATCATCATAAAAGTTAGATAAATCCTAATTTGCTTGTAAACTAGGGATAGTTATCCTAAGTAGTTAGGAAATTTGTTAAATGGTTATTCTAAGTATTTATGAGTTGGTTATCTCTTAAGAATATAAATACAAGCTTATTTTTTATATAAGGTGCTAGTGAACATATTTATCTTCGTGCTAATATTTTCTAATTGACTCTATTACCCCTTTTTTTAAAGACAATAAAGGTTCATAACAGTTGGGTAGGTTCAATAACTACCTTACTTTTGAATTGTATGAGGTACAACTCCCTTGTTGGATGTTCAATGAATCCCTAAACTAAAACGCACATGCTTGTGTTTAACCAAAAAATGTAAAAGGTGACACAACTCACTCTTGGATGAGTGGCCAATGATAAATAATTATGGATGAAAAAAAATGAAACAAGAAGATACAAATTCCTTCAAGTTCTTAGCAATTTAGAATTTTATTAGAAGATGATAGCAATATCAAAATCAACTAATCTATCAACCAACAAAGATCAGAATGGATTAGGAATTTCAAAGAAAATATTCATAAAGAAACATTCTTCAATTCAATTGTAAATAACACAGATCTAGATTCATTCCACAAACCCATTCATATTGCATTGATTCCTAGTTCAATAACAAAATGATCTTTCATGTATCAGATTTAATTTAGCTCCATTACTACTGTAAAAAAAGGATAACATCTAGCATATACTAGCAAAGAGTAAAAATCACCATGTTTTTCCTTTTTCTATCTTATAACGCCTAGAACAATTTATTAGTCTACCTTAAATAATTTTTGATGTCGAAGGGGGTCTCCCTATAAACTGAACCCCCTTGACAATTAACAAGAGTAGCTATAATAATAGAAAAGTTTAAAAAGGACATGTGTCCTCTAATTTCCAAGCGATAAAACATAAACATTGAGAAACCCTTTATAGGAGTGAGTTGTGGCCTTCATTTCCAATTTTCTTCTCATCTTCATTTATAGCACGTGCTAGTTTCCATTCACATTATGCACTTACAAATTCTTGAAGTGCATTGGAACTTGCATTCCTTAAAATCAGCAGTCATATTTTCCACATGTCATTATCCCACTTCATTATGTTGAGTTGCCCCATGTATTTTGATAGGTGTTCCATGCAAAGGATTAGGATGGTTTCAATCTCTGCTACCTTCGTGAAGTTAGCAGATGTAGGGTTACTTAATTATTTAATCACCTTCAAATCCCCTTTTAAGGACTTAACCAAAGGTTTGATATCAAAGTTCCCCTCATTAAACTGAGTCATGTTGTTGGGACTTATGGTTTGCATGTATTTGGAAAAACTAGTGTACATGATCTTCATTTCTATATCAATGGTCTGAGCATTAGTAATGGTGGACCTATAGATTGAGCATCTCCAACTCATGTTCTTTTTTATTACATACAGTGCACCAAGGTCCACTTCTTTAAGAGGATTCTCAATCATGAAATTCTCTATGCCATAATGTTTCTCATCTAAAATTTGCATGACTATGGTCGATCACATACCTTCCTCTATTTTGCAAGTGGGCATTTGTGTTTGAACTTTTCTTAGCAAAGCGTCAACATAATTAAAAATTGTAGCACATTGCTAAAGGAACTCTTTGCCTTTCTTAATTACACCATCTACCCATTCATCTATGACTACCATGCTAAATCTGGTTCAACAGCCTTATGCTATCAGGTGATGTAGGACTAAAACTTTGAGGTTCTTGAACTATAGGTAAAACACCACATCCATCTAAGGAGTCAATATATTCAACCATCACTCTAATCACTTACTTTAGCTCCTTTTTCTCCTTTGCGTTCTTCTAAGATTGAACTAGCATATGTTGAGTGGACTCACTTAATCAATGCTCCTTGGTCTCTTTGTTCAATACACGTAGACCCACTTTTTTAATTTCAAAGTCCCCGATGCTCAAACCTACAGAAGTATCTTTTGGTTTATACAAGACAACCTCTATCATAACCTCCCTTGTTTTAGTATCTATAACTAGGCAAGCAAAATTATTCACTCTTTTTGTCTTCAGGGTTTTAGTAGTATCTTTCTTGCCATATCTCTTACAGGTACAAAGACTAGTACCAAGCTCCTCTTCTTGATCATTGATTCCATAAGCCAGTTTGGTACTGATAGAGAAGGTCCAATTCATGTTGGGTCCTTTATAGGCGTGTTCAATGAATCCTAAACTTGTGAAACACTATCTAAGTTGCCTGAACCTATTGTTCATTTTCAATTGAACCTTCATCTTGTTCTTTCTAAACATCAAGGTTTATTCAGGTTTGTTATTGAGATGTCATGTTGTGCTGTTTCTTGAACCTAGTTTTTTTTACCTTGTCCTTTCTACACCAAGATGATTTTGGATTGGTCCAATGACCAATGTCTTCAAACTCTTTTGATCACCTATAGAACTAGTGGGAAAGATAGCATTAGCACTAGAGGAAGAAGGGGAGTCTTGAACTACATCTTTAGTTTGAGGTCAAGATGTGTCCCATTTCCTCTTATGTTGAAGCCAGGCTTTAGTATGTTCAATAACATCATTATTCCTCTATATTATGTTTTTCATCTCAGGTTCTGACCAATAAATGGGAGACAGGGGAAGTTCTTATTGTTTTAGGTATTCAAGTTCAATAATATCTGAACCATCTTCTTGAAGTCCCTTAACATCTATTTACAATTGGAAGGAAGAGACCTGTGAAAATACCATCCTGGAACTATTTTTCCTTTGAACTTCTCTTTCATTTGAACAATCCTCCTAGTAATCTTCTAAGTGAGGTAAGGGTTAGAAATGATCTCTTACTTCTAAAACTCAAATAGCAAATTCTTTATTGTTGAGACCTTGTTTGGTGTGATAAAATTTGAAGTCAAAGGTGCATAGATGACTCCCAATATTCATGACATATTTTAGATTTTTATATGAAATCTTGCCAATCTTCATAGGTAAAAAACTATCCCACTTAACTTCAAGAAAAATCATGATTGTTACAACAACAAGCTGATGACAAACTTTTGCCAAAATAAAACAATCTAAAGAAAACTTGGGAAATCTTAAGGGTTCTTCATCAAAACCTCCTACCCTAAGATATGTGAACCTGGGAAATTGGATGAACAAACTACCATATACTTGTATGAATTTTAGGGTTTCTAATGAGACTCTTTCCTTTGCCTTTACTGCTAGTTCAAAACATAATTTACCTAGGAAAACATCTTGAACCTTTCTATAATCATACACAACTTGGCTCATTTTTAGGGAAGGACAATAATTGTATGTGAAGACATCATTATCCCATGGTTCATGAAGTAGAGGGTTGAGATATTGAGTATATGCAAAACAATACATGAGGTAGGAGGACATGAAGAAATCCATTTTAATGGTTTGAACCAATTTCAATTGCTCTCTCATTAAATTTGCTATGATTTCAGCCTAATCTAGATACTATTTTTCATCTATTATGATGTCAATAAAATGATACATCCAATCTTCAAATAGGAAAGCTTTCGGTGAACCTTTGATTCTATGTAACAAAACCTTTAAATCATGAATATGGGGTTTCATATGATCTTTATTCAGACCTTTTGGGAGTCGTGAACCACCCTTGTAGAATTTTTTGGTCCAATGACAAGCTATAACATAGTGGTTCTTGTTAGGGTTTTCACTGAACTTAGCGTAGGATTGGGTAGGGGTGAAATTGAAAAATGTTTCATTTAGTATTTTGAACACAGATGTAATGGTATCTTTGTTAATCAAGATAAAAATGTTTCCATCATTTTTCATTATGCATTGAGACCTGATGTCATAGCGGTTGACACACTCCTGAACTAGCTCAAGGCTTACAATGGCTTGAAGAAAGGATGCAACTTGTAATAAACCACTATCCATAATTTCACCCATGAATTCACTCTCTACATTTGATTGTACTTTATCACAAATAAAATCTACATTAACCCCCTTCAAATTTGTATTAGTTAACAAGGGACTTTTTCAATCCACACTAACACCATTCTAAAGGCATGCAATGATGAGTTCATATTTTTTGATTAGGGGAATTATCAAAGAATTACCTTGAACCCATAGTAATAAGCTTTTCTGAACCTCATGAATCCTCTATCATGTGCTCTCTACAACTAATACTTAAAATGAGAATGAATTTACTGCTTTAAAATTTTTGATCTCTTTAAAAAATGTCAAAACTCATTAGTTAATGATGAGGGTTAGATTTTAGAAAGATTTGCTCACTTGGAAATTCTATATGACAAAACCATTCACAGTAAATATGATAAATAGAGGTCTTTTCACTTCTTACCCCTTACCTCATCATCATTACCTTCACGCGTGATTACCCTCCTCAGGTTTCTGAGCCTTAAATTATGTACTTATTTTGTGCGCTTATCATTTAATGATTTTACACAAACCACACTCTATCATATTTACCTTACTCATAATTATTTTACCCTTTCCTCACTTGTGTCATTGGGGGACATGTTAGGGCTCACCTTGATGTTCACAATGTCCAACTTCATTTACCACCATCGCATGTTTGTACTAGGTGCAACCCTTTCTTTGGAAGGAATGCCCTTATAGTGCCAAATCATTTTGAACCGGTTTGAACTAGGTTCAAAGTGGTTTGGAATGTTAAAAAAAGTTCAAAGGTACAAAACATTCAAGAGTTCAATAGGTTCAAGGGCTCAAAACTAACCAAATGAGAAGGATTTGATCAACCAAAAGCTAAGGAATGGGTTAGCTTTAGGACACATTTACATGGTATGTACTTAGGAAAATTTGGACTAAAGGAAGCAAAGCCAATGGTTCCAAATAAGTATGAAAATCAAGATTAAGGCGAATCTAAAAAATAACTAAATTTACATAAGGGAGTAACTTTTTAACAAAGGGGGAAAGTGTGGAGAATTTCTTTTAGATCTACACCATGTACATAAATGCTTTTTAACTTGTACATTTTGTACATTTTCAAAAGAATAAAGATGAATGCATTTAGTTGTATGTCTCAAATGTGTCATGAATTATTATTGCTTATTTCTCGTATGTGAAGTTTGCGCTCTCTTCTATAGCGGTGAAATCCAATAGTCTTTTCATTCTATGTAATTGATTTGATGAAACACATTCATCTCTTGGTAGCTTGATGTGGATGTTTTAGAATATCCTATCATTTTGTATGTCAAGGTTATAATTTTTCTTATTTTGTCATCATTATATTGTACACAAAATGCCCCTTTGTAATCATTCTACAATGTAGGTCTCAACAAGTATTCATATGTTTGTTGTTGGAGTTTATCTTAACCATTTTCTTTAGTTTTTCTTTGTCTCCTTTCTGTTCATTCAGGTGAAAAGTACACAAAAATACAAATACCCCTATCGTATTGGGGAGCTACCCCTCTCAAATGCAAAGGAAGGTTGAAGTTTGATAGTGATTGGACTCTAATCTATCCAACTGTTGGTTTAGTTGTCACTACTCCTCAGGTGAACAAGGTCATTTTCAAATAATCATTTGTAATGACAAATCACTTTGCCAACAGGTTTTTAGGCTAATTTGAAGGAACTATCTTTGATACCAACTGATGGAAGAGGGAGGTTTTAATCAATACAAAAATATATTATTTTCCCTTTTAAAATCTATTTAATAACTTCAAGATTTAATCAAAAGTGACAAATATGCATAATCAAATAATGAGCAGCCTTGCAAACAAAATTCATGATAAAAGATCTCTTAGAAAACTTTGTTTAATCCCTACAATAAAGCAACAACCTAAATATCAAAATTTCTTTAAAATTATGCTACAAGTATCTTGTCTGAAATGTTATCATACTAATTATAATATATGACATAATACTTCTCCCATTCCCTTAATACAATGTGCATATGTTCCCTCTACTATAATACCCCTAATAATTCCTTCATCAAATTATTGAGATAACAAGTGTTTTTATGTCTTCCTGATTTTAAGCACTACCCTTCTAAAATATAGTTAACAACATCTATCTTCTCTCTTGCCAATACTGTTATTCCTAGAATAACAAGAATTATTACCTCTAGTATAGCTACGTCTTCCTCGGCTAGCATTATCTTCTTTCCATTATGATTTTCTCTTGTCATGAGATACATTATCATATATGCTACTTCCTCCATAAGATCTACCTCTACTTTGCTGAAATATTCCACCTCTTGTCCTTTGTATATGTTCTTATTTCTTTACCAATATTTCTTCAGCTCTCAAGCTATACAAGTATGCTTCTTCCACACTTACCATTTGCACAAAAGTGATTTCATCTTGTATTGAAGTTCTTAGTCCATTCAAGCACTAGCAACCTTTTCAACCTCAAATCGTCATCATGTCTAGATCTAATGTCCAACTTATAGAATTCCTTGATATACTCTTTTATAGTAATGTCTTTATGTCTCATATTCTGCATTCTCCTCAACAAATTATCTTGATAATCTATAGGAAGAAAATTCTTTTTTCAACCTACCTACCATCTTCATCCAAGTCTTGATATTTTCTTTCTGTCTCCTTTGCCTATCAATTTGCAAGTGTTCCCACCAAAGAGAAACAAATCCCTTCAAATTAGTATTTTCTATCCTCACTTTCCTATCCTCAAGGATACTTTCATAATAAAAATACTTTTCAATCTCTGAGATCCAATCCAACAAAGCATCAATATCAAGCTTTCCACAGTATGTTGGAAGTTCAAAAGTAGGCTTTGCATTTTCTCTAGCCAAAGCCTTAAAAATTATTTCCTCATATTGGTCTTGTTTAGGTTCAGGATTAGGTACTACTACTTTCTCTTCATCACTAACATCATCAAGATGTACTCTTCTTTGGGTTTTTTCAACAACTTCAAGTCTAGCTACAATTTGTCTCAACATGTCCATTATAATATTATCTACAATTTCTCTACCTCAAACCATTTTGACAATAGTTCTTGCAAGAATCATAACCCTCTACAGGTTATAGGTAAAAAATGAGGTCTTCCACCTTACAACCAATCCATACAGGATTTTCCACGATCCCAAAATTTTACAAGGAAATAAACCTTCACTCTAGCACCACCCAACATGACATAGGTAGGGTAAAGTGACCCAAGGAACATTCACCAATCATCCTGCTAGAGTATGCACATGAAAGCTTATAAAAATATGGAAGAAACCACAAGGAATATATTGATTCCAAATGCAAATATATATGATGAGATAATCTTCTTACAACATGTTAGGACTAAAGTCTATTAGAGTTTTAGGTGACTCTACAACACCCCCAGGATCAAATGAAAGAGTAAGATAACTTCCACAAGAGATTGGCAAGACAATTGCATGAAGATGCAAGAATTCTATTATTGATAATGCACTTGATTGGCATCCAATGGATTGATTTGAAATGTACATAATAGGTCTCCTTATATAGAAGAGATGATAAGAGACAATGATAAAGAGAAGATAAGCTATCACCCACACAAGGTGGAATCACATGTCCACCAAAGGTGGACCATCCTCCATTATGCAATGAAGAATGTGCGATGATGAGGATGATAATGTGATAAGTACACTAAAGGTGGAATGAGATAACAACTATGACTACCCAGAGTGGAATTCTCCTACACCATGTGTTTAATTGAGGTGCAAACTCATAAGTGTCTCAATCACAAACTACTATGCAATGCATTATTCTAAGTAAGCTTAAGTAAGTGTAATTAGTGAATATTTAATTACACCAACACCCCCCCTTAAGTGCAACTTACAGGAATTCACTTAAACTCACAATGCAAGATGGGTTCTAGCTACTAGGCCATCTTAAGTACCCATGTACAATATGCAATGCAATACATGAAATGAAATCTCTCATAAAGTGGAGAAAGAGAGAAAACCTCTTGGGAAAAACCCTCCTCCAAAAAGAGAGATGAAAACAAGATGTATGGATGGATGGAGTACTCAAGACCCCCCAAAATTTTCATACATCATGTATATACAAAGAATGATCCCCCCATAGGAAGGAAATAAGGAGACATGATATCCCCCCACCATAATGAAGAAGCTCCAATGTAGATGAAGAGTTGATGCAAGACACTCCTCTTAATACTATAAACTCATAATAGAAACAAAGAAACAATAGGAAATGCGAGAACAAAATATGGACTTTTTATTATTGCCGCAAATGTGGAATTATAGAATTCTCAATTAAAATATCTAACCCAAATGGGCACCTTCATTACAGTAATCTGCAAGATAGTGCTGTGAACTATCACCCAGAGTTGCTCTAGACAATTTTCAGGTCTTTCTTAAATAGACAGTTTTATGCAACCTAAGAAGGTTCTAGATACTCAAACTTAATACTTAGGGTCGATAGACCCTAACAAAACATATAGAGTCAGCCAAATACATTTTTGACAATTATTTTAGAAAATTCGGGTAGCCCAACTTTGGAAGGCCATAACTCATGAACCATTGCTATGATTGGCTATTATAATCACTTTTTAGAAATGCCAGCTCCTAAACTACAGGCACAAAATGGCGCTAGCACCCTTTTTTCACATTTTCGAACCTCATCCAAGCACTCTAAGGCCTCTAACGATGAGCCTGAAGATTTTTCTGCAAATTTTTCCACCAAAAATCCACAGTCACTTCTCCGATACTTAAGCTGGAGCAATGAGATTTTTATGGTAGCCTTAAAATGTTGTAATGAACCTTCATATAGAAAATGAGGACATTCTAAGTTCAAATGAGAGACTTACTAAAAATAGCAAGTTCCCATAAATAGTAACCACCCTATCTACTAGTCTTTATTAAAATAGAAAAGATTGAAATGAAAATATTTTTGGGTGATGCAAGATTGCTCTTACACCCAGGATGCTCCTGCATCAGACACTCGGGGTAATTTGAGAAGTGACCCCATCACATCTCAGGTGTTTAGAGGAAAACCAAGACGATTAACCTCCTCCCTTGCTAGCCATGATGAATCCTCCATAGGTCTCCCTTTCCATTTGACTAGATATTCCTCATAAGTTATGTTTCTGGTACTTTTGCCAACACGACTATCTAGTATCTCCTCAATCTCCTTTGTAGCTGAACTAGCTGCTGGAATACTCCATTGCGCTTCTGCAACTTCATCTCCATCACCTCCTTCATAGTACTCTGTCAAATATGAAATATTAAATATTCAACTATTGCAAAGCTTGATGATCAGTATACAAAACAAAATCCCTAGGAAGAAGATAGTGTCTCCACTTCTTCAATGCTTGAACTATAGCATAAACTTCCTAATCATAAACAAAATATTTTCTTTTTACATCATTCAACTTCTCACTGAAATAAGCAATAGGTCTACCTTCTTGGCTCAAAACAACTCCTATTGTAGTACCACTAGCATCCCAGTCTACTTGAAACACCTCGTTAAAACTAGGAAATGCTAAACCAGGATGCTCAGTAACTTTCTACTTCAACAGATTAAAACTCTTATCTACTCCTATAGTCCACTTAAACTCTTTCCTATCTCCTCTCATTGTTTTAGTCAAAGGTCGACAAATACTACTAAAATTTCTTATGAATTTTCTATAAAATGTAGCCAATCCATGAAAAGATCTTATCTCTATCACACTCCTTGGAGTAGGCCATCCAAGGATAGCCTTCACTTTCTCTGGGTCCATTTTCAAATCTTCTCATGAGACTACAAATCCCAAATACACCAACTCTTTCTTTACAAAAATGTACTTTTTCAAGTTTATCAACAACTTTTCTTCCCTCAACTTTTCAAACACCTTGCGAATATGAATCAAATGCTCCTCCAATGTCTTACTAAATATCAATATATCATCTAAGTAAACAATGACAAACTTACCTAGAAACTCCTTCAGTACCTCATTCATGAGCCTCATGAAAGTGCTTGTTGCATTGGTTAGCCCAAAAGGCATGACTAACCACTCATACAGTCTGTCCTTTGTCTTGAAAGCAGTCTTCCACTCATCACCTTCTGTAATACAAATCTAATGGTACCCACTCTTCAGATCTATCTTTGTGAAATACTTAGCTCCACTCAAATAGTCCATAATATCATCCATCCTTGGCAATGGAAATCTACACTTTATTGTGATCTTGTTGATAGCACGAGAATCTATGCACATCCTCCATTCTCCATTCTTCTTTGGTGCTAATACTGTTGGTACAACACATGGACTCAGACTCTCTCGAATCAACCCCTTTTGTAACAACTCATGAACTTTCCTATTCAACTCTTCACTTTCTGCTGGTGTCATTCTATGTGCTACCTTGTTTGGAAAATTGGCTCCTAGAACCAAATCCATCTGGTGACTGATCTTCCTCATCAGGGGCAATCCATCAGGTACATTATTTGATACAATATCAAAAAACTCTCCCAACATATCTGCAACTTCTATAGGTACCTCCTCTACTTCTTCTTTACTATCTTTTAGAATTATAGAAAAACACATATGCTCATGCTTCATACCTTTGAGAAACTCTTTTCCATCAACAACACATATTCTGGCAGCACTACATACCTTTTCTTTTTTCTCCTTCAATGGCTTTAGCTTATTTTTCACTCCATCCTTGGTCAAAGTGTAGGTATTTGCTCGCCCATCATATACAACATGTCTGTCAAACTACAATGGCCTACCTAGCAACATATGACATATGTCCATAGGTATAATATCACATAGTACCTCATCCTGGTAGCTTCCAATCTTGAACTTCATGAAACACTGCTCATTGACCATGACCTTGTGGTCATCTTGCACCCAAGCAATATGGTATAGATGTGGGTGTTTTTGTCTCTTCACCTTCAATTTGGTGACCATCATTTTTGACACCATATTGTTAGTACTTCCACCATCAATGATCACATCGCAACACTTATCTTCACATTTGCACCTTGTGTGAAACAAACTCCTTCTTTGATCAAGTTCATTCTCACCACTCAGCAGGACTCTTCTGTTAACTAGGACTTCTCCTCTTTTAGAATCTTCAGAATGTGAGGATCTAGCATCTTCATCAACATGTGCAACTCTAGCTGGGCCTTTAGTTCTTCGATCTATCCTTCCTTGGCATTGGGTACATTCAAATGCTCTATGCCCTTCTTCTTCTTAGTGAAAACATTTTCCACGGAAGCCTTCTCTTCCAGATCCTTGTCCTTTGCCTCTTCCTCTCTAATCTCTATTGTTCTGATCATGGAAATGATTGAAATTGTTTCCTCTTTGGTTCTAATTTCTACTTCTAGATTCATCTTTGTTCTTCTGATCATCATTACGGCCTCCATAGGATCATCTACCAGATCTTCCACCACGACCTCTTCTACTATTCTTATTGTCAAACTTCTTGCTTAGTTTCTCCTCAACTCTTAGGGAAAACTGGTATACCTCCTCAATATTGTTCATTCAAACCAGACTTAGCTCGTCTTGAATACTTGGCCTTAACCCATGAAGGTAAAGAGCCACTTTCTCCTTATCAGCTTCTACATGGCTAGTTCTAATGAGAACTCTGTAGAACTCTTTGGTATACTCTTGAACAAATTTTCTTGCTTGCTTCAACCCTTGCATTTTCTTCAACAGATCAAGTTCATAATCCATGGGAATGAGTTGTCGCTTCAGTTTAACTACCATCCATTCCCATCTGGTGATTTTTTCCTTTCCCTTTCGATTTCACTCCAACTAAACCTCCTGCCACTAGATCTTTGCATGTCCCTTCAACTTTTCCTTCGCAAACTTGACCCTATCAGGATCCTCAATATCTTCATACTCAAAGTACTCCTCTAATTCATTGATCCAATTGATCAGCTCCTTTGGGTTAAGATTTCCCAAAAATGTGGGAACCTCAAACTTAGGTCTTTTTCCAACCTTGGAGATGGCCCTAAAAAACCTCTCTTCCTCTAGATTTAAAACAGCCTCCGCTTCAACATTTTCTTCTACTTCATCCTCATCCTCACTTTCATCTCTTATGGGAAGATTCATTCCTCTACGCATTTGTTCTTCCAATTCTTGCATTTGTCTTTGGAAGGCTTGAAAACCCTTAGGTGTAACACCTGCAGCTCTTCTGCCATGCTCTCTTTGTGGAGGCATTTTTTTGCTTCTGCTAAAACCCTAGTGCAAACTGCCTCACAATTAGCAATCTATCTACACACTCAGCCAAAACCATAGTCTTGGTGCAAATTGCCTCACAATCGATGATCAATCCACACACTCAAGAATTATAGCTTTGATACCACTTGATGCAAGACACTCTTGTTAATACCATAAACTCATAACAGAAACAAAGAAACAACAAAAAATGCAAGAACAAAATATGGACTTCTTATTATTGCCGCAAATGCGAAATTACAGAATTCTCAATTACAATATGCTAACCCAAATGGGTGCCTTCATTATAGTAATCTGCAAGATAGTGCTGTGAACTATCACCCAGATCTACTCTAGACAATATTTAGGCCTTCCTTAAGTAGGCAGTTTTATTTTGCCCAAGAAGGTTCTAGATGCTCAAACTTAATACCTAAGGCTGACAAACCCTAACAAAACATATAGAGTTGGCCAAATACATTTTTGATAATTATTTTGGAAATTTCGGGTAGCTCAACTTCGAAAGGCCATAACTCATGAACCATTGCTCCGATTAGCTATTTAACCACTTTTCAGAAATGCTAGCTCCTGAACTATAGGCATGGAATGGTGCTAGTGTCCTTCTGTTGCATTTTTGAACCTCATCCAAGCACTCTAAGGCCTCCAACGGTGAGTCTAAAGATTTTTTTGCAAATTTTTTCACCAAAAATCTGTAATAACTTCTTTGATACTTAAGTTGGAGCAATGAGATTTTTATGGTAGCCTTAAAATATTGCAATGAACCTTCACATAGAAAATGAGAACATTCTGAGTTCAAATGAGAGACTTACTAAAAATAGCAAGTTCCCATAAATAGTAACCACCCTGTCTACTAGTCCTTATTAAAATAGAAAAGACTAGAATGGAAATATTTTTGGGTGATGCAAGATTGCTCTTACACCCAGAATGCTCCTACATCAAGAGTACCTACAAGCAAAATATAATCTAATGCCTACAGGAAATATGTCTCTCCTTAGGAAGAGATAAATACATCAAATGATGAAGAAGCCGCTCCATGTAAAAAATGAGGAAAGAGATAGAAGGTCTCCATGTATGCATCTCTGAAGACTGAATAGGTGTCTCCAAGCTCAAAGATTTTGTCACACCATCAAGCTGACCTATGAGATGTGAAAAATCAAGAGACCATGAAGAGTTGGGAAATCCAATCTCCAAAGAAGGTGAAGAAGTATCTTGAAGAGAAAACTCCTCAAATGTATTAACCAAATTTACATTATGAGACTCATCTAAAAGAACATCTAGGAATTCATCCCACACTGCAGAAATTCATCCCACACTACAAGATCTAAAGCATAAAGATCATCTTGCTGAATAGTAGAACTCATGTCTAAAGAAGTGGGAGGTGGAAAAGTACTTGTCTCAAGAACAAAATGATTCAAGTGTCCAATGTTCTCCTCACATGAATTATTCACCATTGATAAAGGGTTAGGTACATCATGAATACTATCATCATTATCAACAAAATGTGCAAAAGAATACAAGTGTGATGTATGATCAACAACTCCCATAGCTATGAAATTTCTAGTCTCCATGTCCCTAATATAGACATAATTAAGATTGAACTCAACAATTTTACCATATGCCCCATGAGTAATTTGGTAAATGGAAAGGAGATTAGTGGTCAAGGATGGTACACAAAGAACATCATTAAATGTACCCTCTCCCATAGGAATAGAACCTTTCCCACAAACCTTCATGTATGTATTATTACCCATCAATATAGGTGTAGAAGTACAAGGCTCAATAGAAGAAAAGATATCCATAGAAGATTCCATATGATGTGATGCACCTAAGTCAAGAAGCCATTTACCTTGCTCAGGATGTGTGGAAGCAATGAGTGCTTGTCCTTTGCCTCTAGATGATGATGTAGATATAGCAACTACCTGATATTGAGAAGAAGGAGAAGATACTGATGAGGGCAACGAGATATTGTTCTTTTGAAGAATGTGAGTAAGCTCATCGATCTTCTTATGGAAACATTTATGCTCATCATGTCTAACTTTTTGCAATAAGCACATTTATCTCTCTTTCTTCTAAATGATTCCTCTCTTGAAGAGGACTTGGATTCAATATTATGTTGTGAAGGAGATTCATCACCTTTTTCATGTTGCTTAGGATCCTTGTGTTGTTTGTTCTCCTTTCCTTTGGGAGCCTTTGGAGAGGAGTCATTTGCAACCAATGCTTGATGCTTTAAAGGCTTCAATTGACCCATGTGTGCTAACTTCCAAGAGCATCCATAGTATCATAGAATGTGAAAACAAAGATTAAATATTCAAGACCTAGCTTGGAAAGAATAGATAATATCAATTGCTCATCATCTTTAGTAATGCCACAATTAGAAAGCTCCAATCTAATGGAATTGAACTTAGAGAAAAAGTCTTGAATATTGTCAAAATCACATAGACTTAGACCTATAAGCTCATTCTCCAATTTGAATATTCTTATTCTATCAGGTTTACCAAAGATTCCTTCCAATTTAGTCCAAACATCATGAGGATGTGTGTAGGATGCAATATGATATAGAAAATCATTGGAGATGGTGGATCTAAGAGAGTAAGGTTCTTTATCCCTTCTATCAAGCCATTTCCTTATTTTTGCAACACTTGTAGCTAGTTCTAGATCTTGTCCAAGAATCATTCTAAGCAATCCAATACTCATCAACCAATTAGAAATTGCTTGTTTCCATTCATGATAGTTATATGAAGTGAGTAATGGAACTTTTAAAAAATCCATAATGAAATCAAATTATGATTGAAATAAGTTGATAACTCCTTCAAATTATTGATTCAATTAAGAAAATTGAAATCCAAGTATTCACCAAGGGCAAATATAGCCAAAAAAGACCTATTTCTAAAATTGATATGCTCACTCCAAATCACTAAAATATGATTATAGATCTAGAAAGTAGAGGAAAAATCATGCACTTTCAAAAAAAAATTGCACCTAAAAATGTTACTAGATGTGCCCAAATAGAGCCTTGAAAGTTGCAAACAATGGGATTTATGATCTTCAAAAAAATTCAGAGATAGAGATCCAAAATCACCTGCACCACTGTGTAGATTGTGAAATTCTACTCCAAAAAAAAAAAAATTGCTCGAAAAAAGGAGTATGTATGAGGAAGATATCATTGTTTGAAAATCACCTCTGAAATCTTTTTTTTTGAATCGTTGCCATAGCACCTTCAAAAATCAAATGGCTCTAGATTTGGCCTCAGATGTCTGATTTGGATGAAACAAAATTTAATTTAGGAGTTTTTGGACCTCCTCTATATGATGCCAACCTTTGATTTACACCAACAAGCTCCAATTTTTGCCTACAATAGAAGGTCACAATATACAACTCCTGAAATCTCCTTTAAACTGTGATGTCCAAATTGTCAATGTTGCACCAACAATAAGTCAAGCCAAGATTTCACTTCTTGAGAATAAGTCTTCACACCATGAGAGCTCTAATACCATGTTAGAGTTTTAGGTGACTCTACAACACCCCCAGGATCAAATGAAAGACCAAGATAACTTCCACAAAAGATTGGCAAGACAATTACATGAAGATGCAAGAATGCTATTATTAATAATGGACTTGATTGGCATCCAATAGATTTATTTGAAATGTACATAATAGGCCTCCTTATATAGGAGAAACAATTAGAGACAATGATAAAGAGAAGATAAGTTATGACCCACACAAGGTGGAATCACATTTCCACCAAAGGTGGACCATCCTCCATTATGCAATGAAGTATGTGTGATGATGAGGATGATAATGTGATAAGTACACTAAAGGTGGAATGAGATAACAACTATGACTACCTAGAGTGGAATTCTCCTACACCATGTGTTTGATTGAGATGAAAACTCCTATGTCTCAATCACAAACTACTATGCAATGAATTATTCTAAGTAAGCTTAAGTAAGAGTAATTAGTGAATATTTAATTACACCAACAAGGCCTACCTAGTTGTACCCATATACATTCAAATTACAATCAACGAGCTTAGAAGATCAGGCTTATAGAGTCAAATTTTCATTATCTATTTTCTACTATATTGCATGATCCTACTCTAATCCTATATCTCAAAATATATAGCCAACAAGACCACAAGTTAGCATGTTAGACAATTTATTACAAAATATAGGCCTTGGAGAAGTTAGAGACCAAAGCACTATGCAAACAAACATCTAAAGGGTCAAAGATAGGCTCACACATAATCCAATAAGAGACTCCCAAGGCCATAAAAATATTTGATGTCACAAAACCTCACAAAAGTCAAATATTCCACATTACTTGATATGCCAGGAAATAAGCACATCTCGAGCAAAGAGAAGGACAACTCTCACATATGAATAAATTAAATTTTGTGAACATAAGATAAGGATCCACAATAGGTCTACATTAAGAATCCAACTAAGTAGAAAGAAATAACACGAACAACAAAGTCCATTCCATGAATAGTAGACATGAACAAATAATAGAAAATATTTTTGGTTGATGCAAGATTGCAAAAGTACCCAAGATGCTAGTGCATAAAAATGTAACAATATTAAGTCATCATACATTTATCACACATGACATAGTGGTTTTTGTATTGCAAAAACCCTTATTAAAAGGTAACAAACATGATAGGGATGATACCCCCAAAGATTACTACTGCAATAAATGAGTTGACCTATTAGGAGCATAGAATTACCCTTTCTAGTGCTGCACACTATTAGAAGTGACTTTTTATCTCATTCAATATACATATACATCTTCTAGGATCTACCTTGTGAAAGGATATACTCTCTTTAGAGACCTTAACTTGTTACGAGATTTACAACTAGAACTTGTTATGGTTCACCTAATTCAAGGATTCACTTGTTGTAGCTATTAGGAAAAAACAAAATCATTGATCTGGTTGTAGCACTCCTTACCTATCAGATCCAATTAGTTCTTTGATCTACTACCATTGCACTATGCACTTTTGTACTCAATGTCTTGATTGCAACTATTTGATCAATCTTCATCAACTTCAAATTATTGATCACCTTTCTTCTTTCTTTTACCATTTATTCCATTACATAAGATTTCTTTTAATAACCATTATGTTTTTCCTCTTAATCATGTCCATCCATTCAAACCTTGATCTTACCACTCATGCACCTTACATATCTATAAGCCTCATTATTATTTTCTCTTAATCCCATTTGCCTTCAACTAGATATACATGCCTACTACTTGGATTGGTCAAAACCTATTACCTTTCCCAATGCATCATCTTACCTTTTCCTTATATTGATCCAATAATCCAACTAATTCCAATTTAATATTTATTGTCCTTCACTCTATAGTATCACATTGTCCAATGTGACCACAAATATTGATTTGACTTCTTCCTTGAAAGCTAGTTGTGAATTATCTAAACACCATCAACCTTTCTACTATAGTCATTAATTATTGCTTGAGATCACTAACCATCGCTTGTGTTCTACCTTTACATATCATCTTCTATCTTTACCGATCATCCTATCATTATGTATTAACTTATTTATCATTGATCATCAATATTTATTTCTTTATGGATTTCCATTGATAACAACCATATAAATCTTATCACAATGTTGATATTCTCCCAAAATCCTCGAGTGCCGATCTCTAATAGGTAATGCCAAACATCTTCCAATGCCAACAATCTCCCCCTTTGGCATTGATGGAAAACACTTGAGATCATTAAACTTGTATGCTTTTTCTAAGTTCTTACTCACCATTTTGTACATTTGTTCTTTCCATCTTCTCCTAATGATCTTCTCATCTATCATCTCACAATCCTAATGATTTTCTTCTCCCTTCTTCATCTTCTCCACTTTGACAATATTGTCAAGCTACAATTTTAATAGCAAGTAAATACTGATTAACAACATGTCAAATATAACCTTGTAGTTGAGCTTTATTGATCCCATTGATGTCTCCCATGTCTTTTGTAACTGACTTAAGGAAATAACCTGTTCATTCATCTTAGTTGCCAATGGTAATGCCAATGTTTCCTCTTTTGTCTTCAAATTATTTTGCATGAACTCCAAGACAAGGGATAAGTATAATGTAAGTTCAAGTATACTCATCATTCTAATATATTTTTCTACTTTTAGCTATCTCATTTTGTGTAAGGTCTTCTTCACTTCTTGACTAAATATTGTGATTAGACTTGATAGTGGATCAAGTTGGATAGTAAGAATCTCCAACTCCTTTTGTGCTACACCTTTTTGTCCCTCTAAATCCTTTACAAAATCAAGATAGTTTTATACCTTGGTAAATATGTTTCATTCTTTTGTCGGTATTATTCTAACTTCCTTTACTAGTTCTACTAGATTTCTTCTTACTTCAATGACTCTCTCTACCAATTTAGTTGTCATTTCCTTCTCCATATTTTCATCAATAATATTCATTGTTATGATCTTTAAATATGTGTCTTGATCATTTATGGATTTTATAAAGTGTCCAACTAATCAATTATAAAACCTTCTATGTTGCATTCTACCTCAGGTACCAACTTAGCAAAAATATTTCTTGCTTGTTTCAACACCTATTTATTTTTCTTCTTGTCTCTCATGGCCTTTCTTTGAACACCTTTTCTAAATATTTCATTAAATCTTTAAGTTTCATCTTATTGACATCTAATGATGTAGGAATAATTTTCTCCTCTCCTAAATCTTCTTCTTCTTCTTCTTCAATTAGAAGTTCCATTGGTTTACATCTCTTCTACACACTTGGGTCAAGACTAAATTTTATCCCTACTTGGTATTCTTCTTCATTTTTTTTCTTTTTTTTATTCATTGCTAAATTTCTCCAATTAATTCATCATTCTTCTTGGGTACTCCTAACTCTTCTTGTTCCTTAGGTGATTCATGTTGAATGTATTGTACTTGACTAGGAATATCTTATACAATATTACCACTTATTTTCTCTCTGTATTCTCTTCATTTTATCTAGCAGTTACATTTTAACCATCTCACATAGATCATAAATGGGTCCATTCTTCACAACCTGATGCCATTTCATCTACTTGAGAAATAAACTACACACCCTATCACCATCAAGGAAAAATGAACTTCAACATCTTGGACTTTTTCAATAGTCATGCTCTCTTGTTGTATCTTGTTGGTTAGGCCAGTAACCAAAATTTCTAGAATTTTCCTTATTGTACACTTCTCTCCTTGCACTAAAATTATTGTTACCCTATGAATGATTATCTTTGACATCCTGTGTGATTTATCCAACCATGTCTTATGCACTCTAGTTTTAATTCAGTAGAAATATACACTGCATACATTAAACACTCCATTTGTTCATCCTTCAACACTCCATTTGAACACACCTTCTTGAAATCCTTCTTGATTCCTTTAGCTCCTAATTATTTGATCTTCCATTGAATATAAGATTGAACATCCTCCAAATATAATACTTCCAATGGTAAATAAGAAACATTACCATACATGTACACTTTGAACTTTCTATCTACTTAGGGTGTGTGTCCTACTCGAGATTCTTCCACACTTTTTATCAAGGAAAATGTTTTAGTGTTCTTTGACATTATCCTTCAATTGGAATGATGTGCTAAACAAAACATTTAACTGGTATCTCATGATAGATTGGTTAGGGATCACAACAACACAATAGAAATTTTCATTTGTAGATATTAATACCTATCTCAATCAATCACTTGATAATGCTCAATGTTTTTATTGAATACTCAATTAAAAACAAATGTGTGAAATGATTCACTCTTGCACCATTTATAATAGATTTTGTAGTCACCAATAATTTTAACAATGTCTTTGCCAGTGGTAGAAATAGTGTCTTGTCATTGGTTACTGAATACTTACAGTTAGTGCTTCTTCAATGGTTATGATTGGTTACAACTAAATTTCACTTATAAAATCTTCATAGTAGTCAATGCATGACTTTTAAAACTTTTTGAATTCTTTCCAAAAGTAAACATAGCATGCTCTTACTCCACATTTTTCAATTTTATCATTCCATTATTAACTATGGGGATTGGTGGGTGAGCTTCCTTTATGTTCCCCCCCTAAGAAAATGGTGGGCTTAGTATGAAGATGAATTCATTGTACTATAAGATAGTGATATTTATCCAAATGAATTTATTTGCTTCAGTTTCTCTTCCTTCTTTATGCAATTATTCTTCATTCCATTTCTGATGTCATGAGAAATCACATGGTTCTTTATTTTTCCTTATTGCAACCAATTCCTAAATCTGCAAGCTTTTGCAACATGTCTAATCTTATTGCATTGAAAACATAGTACTTGAAGATGATTTCTAGAATTATTTTCATGTGCTCTAAACCTACAATTATTTGTTAAATTTACATGTTTTCCACATAACAAGCATATAGGTTTGACCTATCATTCCCTTCTATAGAAATTCATCGGCTAAATAGGTGACTTAGGTGTCTTAGCTATGCATTCCCTGGATTTGTGTCTATAGGTATTGCATGTGTAACAATATCCATTGACACTACTATTATTAGATTAGGTTTAGATCTATACTAATATTCAACATGCATATACTTATTAAAATTATTACAATGGCATTCAAATGAATTGGACTTAGTAACCAGTTTGCTTTTGCATACATTTGTAGTACGACTAATCTTTCCACAATTGAAACAAGTGGGTTTGTTGAACCTGTCATCTTGACTTTTTGTGGTTCTTTTTTGGTTTTGTTTTTTGTTTCTTTTATTCACCTTTAGATGAATCGCCAATCATGTTTCTTCTTGTCCCTTGTAACAAGGACTAGTTGTGTCATTGTGTCTCATCTAGTTCTTTAGTTTCTCACTAAGCTTCTATAAGAATATTTCACTATATTTCTTTAGCTTCTCATTTTCTTCCTTCTTAGTTTGCAATTCTTTCCTCAATTTCTCATTTTCTTCCTTTTCCCTTTGACTCTCGGTTGTAATCTCCCAATTATCCACAGTCTTTGCATGAACATGATCATGCATGGCATTGTCTTGAGATATATTGTTATTTTTTCACCCTTTTCATGTAGTGCATTCTCAACACTCCTCTTGACATCTTCTACAACTTTCCTAGCTTGTTCAACTATTCTTTTTCCTTCAAGGTCTTTACACATTTTGACTGATTGACTTTCCATTTCTCTTTTCAAGTTGGTCAATTTTTTTTTGAGCTTCATATTCTTTTCTATCATTCTATTTAATTACTTCTTTAGATTCTTCAAACATAGCACCTTCATGCAATTGTTCAATATAGTCTTAACTTTCATTCATCCTATCATTGAGTTCTCTTCTCACATCTATGGAGTTTTTCAACCTTTCCTCCAACATTTGAATCATCTCATTTTCTCTTTCAAGTCCCTTCTCATACCTGGAACCCTCCATTATTATGCATATTTCCCTCAAGTTGGTTTGATTAATATCAAGAGGACCAATTCTTTGATACCAATTATTAGGATCCTTAGGTATTGGGGGGGGGGGGGGGGTGGGCGAGGGGGTGGTGGGGTGGGTCAATACAAATAGGTAGCTTAGAAATTTAACCATTGATCTACAAAATAGAATTATTAATTTTCAAAAAGTAAAGCATATGATAATGATATTCACAAAGCTCACTACTATAGTAAATGAGTTGCATGTTAGGAGCATACAATTGTCATTTCTAAGGGTTCACCCTATTAGGAGTGGTTTTCTACCTTCTTATAAGTACAAAGAGATTTTTTTAGGATCCACCTTTCCAAAGGATTTATAGAACTCTTTTGAAATCTTACCTTGTTAGGAGATTTACCACTAGAACCTATTAGGGTTCACCTAATTCATGGATTCACATATTGTAATTGTTAGGAAATAAATTGATGATATGGTTGTGGAATTCCTTTCCTATTAGATCTAATTAGTTCTCTAATCTACTATTCACTATACTATGCACTTCTCTACTCAATGTCTTGATCACAACCATTTGATAACTCTTCATCAACTTCAAATTTTTGATCACCTTTCTTCTCTCTTTCATCACTTGTTCAATTATAGAACCTTTATTTTAATTATTTCTTTTTTCCCTCTCTATCCCTTCCATATATTCAAAACTTAGGTTTTCTGCTCATTCACCTCTTTCGAACTCTCATTGTAAATTCTGCCTAATCCTATCGGACCTCAACTAGATCTACATGTCTACTACTTGGACTTATCAAAATGTATTACTTTTCCAAATTCATCATCTTAACTTTTCCTTTTTTTATTCTTATAATCCAACTAATACCAATGTAACATATCTTGTCCAAGTCACTTCGCAGTATTAGATTGTCCAATGTGATGGCATCTCTAGATTTGACTTATTCATTGACCAGTTGTGAATTCTCTAAGCACTGTTGACCTTTCTTCTATAGTCAATGATCATTGCTTGTAATCGCCTATCATCACTTGTGTTCTTCATTTATTGATCATATTATGTCTTTATCGATCATCCTATCATCATGTACTAACTTAGTCATCATTGATCATCACTATGGATTACCATCAATGAAAACAATATAAATCTTCATAAAGAGCTAAAAATCACCCAAAATCATTGAGTATTAATCTCCAATAGGTAATGCCAATAATCTCCCAATTCCAATAGATTTTATTTATCAGTTGCATGAAATTCCTTCTCTATTCTATGCATATTAGAATTGTTTTTGTACCCAGTCCAGTGCATGCCAAATTTGAGGATGCAGCTAATACCTCCCAGAAAAGATCATATGTGCTTAGGAAATCAGAGGCTAAAAGAAAAATTAGAGGAAGAGGAAATTCTTGCAAAGGCCGTGGAAATTCTGGAAGAGGAAGAGACTTTGCTAGTGCATGCTACCAATGTGGAGAAATCAGACATAAGCCTTTGAATATCCATAATTCCACCAAGGTCGAGGTAAAGGAAAAGAGGCCAGACTTCAATTGGCCCAAGTAGAAGATGAAGTCAAAGAAACATAAAGACAAGATGAAAATTCAAAGGATGGATAATATTTAATGATGAGATGAGTGTTGTTAGATCTGGAGAAGGAAGAAGTTAAGCTAGTTCAAAGGGGAAATTTATTTAGAATCAGATGTATGCCTAGTGGAAAATATTGTAGAGTGATTGCATATAGTGGTAGTATAGACAATATTGTGTTCAATGAAATGGTAAAGAAGATGAAAATAAAATGGTTAAAAAATTCCATCCCATACAAAGTTTTGTGCATGAAAAAGGAGCATCAATTGGTAGTAAGAGAATGAAGTTTGGTTAATTTTCATATTAGTAAGTAGCAAAAATGATATATTATGTCATATAATGTTCATAGATGCCTTTCACATATTTTTTGGTAGGCCTTACCAATATGATAGGTAGGTTGTTCACAATAGAAAATATAATACATATAATATTACAAGGATAGACACAAAATTATTTTGAATCCTGTGAAAAATAAAAAAGAAGATGTTGAAGGAAGTTCAAGAGTTCATTTAATTTATGGAAATAAATTCTTGAAAGACTTAAAGAAAGAGGGAGTTTTTTTTGTTGTTGTTTCTCAGCCAATGTAAAATGGGACAACAAACAAAGAAGATAATTTTCCTATGGAAACATTGATTGATGAGTATGCATAGATTATGAGGAAAGAATTTGAGTGGACAACAATAATAGACAAGAGTTTTCAATTATTAAAGAAGAAAGTGATAGAGAAGCTAGCATTGGTACTACCAGACTTTAGGAGAGTATTCAAAGTTGATTGTAATATGAGTGGATCAATAATAGGAGGAGTTATCAATCAAGAGGACAAACTAATATCATACTTTAGTGAGAAGTTGAATGAAGAGAAAAGAAGATACTCTATGTATGATCAATAATTTTATGCAATTATAGAAGCACTCAAGAAGTGGAGACATTATTTTTTACCAAAAGAATATGCTGTACACAAATCATCATGCATTACAATTCATTAACAATCAAGGTAAGTTAAACTAGAGACATGTGAAAGGGGTTGAAATTCTTCAAAGTTATTCTTTTATTCTAAAATAAAAAAGTGGAAAATCCAATAGACCAAGTAGAAGGATTTTTTTGTTAAATGAGCTGAAAGTGATTGTTTTAATGCCAAGTTTGATTTGATGGACGGATCTAGACTAATTGCAGTATTGAATGCTTAAATAAAAATAGAACTCAGCGAAAGTATTAATTCATTTATACATAACTGAAATTATGCATTAAAACTAAAAAACTTAAGGTGAGAATCAAAACATAAGAGAGGAGAGAAAAAGTGCAAACAAGTTTGATTTCGGAGTTTGCCACAAAACGTGACTACGTCTTTGAGTCGGCTCCAATAGAGCACAACCGATCCGATTAATCTCCAAAAATCAATTACAAAAATGCACCAACCATTCCTTCAAGCACTTCGGTAACATAACAAAACTCTGACGTACAAGAATGGCTCAAAAAAAACTCCTTACAAGACCTCTCTTTCTTATCACCTGAAGGAAAAACCCTAAGTTTTTACATCAAAAGTCTCTTCCAAATTATGAGTCCAACACTCCTCGTATACCCCCCTTTTATACAATAAAAGAAGCCAAAATTAGGCTTAACCAATTATTAAATGTATAACAAATAAGCCCTAATTAAACAAGGCTTGGTGGCTTTTTCTAGGTCATATAAAACGTACACCTAATATATTCCAAGTGTTGTTCATAGCGCACTAGTCGCTCCACATTTTGGGTACCACGTGGTCAGTGGTTAAAACCCCGCTGGCACCTCTTTCATAACCGAATTGGAGGCTAGCTCAAATTTAAATAAAAGTTTTGACATTTGTATAATAAACACTATGCGTGGCCCAACGACCAAACTTTATTTTAGTAAAGGGTTGGTTAGGGGTTCAAATCTCATTCAAAACTTTTTGTTTTTTTCTCTTTTGGTTTTACATTGCTGCCATGATGTCATGATGATGTCATCAAGATTCAAAATGACATTTTTTTACTTCCAAAATTCAAATTGCCATAACTTTTACATATGAAGTCTGTTTTTGACAAAACGAATGCCGTCGGAAAGCTTGTGATGAGATCTTCATTTTGAAACCCATTGTTGACCACTTTTTAGGTGGTTTGATTTTTCCCCTTATCTAGCCCTCTGGTCTACCTGTTGACCAAAACTTTGACCGAGCGTAACTTGTACAAACAGACTCCTTTTTGCTCCGTTCAAGTTGCATTGGAATCAGGATGTTGAGATCTTTTTAATGGTGCAAAAATTTGGAGATTTGAAGACACTTCAATTTTCATTGAAATTATCCACCAGATCAAAGTTTAATTCTTTGATTGAGTTGTGTGAAAAGACCTAGATCTTAAAGAAGCATGGGCATTATGTATGCATATAGTTTTAATGGTTTGAAGCCCATAGCTAGGATATTGTATCCAAGAGAATTTGTTGTTCAAAGGTAAGAAGTTATTCATATCTCAAGGTTCTATGAGGGATAATTTGTTAAGAGAGAAACACAATGGTGCTTTGGGTAGTAATTTTGGCATGGATAAAACTATAGCTTTATTGAATCAGAGTTATTATTTCTTGGGAATAGAATAAAGAAGATGATTCAAGGATATAGAATCTTCCACCATGCAAAGGGGGTGAAATAATATACAGGATTGTATCAGCTACTACCAATATCAGAGAGCCCTTGGGAATATACTAGTATGGATTGTGTTTTGGGATTACCTCTAACACAAAGAGGTAATTATTCAATTTTTTTTGTAGTTGATAGATTTTATAAAATGGCTTGTTTTCTTCCCTATCAAGAGTCTAGTGATGCTTCACATATTGCCAATTTATTTTTCAAAGTAGTTTGGTTGCATGGTTTGTCTAAGATTATTATTTTAGGACTAGCATACAATGTTTTTTGTCCATTTTTGGTGTACATTGTGGAAAAAGTTAGGCATGCGATTGAGTTTCAGTTATTTTTCCTAGACTTTGGCTCCCACTTCAAAATTTAAAACTATGTGCTAAATCCAACGTCCAACTTTCATACTCAATTGAAATTTCAAAGCTAGGTGATTTACCAACCAAAAGTCACCAGCATTCTCCTATATTCCACTTTTAATGGGAAATATTTATAATTATTTGTCAAAAATAACTTTAATATTTAAATAAATTTTATTTATTTCTAGAGGAATATAATTTCAATTTATTCAAATATCTTCTCTAATGCTCACATTTCTCAAAAGTTTTAAATTTATAATCTTTTAGTTAAAGAGGCTTAAAAATTGAACATACACAATTGAAAAAATTGAATATACTCAAAATTTGAGCACTCAAAATCAAAATGATTAGAAATGCTTTAAAAAAAAGTGAACATTTATAACAAGTTTTTCTAAAATGATAAGAAAGTAAAAAAATAAAACCTTTATACATGTAAAGTCAAAATCAAAAGTAAAACAAAGATTGTTAATGCTCAAAAAAAGGAGGCAAACACAACTCACAATGGTTTTGAATCTAGAACTCAAGAATCAATTGTAACTACTATCAGTTGTAAGTTTGTAACTACTTGTAAGGAAAAAGTTGGAAATAATAGTGCTTGATGCTTGAAAATTTTTGCATCTAGATGTGAGAAATGTGCTCACAACACATAGAATTTTGCTTGGCACAAACTGGTGTCAAGTGCCAGTTTTGCTTGGCACAAAGCAGTGCTGAGTGGTAGGAAGATAGTTCCGAGCTAGCTTGGCACAAGAAGATGCCAAGTGAACTTGACACTTGAGCAACTCGACGCATGAAAATGTCAAGTGAGCTCAACAAAAAGTGATGCCAAGTGAGCTCGAAAAAAAGTGATGCTAAGTGAGCTTGGTCACCACTATGAGGTGAAGCTTGGCACGAGAGGATGCCAAGTGAGCTTGGAAACAAGGGATGCCGAGTGAGCTCGATAGAAATAACAATATTTTAACCTATTTAAAGACTAGACTGAGTGACAGTATGATAGACTTCCATTAAAACACAGAGAGGTGAAGGATGAAGATTTCAACAAGGAACTTCTCAAATGTAAAACATGCAATAATGAATAGAAGATGAGAACAACAAGATATGTATGCCTTCTTGCTGGCTTGCTTATATTCTATTCAAAAAAACTATTACAAAATCTAGGAGCATTCGACTTCAACCAGAAAACCTTGAAATCTTCAAACTAATAAAACTTAAAACTTAAACTTGTAGCTCTAATGGCTACATTCAACAATGCCTAGAGCAATCACTGCTTCACGGGTCGAAACAACAATAACTTATAGAATGAAAAAAGATCCAACATGTGCAACTCATGAAGCTGGAACCCTTCTATCTTTTGAACTCTTTACTTTGATCTACTGATTGATTTGCTCCTCTGCAACTGCTTCGATCCTTCTCTCTGCTCTTTTGCAACTACTTCTAACTATGACTCCACTTACTGGTTGAATAGATATTCATTCCTTTTGTCTCCTTATCAAAATAAATGTTTCCCTCTCAAATTTCAAACTCACCTACCCACATTCAAGTCTCTGACAGATATACAGGTCGTCAGAGGTGGTAGGTGGGAATTTGGCTCTAGGAGCAACCATCTGCAGCATTAAATTCCAACACTCCCCCTTTGTCCTAAGCCAAAAAAAACAAGGATCACTCTTGATTCATATCAACTACACCAAGACTCTCTCTTAGGTGTATAAAAGTTCGAATGCCTAATGGCTTTATGAAAATGTCTGCTAGCTGCTATTTAGACATACAAAATTCCATTTTGATATCCCCATTCTCCACCAATTCTCTGATGAAGTGATATCTAATCTCTATATGTTTGCTTCTCCCATGGAAGACTGGATTCTTAGACAATGAAATTGAGGAGATGTTGTCACAATAAATTTTGGTTTCATCCTCTTGCCTTTCATTCAAATCTATCAAGATCCTCCTTAGCTAAATAGCTTGACATGTTGCTACATTTGCTATAATGTATTCAACCTCTACTATAGATTAAGAAACAATAGGTTGCTTCTTGGATGCCCATGAAATTGCACCTGATCCCATATGAAACATGTATCTGAAAGTGCTCTTCCTATCATCTAAACTTCCAACCCAATCACTATCTGTGTAACCAACCAACTTGAATTCATTTTCTGTAGTATACAAAATTCCAAATCCCTTGGTACCATTCACATACCTTAGGATCCTCTTTCCCGCTTGCCAATGAGAATCCTTTGGTGTTTCCATAAATCTAGAAATCAAACTCACTGCATACAATATGTCTGATCGAGTTGCAGTCAAATACACCAAACTTCCAACCATACTCTTGTATAGTGTTGGATTCACACTTTTGTTGCAATATTCCTTGCTCAACTTCAAACCTACTACTATTGGTGTTGGGGTTTCCTTACTATTCTACATTTTGAATCTTTCCAAGATCTGCTTTGCATATTTTTCTTGAGAGATGAAGATGCCATCATGCATTTGTTTTACTTCTATGCCTAGAAAGTACTTTAAGAGACCTAGATCTGTCATTTCAAATTCATTCTTCATGGCCTCTTTGAACTCACTAATTAGGAAATTTTCATTTCCAGTGAAGATTAAGTCATCAACATACAAGACAAAAATCAACACATTACCATTTGCTGCCTTGATGTACAGTGTGGGCTCACCATCACTTTTGCTAAAGCCATTGCTCATCAAATATGAGTCAATCATGTTGAAGCATGCCCATGGAGCTTGCTTGAGCCCATATAGAGCTCTCTTCAATCTATATACCTTGTGTTCTTCACCCAAAACTTCATAACCAGGTGGTTGCTCCACATAAACCTCTTCTCTCAATACACCATTCAAGAAGGCAGACTTCACATCCATTTGAACCTTCCATTTGTGTTGGGCTACAATTGCTATGACAACACACACAGTTTCCATTCTTGCAACTGGGGCATATGCCTCATCATAATCTTTTCCATATTGCTACTTGTACCCCTTGACCACTAAACATGCCTTATGCCTATCTATTTTTCCTTCAGCATTGCACTTGGTCTTGTAAAACCATTTCACTCCAATTACTTGCTTCTTGGGAGGCAATGTAGTTAACTCCAATGTCTCATTCCTTTCAATAGTGTTTATTTCCTCATCCATGGCATTACACCATTTCTCTTCATTCACAACTTTCTCAAAATAAATTGGGTCACTATGAGAAAATAATGCACAATTTACACTCTCATCATAATATTCATCATACCTTTCATCTTGTTATATCTCCCTTAGACTCTTAGTCTTTCTTGGAAATAGGGAGGTGAGAGTGGGGTCTGAATTCTCAGTATTGTTGTTGTTGTTGTTGTTTTGCCTAATACCTTGGGGTTGTCTTGATGTGCTTGGAGCTGTTGCTTGACATGTTAAGGTTTGCTTCCCTTTTTGCCTTTTTTTGCAATCCATGTTTGTTGCTCCATCTCCTTGCTCATCACCAATGTCATCTTCTTCCTCTTCAATGGTAGGCACTTTACTTGAAGTGCTTGAGGATTCATCTACTGAGCCATCCCACGACTGATTTTCAAGAAATTCTACATCTCTTGAAATGATGATCTTCTTGTCAATTGGATCATATAGCCTATAGGCCTTTGATTCTGAGTTGTACCCTGTGAAGATGCACTTCACACCTTTTTCATCCAACTTTTTCCTTTTTTCTTTAGGCACATGCGCATATGCTACACATCTGAACACTCTCAAGTGCTCAACTATCCATTTTCCCTTTGACCAAGCCTCAAGAAGAATCTTGTCATGAACTCATTTTGTAGGACACTTGTTGATCAAATATATTGCTATTGCTACAGCTTCTCCCCAATATTCAGTTGGGAGTCCCTTTGCTTTCATCATGTTTCTTACCATTTCAACAATGGTCCTATTCTTTCTCTCAGCCACTCCATTTTGCTACGGAGTATAACTAGCTGTAAGCTCTTTCCTTATGTCATTCCGGTTGCAAAAAATTACAAACATGTTGGAGGTATACTCCCCTCCTCTATCTAATCTAAGGACCTTAACACAGTGTCCACATTCTTTTTCAGCTAGGGCTTTAAATTCAAAAAATTTATCAAATGCTTTAGATTTGTTCCTTAAAAAATACACCCATGTCTTATGACTAAAATCATCTATAAATGTCATAAAATAAGTACTCACCCCAATATAAGTAGTTTGCATAGGGCCTACCAAATCAAAATGCACCAATTCCAATGGTGCTCTAGCCCTTCTAGAATTTCTAGATTAAAGGGAAGCCTATGTTACTTACCCAAAATACAAGCCTCACACTTGTCATAGGAATCTACTATGCTTGACAAACCATGATCTACCATTATTTTCTTGGACAAAAAATTTAAACCAGCAAAGCCAAGATGTCCATACCTAAGATGCCAAAGCTTGGAGGGGTCTTCAATCACACTCCTAAGAGTTTTTTGCTGATGGACTATTGTATATGTTTGCTTGGGAGGTACAACACTGACTTGAGAAGAGAAACATGTCTCTATCGTCAATGAGAACATCTAGTTCTTCATCATTTGCACTACTACAAGTAATCTCTTACTCCCATCCTTCTCATGAATGACACACTTGTCATTTTCCATCAGCACCTGGTATCCATTTTGAATGAGTTGTCCAACACTCATCAAATTGTGCTTCATACTGAGGCAAAAATACACATTCTATATCTCCTTCTCACCTTGCTTTGTGTGGACCATAATAGATCCTTTGCCCACTATGGGAATGGCTCCATTATTCCCATCTTAATTTCAGATTTAATAGTCATATCAATGAAAGAGAATAGACTTTCATTACCACTCATGTGGTTGCTACATCCGTTGTCAAGGTACCATACCTCAGGGCTTCCTTCTTCACCAATGTTACACATGATGAAGGCTATGGGATTATTTTCATTTCTCATGCTCACATCAGCCACATTAGCATTCTGCTTTGACTGATCATGTTGCTTCTTCCAACATTCACTTGCATAATGCCCATACTTATGACAATAGTACATTCAACATTGCTCATGTTGGAGTTGTAATTCTTTTTACCTCCTCTAGAGCTATTTTGAGAGGTGCTTGCTCCCTCCTGGTTGTTTTCTCTTCCTGAGCTTTCTACACCAGCATTCCTTTGACCATTCCTTCCATGACCTCTACTTCTTGAGCCTCTACCAGAGCCATTTCTACCTCTCCCCTTGCCTCTTGAATTCTCTTGAGCCTTGAAAGACTGGTACAGGAGCACGTCTGCGACAAGAAGATAACATGCCACATTATTTATGCAGAATTATATTGTGACAGAAATTTTGGTGGCAATAGGAAGACAACCTGCAATATGACTAAAATGCAGGGCACAAAGCAAATATCAGAAAGTTTTGAGTATAAAATCTAAAATTTGAAATGTTTGTGTGTGTGAGTTTAGAGTTTTATGTTTTAAAATAAATGTCCTTTTTTTTGTGTGGTGGAAATGTTTAGGTGGAATTCTTATAATCCTACCCAACATTATTCACTTAGGACTTAGTATGAGTTTATTTTAGATTATTTTGGGTGTGTTAAAGGTTTCTAATTTTTGAAAATGTTTATGGGAAAAATCAAAAGGAAGAAAATGATGAATATTCCTAAAGCACCATGTGTAGGCATTCAAAATGTAACTGCCACAAGAAAGCTATGATGGATTTTTGGGAGTTACATTAGAAGGTGAATATTCCTAAAGCACCATGTGTAGGCATTCAAAATGTAACCGCCACAAGAAAGCTATGATGGATTTTTGGGAGTTACATTAGAAGGTTTTTCAAAAAGAGAAAGAGTGCATATTGTAAGAGCGATTTTTAAAGAGAGATTTTTGAAGAGAGATTTTTTTTGGGAGAAAGTGAATAGAATGAAGTTCTTGAGTTTTCCTGTAATTTTCTGAAGTTTCTAGTGTTGTACAAATGTGATTGTGTAGTATTCTACATACATTTTTCTGTTTGTATTTAGATCAACAATTTGGAAGAAATCTGAAAATCAGATCTTAATAGTTTAATATTTTCTTATTGTTCATTTCCTATCAGCCGGATCTCTCTGTTGGTTTGAGAGTGGTCTTTGCATGGGGGTTTTCTAAAGATCCTCCAATGGTCTTTGTCAGCCATTGGAGGATCCTCTGTAATTTCATGCATTTATTTATTTCTGTATTGTTGTCTCATATCAGGTTACAGGAAAACCCAGTTGTAATGCAGATTTGAATGGGCAACATCTTCATGTGTTGACCCTCATTTTATTAAATTTCTATGCATTTTCTGAAATTTTCATTCATGCATGTGAAGCCTTAAGTCGTGCATTTGATTTTATAAAGGTTCTAAAATCCCTTTGCATCAAAGACTACTCTTGGGAAGTTGTAGCTGACTTGTTAATTTGGTGCTCATGGGTTTGAAGAGTTCCCATCAACTCATCCATGATCAGTGTGGTGAGGTCTTTTTCCTCCTCTATGTTCATGAAAAGGTTGTCATATTTCTAAGGTAAAATTCTTAGTATCTTCTCTACAATCCTCTGCTCTACATATTCTTCTCCATTTGACTTAAGCCAGTTTATCAAAGTGGACACTCATGAGCTGAACTCTACAATAGGTTCATTGTCCCTCATCTAAAGGTTCTCAAACTCTCTTCTGATCATCCATAGCTTCACTACTTTGACCTTATCAGTCCCCTTGAAGTTTGTCTCAAGGATATCCCATGCTTCCTTTGCATAATTTACTATTGCAACCTTGGGGAAAACTGTCTCTGTCATTGCTGCCTCAGTTAGACTTAATGCCTTTGCATCCTTTCTCCTTGACTCTTTCAATTGAGTCTTTTGTGGATTTAAGAGGGTAGCATACATTTTTGGGACTGTAACATCATTGAAACCATGAATCAAAAACTCCCACAAATCATTTACAACCATTATGGTTTTCATTTTGTTTGCCCATGTATCATAGTTCTATCCATTAAAGGATGGTGGCTACTGCCATATCTTTCTTGCATTTCTTACCATGTTAGATATCCCAAAAAAACAAATGCACTAACTCATTGTGGATGTGGGGCCTCAAAGCTCTGATACCATGTGAGAAATGTGCTCACAACACATAGAATTTCACTTGGCACAAAGCAATGCCAAGTGCCAATTTTTCTCAGCACAAAGTAGTGCCGAGTGGTAGGAAGATGGTGTCGAGCTAGCTCGGCACAAGAAGATGTTGAGTGAACTTGGAACTTGAGCAACTCGACACACAACAATGCCAAGTGAGCTTAGCAACAAGTGATGTTGAGTGAGCTTGATCACCACTGTGAGGTGAAGCTCGGCATGAGAGGATGTCGAGCAAGCTCGACAACAAGGGATGTCGAGTGAGCTCAGCAAAAACAATAATGTTTTAACCTAGTCAAAGACCAGACCAAGCGATAGTATGACAGACTGCCATTAAAACATAGAGAGCCAAAGGATGAAGATTTAAACAAGGAACTTCTCAAATGCAAAACATGCAATAATGAATAGAAGATGAGAACAACAAGATATGTATGTCTGCTTTCTTGCTTGCTTATATTCTATTCAACAAAACTATTAAAAAATCTGGGAGCATATAGCTTCAACCAGAAAACCTTGAAATCTTCAAACTAATAAAACTTAAAACTTAAACTTACAGCTCTAATGGCAGCATTCAACAATGCTTGGAGCAATCACTACTTCACAGGTCGAAACAACAATAACTTACATAATGACAAAAGATCCAACACGTGCAATTCACGAAGCTAAAACCCTTTTGTCTTCTGAACTCTTTACTCTGATCTAATGATCGATTTTCTTCTCTACAATTGCTTCAATCCTTCTCTCTACTCTTCTGCAACTACTTCTAACTCTAACTCCACTTACTGGTCGAATAGATATTCATTCCTTTTGTCTCCTTTTCAAAAAAGAAGTTTCCCTCTCAAATTTCAAACTCACCTACCCACATTCAAGTCTCTGACATATATGCAGGTCTTTAGGGGTGGTAGGTGGGCATTTGGCTTAGGGGGAAACTGTCTATAGCACTAAATTCCAACATCAGATTCATAACGATAACTTAAAATAGATTTAAGTTTGCATTGGTATGGGGTTCCTATGCAAAGCAAAAAGCACAAAGAGTTGGGATCATCATGAATTGGAGGATATCTGTGGAATTGTTTTATTTAAATGACTTTTGAAACTTTTAACCTAAATTCCAAAAGCTTCACTAACACAATGCCAACCCACACTAATATGCCAACCCAACTTTAGAAGAGATTATATTCATTAACATAACACGAAATCTAATGAAATGCATGCAAAATGTGAAAAGTGTAGGCAAGGTCCAGGAAATGCTTGATAGAAACACCTCAAAGAAACTTGCAAATGAGGTGGACATTCTATGTTCTCCTACAAAAAAAAAAGACTACTGGGAAGAAATACAAACTATAGAAAGGTAAGAATAATTATTAGATGCATTTGGGACGTATGCAATTAGGAGTAAAGTCCTTTGGGGACCAATAACACAGAGATCAAGAGAAAAATTGATGTTAGTGATTATGATCACTTTTGGTGAAAGTTAGGAAATCAAAAATTTCCACAAAATTTGATAATTTGTTCAATTTGTATAGAATAAAGTTAACTGTTGATCTAAAGAAAGTTAATTATCAAAGAAATTTATAAATATAAGGCATTTTGTAATGTAAGGGGGAGGGGAAGGCATTTTTTAATGTAAGGGGGAGGGGACATAAACAAAGACAAATCATAAATCAATATGGATTGGGAAATTTCCTAAAAAGAAAGCTTAATTGTAGATGTTATTCTTGATTCTAGAGTTGCAAAGAAAATCTAAAGAAAAGAACACGTGGAATATTTTGTTCTTGTCGACACAAAATTCTACACCCCTGCTTGAGGTATGACCCTCAAGCCACCTTGTGTAACATGGAAACAATCTCCAAGTGTGGGACTTGCACTTCGATGTGAAATCTTTGATGAAGGCCAACTTCCTTACTATTAGGGTGCACCTAAACTACTGCTTGAGAGGAAAAGAGAGAAGGAGAACAAAAATTAAAAATGCAAAAAGAGAAAGGGGGGTGATGCACTAAAATAGAACTGTGATTACAACTCTGCTCACAACTGCACAAAACATCAATGAAACACTCCAATACATAGATCTAAACTCTAATCTACCTTCAAAGAACTCACATGCAAGTTGGAAATTGATTGGGTGTTGAAAGGAAGGAGAAACTTCACAACACAACACTTCACCAATGAATTGAACACAACATGCAAACCTCAAAAACTAGAAAATAAACATTCACTACAAGGAAAATGACATGCACAAATAGTAGAATGGAAGGAAGAGGTAAAACTGAGAAGTTTCATTAATGGAAAGACAAAAGTTGTTGAGCATAATGCTGCTACAAAATACAAGTAGAGAAGAACCCAGAAAACATATTTACAATTATCTTTTAAAGAGTTTAGGCATAACTCTGATTTAACTACAGAGTTCAAACCCCAACCAAGGTGGAGTTGAGTTGTAGAGGAAAGCAATAATTGAATATCAAAAAAAAAATCTAATCATGAAGTGCAATCTGCCCATGGAGTGACAGGGAGAAACCCAAATCAATGCACCCAATCGTAAGAGATCAAATCCCCAAAGATCTGATCATTAATACATGCAATAAATAGGCACGAAGGGCATTGACGTCATGCAAACAAGACCCAAGAAGTCCATCGGCATTAAAGAACAAGCCCTGATAGTGTGCCATGGCCACGAGAAGCTATTTCACACTATTGGAGAAAAAACACGAGGAGGGATAACACAACGTATTATGTGCTTGCAAAATTTAGAGTTGACCATGGGGGGAAATTTGATATTCTCGAAAATGAATGTTTGTCATCAATGTAGATCTTCCCTTTGAAATGGAAGGCACAGATGTGACGCAAATCCTCCCCAATGAAAGATTAAGTCACCATCGTCGATCAAGATGCGCTCATTGAAATGGATGGCCCAGATGGCAAGGGAATCTCCCCTCAATGAAAGATTAAAATGCAGCCATCGATCAAGATCCTCTTTTCGAAGTGGATGATTGAGATGTAGTGAGGAAATCTCCAAGATGCGCTAGATCCAACGATTTTCGCATCTTCGCAAAGGGCCAAGACAGAGATGCCAAAATGTGAGAGTCGTTAGATCAAAGTGATCTCAGCAAAGAGGGAAGTAGATAGCATGAAATGTGGAACACCCACTATGTGGCACAATTTCAAGCTTTGGAGCCTCAAGGAAATATTGTAGCATGAAGAAATGCCAAAATGAAGATACATGACACCATGACGTTGGAGATAACATGGGGAGTGAGACACTCCACCACGTGGTGCAATTCTGAGTTCCAGAGCCTAGAGGAAGCATTGTAGTATGAGGGAACAAAAGGATGGGGATGTGTGGTAGCTTCTCATGTTTTCATGAGGATGGGAAGATGTATCACGAAAACACAAGAGTCCTTGGATCAACGCAACATGAGCCAACTGGAGTAAGAGCAAATCAAGTTAACTCGAAAAAAGAAGAAACTATAGCTTGGTTAAGGAACAAACCAAGCCAAGTCGGGGCCCATGTAATAGAAAGGACTAACCACCCAAGGACATGTGGCAACATCTCACATTTTTGTGAGGATGTTGAGCTTTGATGCAAAAGTGCGAGGGTTGATGATTTGTGCAAGCCAGTGAGCTTGGGAGAAGAAGAACCGGGCTAACACGAAATGTTAGCCCCCAACAAAAACATGATGTTATCCCTTTGCAAGGAATCCAACCCATTGAAGATCGCTCAAATCAGATATCACTGATGGGCTAAATGGGGGCAAAAATAGGTCAATAGTTCTTTGGAAGGATAAATTGACTAAGGAGGCAAGATGGTTGAAGGCAAGTGAATAAGCTAAGCATTGAGTTCCATTTTCAAATTGGCTCAAATGATTATGAATTCATCCTCATGAATCATTTTTCTTGCTGAGGTGTTTGATGCATGAGCAGCTAGGTGTATGTACAATCCTCATAATCCAATAAATAAATAAATATTGGTTTATTTGAACTTAGTCATCAAGAGCTTTCTAGAGTAATCAAGAGCATCCATGCTAGTTACAGTTTTGATTTGGTTTGGGTTCAGTTGTCAGCTCCTCATGTGTGTGTGTGTGTGTGTGTGTGTGTGTGTTGGGAGCAGCTTGTTGAGACTTTCTTTGGAGAATTATTTCTAATTGTAGTTATGAATTTTGAAGGCAAAAAGGGAAGTTGTAATTCTAGTTTTTGTGTTGCTAAACTAATATTAATTGCTATAATTTTATTTGTGTATTGTTATTGGCAATTTCTTCTTACATATTTAGACATATCCTTGAATACGACTTTTCCAATTTAAATATAATAATAAATTTTAAAAAATCATATAATTTCACAAGACAAAAAGAACTAACAAACATTCCAAGATATTATGAATCCACCCCTTAATTAGATTTTAAGTTTTAGATCCTATAAGATTTAGAACATATTTAAACTTTAAAAAACAAATCTATTTTTAAATAATCCATTTTTTCTTTCTTACCTGATCAAATTCTAGTCCTTCTATTGTCATGTTCAAGTTGTCGTAAAGTGGTGTAATTGACTTGAGCAGTGCATCCATGGCATGCCCCAAATCTAACGTTTTAGATGACTTGGAGCTTATTGAAATACCTTCCTTTCGAGGAACTCCTCCAAATCTGGACATCCAATATTTAAAAAGTATAAAATTTTATGAAATTTATTGTAAAATATTTATATTAATTTTTCGTGTAATAAATATATCCAGAATATATTTACTGATCTGAGAGTTTATAATAAGAGAATTTTTTCTATCTAGATGATCATTTGAAATAAAAGAAGGTATAAATAATTTTTGTGTTATCTAAATAAAAATCTATGTAATTTTTTTTAATAAATAAATTTAATAATTTTAAAAGAATAATAAATATAACAAAATAATTAATAAATATTAATTGACAGTAATAACTTGTATCATTTTATTTAATTTCTGGAATTGCCTTTCTGAAAGTGCGTGTAAGTGTATGGAGTTGCTTTTTTTTGAATTAAAATAATATTTTTAAAAAATATGAATAATTTCTTTCAATTGTAGAATTGTTTTGAATCCTATTCAAATACATTAATACATTCCTCTTTTAAAACATGGATCAATGAATCTGACTTGAAAATTACAAAGTTAATTCTAGATAGGGATATCACAATTTAACCCAAGTTATAAAAAATATTTCCTATTTATTAATTGAGGAGCTAAAGAGGCTCTCAAATGAATGATTCATAAGGCACAACACTTACTGAAGGTTTTGGAAATGGGCTAGCAAGCTAAATAGACATAACCTTATACAAAACTCTATTGTTAAGAGTGCTTGAGTTGGAGTAGTACTAGGAAGGATGACATTCTAGAAAGGGCCCAATGCTTTACCTTTATGAACATAACATAGACCAATAGAAAAGTATTATATTTATTCTCATAAAAGATAGATCATTATGAACTACTATTCATAAATCACTCGTCAATAAATATGACTTAAAAACTACACTTTTTATATAAAACTATATAATATAACTGCATAAAATAGCAAAAAATATTAATATCATTTTATCAAATTATATGAATGACATATTTAGAAGGTGTATATTAAATGTGAATATTTTTCAAGAAATATATAAATTTCATAAGGCCACTCACACTCTGATGTGAAATACCAAAATTAGTGAAGTCCTTATGGCTTATGTTGGATTTAATAATGTACTTTTCCTGAATTAAAACAGATCTAATACATTTAAGCCACAAGTAAACAAGGATCACAAGAGCCATAAGTGCAGTGCTTTTTGTGAATTAAAACAAATCCAAATACATTTAAGACACAATTAGAAGTACAATTGGAGCCAAATTATACGTACTTGGAGTTGAAGAAATGTCTTTCCCCAACAACACGAGAGTCATGCTCCACCCACAGTTTCTCCAAGTCTGTTTCATCTTCACTTCTTATTAACCCTACTGACAGTCCTCCAAGCAACACAATCCCTATACTGCAATTTATCAAGATAATAATGGTGAGTGGTAAATATCATGTACTAATGAATAAATTAAGTTTAGGAAAAACAAGTCAATTTTAGTTATGAAATACTTTTAATCTAGAAACCAATCATTAGTATAATATTTAAGCCAATGGAACAATTACAATTAATAATCTAAAAAACCTCTCTAAAAATATGAAAGCATTCATAGTCTCACATCAATGGAACAAGTGGGCGTCGAGCCACAAACACTCCATAAGCTTCAAAAATGTCGTTCATCCATTTGTGATATCTTCCAATCATACTTGAATACTTGTGCTTAATCTGATTACAAGGAAGGCGAGAGATAATTTATATTAATGTCTTCTACTGACCTAATTCGCTGTAAGAATTGCACAATCATAGTTTTTAAATCGAAGAATCATAGACTACATCTACATATATATACTGAAATTACACATGGCAGGAAGGGAGATAGAAAAGCATACAGTCATCTTGTTTTGCTGAAATATAATCCTCCGAGGAAGTTGGTTTCTTTATGTAGCTCGAATAGTTGAGCTTAATATTGCCTGCATGACAAATCAGGAAGAAATGAAAAGGAGATTGTATCATGCCTTAAATAGAACAATCAAGTCTACTTTTGTGAGAAAGCTGTCAACACATAAATGAGCTCTATAAACTACACTTATCAAATCAAATGAAATCTTGGAGGTTTCCTCCATTTTTCTGTCTCCTTCTTTAGATTAGATATTTCATCCTAGTAATAACTCATCTCAGTGGTCATTTATTAGACAATAAATACCTTTAATGCTTACAGATATTATTTATGCGTAAAGCTTGTATCATTCAAATGCGTTTTTTTAAGAAACTTTGCAGGCAGTCAAAGGCAATACAATGCACCAACAGGAACATAGCTATAAAGAAATATGAAGATAGCTTTGGAGCTATTTTTGAATTCTTATCTTATCTTTTGTTTGTATAGTTATCGTTTGAGTAATTGAGAGTAAAACAGGCTGCCATGGCCATCTGCTGATGGAAGTGCTTTTATGAAATGAGGTCACATATGTGCAATAGATTTGATTTACCCAGCCACGTAACCCCCTCAAAATCTCAAGGCCCAATGGCAAGCTCTGCAGTTAGTCAGAAACTATAATTTTAAATACATTTGCTAACAGTGTGACGGCAAATGTACAGAATCATTGATTTTTTTTGTAGGTCTAGACTTCAATTATATATGTTGTTTGTGATTTGAAGTGTTCATCATTGAATTGGTAAGTAGGCTTTTAAAAATTTCTGAAATTGAGGTTGTAGAAAGCAATCTGGAGTCAGATTTTAAAATATAAGTTCTAATGTTTTTAATTAAGGTACACTTAGCATATAGATGTGCCTTTCAAAGTACTTATATCACATTATAAGTACTTATTTGGTATCAATGACACATTGAGTACTTGCATATATAGATGTGTCTTTCATAACCCAATACAATAGGCCTACAATTTAATCGCATTTATCTTACATTAGATAATTTTTATATTTCACTGTTACAGTAGTCTTTATATAAAGATATGTTTATTTAGCATTTAGAATATATATTTGATAGTAATATATGAATTATAATTAATTAATAACTACAGTCTAGTGCACGTTCAGAATTTTTATTTAGAATGTTGCATGGACAATACATTTAGATAAATCATATATCAGTAAAAGCAATTGTTATTTTATGAAAAAATCTTTATCAAAATATATTCTAAATTAAAATGTAAAATTGATTCTCTGAACTTCAAAATTCTCATGTGATTTTCTTCAAATCTGAATCTAAAACAGTAACGACAAATAACCGAACTTCAAATAAGAAACACTGAACCTAAAACAGTAATAACAAATAACTTAACTTCAAATTAAAAACATGGAATGTATGAATATACAATTTCTTATTATTATTGAAATCATCAATATTGTACTAACCTTCTACAAATCTTACATTTGTCCAAATGTACGTTGCTTATTAACAGGAGCATGAACTCTGCAATATGGCAACATAAATCTATGAGGCAATACCCACATTGTCAAGAAGTAAACATTGATAAGATCAGAATTAGTGCTCTACCAAAAGAAAATTATTGGAATAAAAAAGCAAATGAAGCCTGAAAGTCACTATGTTCAATGATATATGATGGTTCATTTCAATCCATTACTTTCTATTGAGTTCGCTTCAACTAAAGTTAACAAACACAGAGTGGAGAGAATAAAAAGGAAGCAGCTTACCAAGGTGTTCTCATGAGCTCCCGTGACAATATTGCCGTTTTCAAACAACGAAGGAGCTCCTGATCTTCTCATTCATGAAAACGAATGAGCGAGGAAGTGAGCATAGGGATTAACAATGTTGCATCGAAAGCATCAACCGCTTTTGTCTATATGTTTATATCGTTTTGCAGGCATGTAACAATTTTATATCAATCAGAAGTTACTATGTTTTCCAACGACTAGTTTATTTTTTTTAATCATCACAAGAGTACTCAAATTTGGCAACATTGATTTGTTTTTATTTATTTTACAATAGGTTAAAGTTGGACGGCTTAAATATCACACATTAAGCTTCATTCTAAGATTAAAAGTATTAAATAGTAATTTAAGTTCACTTATTTTTTCAAACTTAATTTTCTCCTTAATGTATGATGTTTAAGGATAGCCAATAAAAACACACCATCTACTTTGAATAGAACTTTCCATTTGAACTAAATGCAACTCCTTGATATTATCATTATTATTATTATGAATTCATGAAGCTATAAACACTAAAATAAGATCACCTACTTTGACATATTAGCATACCTACTGATGATTCAAAATAGAGTTCGGATTTATTACACTACAAAATCTAGCATTTTATGGTGATCTAATAACAATACATTTTTAAAGATATCTTTAAGATATTATTTAAAGTCAATTATATATGTATTTTAATTCAATTTTATAGCTCATTATTTCATATTAATTTATTATTTTAACAGTAATCTAATAATAAAACACTTTGGAGAATCATAGTAAAATCTTATGATAAATACAAATTATGTAATACTTGATTTTGAAGTCAAGTCAAACAGAATATTCAAGAATGTTAAATATGTCATAAGTTTTCTCAAGACAAGTCAATCTCAATATGAAAGAAATAATATTTATGAAAAAAAAAAGAGTTTGTTGAAATTTAAATAGATTATGGGGAGATAACTATTCATAATGATTAATCATTAGCAACTAGAGTATGGTGTGGAAAAGTTCACATAATTAAAAGAGAAAATGGAATTAAGTTGTATTGGTAAATAGATTTGTCGCTTGCACAATTTTATATTTTGATCCAATAGATTGAGACTACTTCACAATAGTTGGATAGGTCACTAAAGATATGACCTTTCTCTACATGTAGAGGGCTAGCTCCCTCATATGATTTTGTATGATTTAATTTGATGCTCATTAGTCTCCATACAAAATTCACTAAAGATAGAAAGAAAAAAAAAAAAAAAGTCAAACTTATTTTTTTGAGAATTGCAAAAATGGAGTGATCTATTTTGCAATTTTTTTGCATTTTGTATGGAAGATAGTCACATCCATTTAATTTTGGTTTTACATTAGAAATTATCAAATACTAAAGATTTATTACAAAGATCCCTGATAATGAATATACAAATATTTATCAAGAACTCAAACAAAGAACTTGTGCTATTCCATCATTGAACTAATAGACAATAAATCAATATGCAGAGATAAAACATACAAGATCAACACATGACACAATAATTTACGTGGAAACCCAATTTGAGAAAAACCACCAGTAACATGCTACTTGATTTTCACTCTTCTAAAGTGATGCCCTATTAAAGGCTTACAACACACTGTTAAATGTGACCTTGTTAGAGGATTTCACCATACTGTTAGGAATGGGCCTGGTCAAAGGACTTTAGAACATTCACTTGGAATGTCACCCTGTTAAAGGATTCACAACATGGCTATTAAACCAACCTAAGTCCATAGGATTTAAACTAACTGTTACAATTGCTAGAAAGTAACAATAATGGCTTTTCGATCTAATACAACTTACAACATATCTTGCAGATTTCAGATCACACTTCAGCTCAATCCTTTGCTTGGCTTTAATCACTTCAGCTCTGACAGCTTGTCATCTCAAGCTTCATCTCCTTGAGTCTTCTTACTCATCATACCAATGCAATCATATCTGTGGTCATCTGTTGAAGCAGAGTAACTGTGCTTTCTTACTCCTTAGCACCTCCTTCAGCACTTTATGCTTTCATGCTTGACCTCTTCTCTCTTTGCTTTGTAACCTTATGACTCCTTAAATAGAAATCTGGATTGCCTTTGCTGCTCGATTCTCCCTCTCCAACTTTAGGGTTTCAAATGGATTAGGTAAGATACAATGTATCTACCCCATATTTTTCTCTTATCTAGAAACTTCATCTAGATTCCAGTTGTATTCTTCAAAAATGTTCTACATGGTGTTCTGTGCCACCAGCTCATCACTCTTGTCTTCTATTTGACTCACAAAATTCAAGATAACAACCTTGTCAGCTTGAATCTTTGATCTTTGAAATAATGCAGCAACTTGGCACTATTGGTTTACTAATGCTTGACATCTCTATATTTCTCGACACTTGTATTTGCTTGACACCTAATCTTCACTGGACATCTGATCTTTACTCGGTATCTAATCTTTACTCGGCATCTAACATTCACTCGACACTTGAAGATCACTCAGCATCTGAAGTTGAACTTGCTCGACTTCAACTAGGAATCTGTTCAGCACTAACTTGCTTGCTCAACTCTCTCTCTCTAATGAACTTAGTTAGGCTTTACAAATGAAAAATCTTACATCTTTGATATGTTTCATTGTGCCCATTCTCTGTGTCTTAGAGTATGTCATCAATACACTTTTTCATCAATGGCTTAGCTAATCCTTGTATTTCATTACAACATCATAACTTCAACCTTTCTCTAGGTGTTCTAGTTACATCTTATTGATTGCCTCCTCCTTGTCAATCAACCAATTGATAGTATTTGGATCACTAAAGCAATTGTCATTCCTGCAAGTAGCAAGTTTGATATCAATGACAAACAATGATTGAGAACATTCTTTACTAGTTCCATTACTTTTTATATATGATCTCTTCAATCATTTCCAACAATCTCCTTCATGATCTTTTCAATCAGTTCCAACAAAGAGCACAAGAGAGAAAGAGAAACACAAGAACACGAGACACCCCCCCCCCCCCCCCCCCCCCCCCGCTTTTAACTCAATCAAAGAAACCCCCCAAAAATGATGCTTTTGGTACTTTATATCTAGTGCATTTACAATAGGCCACTTGTCCAAATGGACAAAAGTGGGCTTCTAATTTTTTAATTTACAACCTTCTTTTAGAGTTCAAATCTGGTACTTAGCAATGTAGCTTAGATATTCAACAATTTTGAAGTTTAATCAAAGTAATACAATACAAAAAAGGACCTATTTATGAAAGTGGTATTTCTTCCCACACAAGCCTATAATGTGATTGTAGATTTGGAAAGTAGACAAAAAATTATAGACTTTCAAAAAATGAAACCTAAAAATGTGTTTAGATGAGCCTGTATGGAGCATTTGAAGTTGTAAAATGAAGGATTAGATAGGTACAGTTGCCAAAAACTAAAATTTTTGACAAATCTGTGCACCAAAACCTAAAAATAATAGCACCACTAAATTTTTTAGTAAATTCTACCAAAAATCAAAAAACATTGCACCTGATTTGGAGTCTAGATGACTGAGATATGGCCTTCTGAAGTTAGACTGTCAAATCAAAACTGAATATGGTGGGGGGTCTGATCAGGAAATTGTGAGGTTAAATTTGACATCCAAATGACTGTCGCGGTAGTGCAATCTAGCTTGCTAGTGATGGTCAAATGGTCATCAAATTCAAGATAGTGACCGGCTAACATCAGCAAAAAACCACCTGGCTGACATGGCAGATGATGTCACTTCTTACGTGGCATACAAAACTATTGCATGGCTTGTATGGATCTTACATGGCATATGGATTTGCTTATGTGGCAGTGCCATGTGGCTTGTACGGTATCTAACTGAGCAGGTAAGCTAGTATCATGTCATGGCTATGGACATGTTCTATTGTCACTGAGTCAGATCGCTGACCAAGCTTTGATCGACAGGCACATCAAAGCTTTGGCAGTGGCTAAATTTTGTCTTTGGTCGGTGCACTTTGAACACCAGTGAAGCTTTAGTTTCCGCTGATCAAAATTTGAAAGACCGACAGGGCAACGTGGGGGACTTAGTCCCACATGCACCCCACGCTTGGTGTATGGAGTATTTTAAAACCAAAGCTAGTGGATGATGAAGTTACTTAAGGGCCATGGAAATGTGAATCATCAGTTTATGTGTGAATTTCTCTAAGTTGCTATGAAGGAATATTCTGCCAATGGTGGAATCTAAACACTGGATTTGGTGATATTAAGTCCGTTGTTAAATTTTGTGGGTGCCAAGATTTGATCACCCAGTGCCTACAAATTTTTTTCCTCTATAGGCCTGATGGCCTAAAATGAATTCAAAAAATAATAGGAAAATTGTAGATCTAAAAATGCAAATCTAAAAATTTGAAAAAATAACTACAAAGACTGAGATAAAATAGACAGATCCGAAAATTAAATTCAGAGATTATCCTCTAAGCACATGTCCACTAAGAGTGGATTATCTTCCATTGAGCACAAAAGTTAGTGCGATGATGAGAGGATAAGCTTAACATAGGTGTCACATAAAAAGATGTTGTAGAGATCATGTGCTTAATTAGAGTGCGAACAATTGTGTGTCTACATGACAACTCAGTTGATAATGTAAATTCCTATGTTGTAGACACCATGTGCTAAATTAGAGTTGCTAACTCCTATGTTGTCAACAAGACAACTCATATGAATACACATTAACCTAAGTAAACTTAAGTAAAGTGTAATGATAATTAATTATTTACAATAACAAACCCCTTTTGTAAAAACTCATGAACTTGTCTTTTCAACTCTTCACTTTTTGTTGGTGTCATTCTATGCACTACCTTGTTTGGAAAACTTTCTCTTGGAATCAAATCCATTTTGTGACTAATCTTCTTGATTGGGGTAATCCATTAGGTACATTATCTAATACAATATCAGGAAACTCTCCCAAAAAATCTGCAACTTCTACAGGTACCTCCTCTACTTCTTCTTTACCATCTTTTGGGATTACAAAAAAACACATATGCTCACATTTCATACCTTGGAGGAAATTCTTTCCATCAATAAAACATATTCTAGCAGCACTACATACCTTTTATTCTTTCTCCTTAAATGACTTCAACTTATGTTTTGCTCCATCCTTTATCAGAGTGTAGGTATTTGCTCGCCCATCATGTACAACATGCTTGCCAAATTGTCATGGCCTACCTAGCAACATATGACATATGTCCATAAGTATGATATCAAAAATCACCTCATCTTGGTAGCTTCCAATCTTGAACTTCACTAGGCAATACTCATTGACCATGACCCTGTGGTCATCCTATACCCAAGAAATATGATTTAGACTCGGGTATTTTTGTGTCTTGAGATTTAAATTTGTGACCATCTTTTTTGACATTGGATTATCAGTACTTCCACCATCAATGATCACATCACTACACTTATCTTCACATTTGCACCTCGTGTGTAACAAACTCCTTTGATTAGGTTCATTCTCTCCACTCAGCAAGACTCTCCTATTAACTAGGACTTCTCTTTTAGCATCTTCAAAATAGGATGATTTGGCATCTTCATCAACATGTGCAACTTTGGCCTGGCCTTTAGTTATTTGATCTATCCTTCCTTGGTACTGGGAACATTCAAATTCTCTATGCCCTTCTCCACATTGAAAGCATTTCCCACAAAACCCTCCTCCTCTAGATCCTTGTCCTCTACCTCTTCCTCTTTGATCTTTATGTTTTGATCATGGAAATGATTGGAATTAATTCCCCTCTAGTTCTAATAGCTATTGTTAGCCTCATCCTTGTTCTTCTAATTATCATTTCAGCCTCTATAAGACCATCCGCTAAATCTTCCACCACGACCTCTTCCACTATTCTTTTTATCAAACTTTTTAGTCAGCTTCTCAACACTAGTCATTCAAACTAGACTCATCTCCTCTTGAATGTTTGGCCTTAACCCAGTAAGATAACAAGTAAGTTTCTCCTTATCATCTTTCGCATGGCCTATTATGATGAGAACTCGGTAGAACTCTTCTATATACTCCTAAACAGTTCTTCCCGCTTGCTTCAACCTTTGCAACTTCTTCAATAGATTAAGCTCATAATCCATGAGAATGAGCTATCACTTCATTTTAGCTATCATTAAATCCCATTTGGTGATTTTTTCCTTCCCTCTTCTATTTCTCTCTAACTGGATCTCCTACCACCATATCTTTGTGTGACCCTTCAGTTTGTCCTTCGCAAACTTGACCCTATCTGGATCTTCAATATCTTCATATTCAAAGTACTCTTCCAATTCAGTGATCCAATCAATGAATTCCTCTAGGTTAAGATTTCTCAAAAATGTGGGAACATCAAACATAGGTCTTTTTCCAATCTTAGAAATGGCCTTAAAATGCCTTTCCTCTTTTGGGTTCAAAACTTCATCTTCTACTACTTGATCAATGTTTTCTTCTTCTTCTCTTTCATCCTCACTTTCATCATCTCCTATAGAAAGATTCATTCCTTTGATTATTTGTTCTTGCAATGCTTTCATTTTCCTCCAAAGGGATCTAAAATCCTTATGTCTAACACCTACAACTCTTCTACTATGCTCTCTTCGTGGAGGCATTTTCACACTTCTGCTAAAACTCTAGTGCAAACTACCTCACAGTTGGTGATATGTCTACACACTCAGCCGAACCTATGGTCCTAGTGCAATTGCCTCATAGTTGGTGATCTATTTACACACTCAGGAACTCCTGCTCTAATACCAATTGATGAAGGATACTCCCCTTAATACCTTAAATAGATAACATAAACAAAGATATAACAAAAATTTTTGAGAATAAAATATGGGCTTCTTATTATTGCCACAAATGTGGAATTACAAAATTTGGAATTACAATATGCTAATCCACATGGGATCCTTCGTTATAGTAATCCGCAAGATAAAGTTGTGAACTATCACCTAGAGTTGTCCTAGATAATCTATGGGTGTTTCTTAAATAGGTAATTTTATGTCATCTAGGAAGGTTCTAGACACTCAAACTTAATACCAAGGGCAAACAAATCCTAATAATACATATAGAGTTGGCCAAATACACCATTGACATTTATTTTAGAAATTTTGGTCAGCCCAACTTTGGAAGGCCATAATTTTCAAACCATTGCTTCGATTGGCTAGTATAGCCACTTTTCAGAATCCTTAGCTTATGATCTACAAGCTCAAATTCATGCAAGCACCCATTGGTTGAGTTTTCTAGCCTCATCCAAGCACATTTAGGCCTTCAAAACTGAGCACAAAACTTTTGTACCAAAAATTCACGATAATTTCATTGATACTTATGATATGTAATTGAGCCTCAACTAGCAGGCTAATATGACTGATATGAACCTCCACCTTTGAAATTAGGACATTCTAAGCTCTTATGACTAATTTATTGGGTAATAAGCCTCCATAGACAACAACTTTGATTGAAATGAAATATTTTTGGTTGATGCAAGATTTATCTTACACCCAAGATGCTCCTGCATCAAGATCTAGATATATAAATATAAAGATTGTAGAAATATTATGTAAGTGCATACAAAATTTATCTAGCCATAGAAAGAGAATCTAATATCAAAACCAGAATGGAAATGTTATCAGTCAGGTTTGCTAAGATGTATCACATGAAATGGTGATCAATGCTATGAATGGGTGTCACTCATAAATTATGTATATGCTAACATTGGGAGCACCCCAATAGCTAACACTTGAACCAAATTATATTAGCACAATGTAAAAAGGATAGAGGGGTACTAATGCAAGATCTAGATTCAAGGATGGGGTATTTGGGAATGGATTCCTTTAAAGATAGAGTGGGATTATGAAATGTAAAATGTATGAAAGGAATCTATACTACGATAAAGGAAATGAAAACTAACAAGATATGATATTGGATTTGATGTATAAAAGTAAGTGCAAGGAACAGAAACAATAGACTCGCCTTCAAGAAAGAAGAGGAAAATGGACCATTGGATCTAGTTTTGATTGTCACAAAGATGTCAAAATCAGGTAAAATAAGGATCTAAAATTTTGATGGTTGAAACTATTATATATGAAAACCTCGAACCCATAGGAAAATGTTGACCTAGTGTTAGACAATGTTCCAGAATTTTGACATTGTCTTTTTATCTACAAAACTGGTGAAACTTTTAGAGAATCTGCAACTATGATTGATATTCCTGAATCTAGACCAAAACTCCACAGCCTATTCCTTCACAATAGAAAATAAGGGGAAAATGTTTTGGAAAGAGGTTTTCCTTGGAAAAACCCCTAAATAGGAATCAACCTTGAAATAAAATAGAAATTCCATAAAGAAAGAAATTTAAATGAGATAAATGTTAGATTTAGCTTGAATTAAAACCCTTCATGAATGGATGTAGAGATTAGTAAAATCCATGAATATTCTTTTGTGTATTCTTGAAATGTATTCTATAATGAAGGATGCCTTCACAAATGCATGGATTTATACTTGTTGATACTAGATCTAGAATGTTGATATGTTTGATAGTCTACAAAGGAGAAGGGGAGAGAAGAAGAGTGGATGTGTGAATCTTCTTACTAGATTGTAAATTCCTCTACTTGACTGTTATGGGAGAGAAACTTGCATCAATGAGAGAATATTGTCTTTTTGTGAATGAATCTTTAAAGAAATATAGACTTATAGATCTTGTTGGATGTTTCCCTTCAAATCTTGAACCCAATTTTGCAACAACTTCAATTCTTGATAGAGAGCTTTCTCTTTCTTGATTTCTTGATTTCATTCTATGGAAAGTGAGAGGAGTGAGACCCCTTTTATACACATTTTTATATTCACAATGTCGGGTCAACCATAAAAAAAAGATCTAGGAGAAAAACCTTCGCATTTGGCCTAGAGCATAGTTAAGCAAAATGTTCTAGGATAAGGCTGACCTAGACATCCTTGTTTAGTACAACATCAAATTGTTCAACCTAATCCCAAAAACAATTTCCCAAGATACCTTATATCTATGCGAGTGTGATAAATAGTGGAGGAGGAAAATAAAAGATGTGGGAATCAAGTACAAGACATTAGGACCTCAAAATAGTTGAAATGGGGTTTGATGGTCATAGAGCCTCCAATAATTTTTTCTAACTATTTAGGATGATAATTTGATAATTTATACCCAATGTATCAATTCAATTTTTTGCCAAATATGTGTAACAGAAGTATATTCGTGGTAATATGCTTCATGTTTGTGTTTTCTTGACTTTCCAATTGTGAAAAATTCTATGACAATTCAGTAATGAAATCTTGGACAAATGAGGAATTATGTTATATTTTTTTGGGAATGTCTTTTGATGTTCAAGGAACATCTCTATCACTAATTCAGTTCTTTGGTATTGCATTATTTCTAGATCTGGTATAGAAGGTTGTTTGCAACTATTTGTCTGATATGGATTATTTTTTTTTCTTATGTCATGATCTTGATTGTAGTGGATGATGTGATGAATTATTTTCATCTTTCCATGTGGAGACCTACATTAAGTGTTTTTATTTTGAAGATGTGTTTTGGGCCAATTAATTCTTGCTACACATTAGCCTATTCATTCGAAAGATATGTGTCAAGCATGTCGGATGTGTGGGATCACACTTAATATTGTGTAATGAAGTTTGGGTCCTCTCTATCTCTTATATAGGACTACTCTTACTATAATTATATTTTATTGGAAATTTTATTAGGATTACTCCTTATCCCTTCTTCTAACTAGCCTAATTAATGTTTCGCATTGACTCAGATTATATAAATATGTTGGTTAAAAGATGTATCACCTATATCTATCTTTTGATGCCCAAAGAACATGATAAAATAAACCATAGTTGAATTTATCATACAATATCTATTATCAATAAATTATCTTCTTATTTTCAAAGGTGGACGCTACCTTCAAATGATTTGTCATTAAAATAAAACATTAACTTGAATTTGAAGTTCTTTTTAACCAGAAAATAATAAAGGTGAGATTTTAACCAGAAAACTTGGAAAGGTATACAATACATAAAAAAATATTAAACTAAGAGATTCCAACAACTTAAGATATTTCATAGGAACTCATTCACAAATAAGATTCTTATATTCCAAAAAAATCAAATAAAACTTCAACACATTCATCTATTAATGTCTTTCCACATGAAAAGAATTCACACATTTTGATTCAAAGATTGAATATGCAAAACTTTAGCATGAAATTTTGCATTATTATTTTTTGAAAAAGTAAGAAAACACAAAACAATATTAATTTTCTGTTAAGAGCCAATCAACACTCACCCTAAAGATCTTGAAGAATTGAGTATTCCACTATCCAAAACATCACAAAATAATGGTTCTCCACAATTGTTACTTTACCAAGTCTTATTCAAAATTGAAAAAATAAAGTTTCTTGAAAAGTCATTTGGAAATAAATCTCATAAAGAATTCTAAGCTTCCATTATTTTTGAACCCTGTACACTTGTTTCCTTGACCCCTACAGCTTCCTTTTCCACTTTCACTTCCCTCACTCCCCACCAATATTCTTGCTACCTATTGACATATGTTGTGATGTTGTCATGATCTGAGATGATGGTGACCTATGTCTTGACTCTCCATTTGGCCAGCTCTTTTTTAGCATTCCTAATTTCTTTAAGAATCTTTGTATCCTTGACCTTAAGAGTGTTTAGGATTGTGTGCAAGTTTCTTAACTTGTTGGACATCTTTGTATCACTATCCTAGACCTTCCCCACCCCATCATACAACATCTCTTCTTATTTATTCCTAATTTCATACAACTCATTAACTTTCTCTCCAAATTTATCAATCAAATCCACATCTAAAGAACTAAAATCACCTTTAATATTAATTAGATTGTGAAAGTACTACTCAAGGACTCGGTTAAGCTAAATGGTATAATCTTTATTTATAGATAGAGTTTTAAATCATTAGGATATAACTAGGAGGCTTGAATTTCAATGGGACTATCTACTATCTTTTTAGTTACCAATGCTCAAGGATTTAGTTCCAGTATTTATTCAATGGTTTTCACTAGAACATAGAAGCTACTTTGTTCATCTCTTATCCATTGTTATTCTTCAATTAAATCCTACCTTTTATTGGTGATGCTAATATAAAAAATTCTAAGGGTGGTTAGGTGTACCATAGCTTGATTTCATATTTGTTTAACCACTTAGCTAATACTTGCATTCTATGACATCATCTTTTAATTAATTAAAGACTTCTGCATGAAGGAGAACTTTGCTAGAGATTGAGGTTTATCCTCTAATAGAGATGATGATATATTTTATGTATATTTCTTATATGGATGAACTATGCCAAATACTCTTGAATCTCATGATCTTTTCTTTTCAATTCTTGGGTCCTTTCAAACAATGCTCTTATATGAAAATTTGCATGATAGGCTTCATTTTCTAGGTTAGAAGGTCACATATCAACACAAGATGTATTATAGTCATCCTTTGTGATTCTATCCATGTTTACATCCCTAACAAGATTTCTAAAGTATTATGCCCAGTACTAGAATTGAAAATGATTCTACACATTCTCTAGGCCTTCTTTGGCTTCCTAGGACTTTGCAGGAATAAGGAAATAATGTCTATAGACACTTAAAATTATCCAAAATGCTATATTAATTGATTTAATATCTCCCTTGACACTATAATAATTTATTTATTATTTAATTATATTTGTTATGTTCCTCTACTTATTTACTTAAATTTATTTAATTAAATAGGTTCACTTTCCTAATGTATTTAAATTTAATCTAAATGCATTCCCTCTAATGTGTTTAATTTATTTAATATGCAATGCTCCATAAATTCCCTTTTACATAAATCTCAATTTTTTTAATTCTCTCCACTTTATTAAATTCTTCAATCCTATGATTAAGTTAAATCCTATTTAATTTAATCCTAATCTCATCCTAAAACCTAGTCTACATCCATCACTCTCATCCTTTTAAGCCTACCCATTAATTAATCACACTTAACTAATCCTAAACACATCTTAGTCCCTAAGTATTTGCTCACACATGTGTGAGCAACTCAAGATCCAACAAAGTTTCCATTTTATTTATTTATTCAAAACTGTCTTACACTCTTAGACACTTGTCCCCCTTTCCTTTCTCCAAGGTTTCTCACACATGTGTGAGCAAACCTTGAGCCATCACTTTCACTAAAAAGGCTAATGTTGACCTTTGCATGGCTTGTACCCTTACCCCATGTGTCACCCTTGTGACACCTATGTGGATGCCACATAGATGCCACCTCCCCAAGGCCTCTCTCAAACCTATAAATAAAGCCCTTGTCTCAAGCATTTCACATCTCCCTCATTTGCATTATTATCATGCTAGTATAGAGTTAGAGCTTTCATAGTGATTTTTATGCATTGTTACTAACCCTTTGATAGATGTTAGATTTTTTGCATTTATACTTGCATCTTTCATGATAGATTATTGTTACTATTTTGGTTCTTTGCATTTCCATTTCACATCCTAGAATCCTTTGAGATTGGTTCACTCATAGCCATTTCTTGAAGGTATTCTACACTCATTTAGTCTAGATTCACATACTCCATATTGCATTTTCATTACATTTGGATTCAACAGTTGTGTTTGGGAGGGCACATCCACATCCCTCACACTTGAGCACACCAACAAGGCCTCTTATGGGTGCCCTTATTGAGTTATTAAAAGGTTGCATGAGGATTTTAATTTTTGTTTGCATAAGTTGTTAAAATCAAGTTTGTTTTAGTTATATTTCAATTTGTTTCCAATCTATCATATGCACATGTACAACTAATGTTTGCTTGTTTACATGTGCTCCTGACAGATTAGGATTTTCTTGCATACATTTTGGCAGGCCCGGTAGGACCTACGTCCCTTTTCTATTATCAAATTCATTCAAAAACTCAACTTTTTTCTATAAAATCCATGCACTGTTGACTCTATTAGGACACAATGTTGTCTGTGAAGATACACTATCATCTTTGAAGATCATCATCTCTACAGTTTAGCATCTCCACCTGAGACAGACTTCGTAATCAACTCAAATTTGTAAATATTTTTGTTTTTTCATCTCTACTTCTTTGATGTCTCTACAGGCTTGACTGTCATCTCTGCATTTTTTCCAATCTGTCATTTGCGTTGTGGGAGACCAAAAACTTGCAATATTTGTAAATTTTTATTTCCATAGTTTTTCGAGTCTATCATCTCCATTGCGGGTGACCAAAAATCTATAATATCTATTAACTATTATCTCTGAAGACTAGTTGAAAATTGTTATCTATGTTATGGGCGGACAACTTGTCCTTTCATTAAACTATCATCTCCACTAATAGTTGATGAGGCCAAATATTGCTTATTTCATGATAGTTTAAATAACTTTGTTGATACTCTATTTTATTTTTGTCAAAACATTTGTGGACCTCTGTTTACCGAAACCTATGATAAACCTATGGGTAGATACTATGCCATCTTTTGCTAGTATTATATATATTATGTAGTATTTCATATAATTATCAAAATGTGTGTTCTTACATTTGAATTTAATTTGATAAATGTTTATTTGCAAACATGTCTATGTATTATAACTAACCTATTAGCAATGAAGTTGAAAGATGATTGGAAGAATTCAAAGATGAGTCCCAACAACATTTAAGGAGAAGATAATGCTAAGGAGTAGCCACAGTGGAAGAAAGTTGAAATGGTTCCAAAGGACATGGCAACAAGTATGGAGGAGCTATGAAGACTTAGTGCATTCTCTGCATTTATTCCCATGGTGGGTGGATGCTTTAGACTTTATTATTCCTGCCTTAAGAAGTTATTCTTCTTCCTACCTTGAGTTGTTATTTTCCTTCTTTCTCTCCTACAGATTTGCAGCTAAGTTATTTAATTTTTTGTTATGGAATAAGTGTCAATCTCCTATATATAGGAATTGACCCAAGTGTGTTAGTTTAGCCAGTTAGAAAAAAGAGTTTATGTGAACAAACTATTAACTTTTACAGTGAGTTTTGTTTTTACAGTTCTATGTGTTATGTAATGAATTTCTGAAACGTAATGAAATAGTTTTTGGCTTCTACCTTGTGTTAGTAGTTTAGTGAAGCTGACCAAGGGGGCCCAATTGGAAGGTGGATTAGATTAGGATAGAATAGGTTTATTTCCAAGCATTCTTAGTATTGTAAGTAGAAGTTGTAAGTTCCTTCTTGTAGCATTGCACTTCGTGAATGTTCCTACAACATATGTGAGAACATTTGTAGTGAATGAACTAAGTTGGAATATTTCTTAGACTTTCATCGTATTTTCAGTATTCATAGAGTTAAGTGTGTTAGTTTCCTGTATCAATAGTGTAAGTTCTTTTACTTGCATTTTACTTTCCTATAGCATAAGCTTAGTGACTCATTAAGAGACTAGTGCACATACTGTGCCAACCATTTCAAGTATACGTCCTTGGGTTGACAAGATTAAATGCACCTCATAGTGGGAAAAATAGTCCTGAGTTTGAATATATTATTCCTAAGCATGGCCCAAAGTATGACTATGATACACCTATTGTGAGACGGACCACTTTTGGTACCATTGCTAGGGATGGTGTCAAGCTAGGAGCATTTTTGAGTCATAGTTCTTAGATAAAGTTTTTTATAAATTTCTAGTTTTGAAGCTTCCTTCACCAGTGTGAAAAGTTCAATTGCATGCATCAAAGAGGAAGACAATGAGATGAATATGGTATATTTCTTCTACAGGAGTCTATTAATCTGAATGAAGAATTTGAAGAAGAAGAAGTTGAGTTACTGTTTGAAGACACAAGCCCTATTTTTCCCATGGCATCATCATCAAGAGTTGAACCAATAGATACAAGTAGTCTTCAACCCTTTATTGAAGTTTTGGCCAGCTTTCTTGACAATGCTAATCTGAATCCACCAGTTGTTAATCATACAGTACCTAATGTTCCTTTTTAGTAGCAACCTCATAATCTAATACCTCTAGTCATGGCACAACCTACTTTTCCATTTCCCCTTCCAAGTCTTGTAACCAATGCTAATCTTAAAAACATACCTCCAACTGCCCTTCCAAAGTGTTACGGACTTACAACCAAATATCCTAATACTTTCTTGTTTGAATTTGACATACTTTGTTTTAGTTTTGACTACAACACTGATGCCCATAAGCTCAAATTGTTTCCAACAACATTGAAAGAATCAGCTCTACGATGGTTCATGGGCTTAGGAGCCAATGCAACAGGAACTTGGGATGAAATGCAAACTCTATTTCTAGATAAGTAAAAAGAGTATTGCAAAGCATCTAGTTCAAGAGGAGATGACATCTTTAGGATATCTCAGAAGGAGGAAGAAACATTGGAAGACTATGTTTCACATTTCTTGTATATACTGCAAAAGAACCCTCAACATACATTGTTTGAAGATTCACAAAAGCTAGTCTTTCTGAGAGGTGTGAATGATGATTGTCTAGAAGCACTAGATCTGATGGCCAGAGGTGATGTATATCAAGCTTCTTGGGATGACCTCAAGAATATTTGTTAGAAATATTCAAGGTCAACCATGAAGAAAGGCTGAGGACCTTGCTCCACAGTCACTAAAGGAATCAACCAAGGTATTTCAAAGATTGATATATCTAATTTATTGTCATATTTCAAATAGGACATTATCAATGATGTTGCTACACATCTAGACACAATGATTGCAAAGAAGAAGCATGCAAAAGCTAAATTACAACTAGCTAAATACTGTCCTCATTGCAAAAAGCAAAAGAAGGATTGCTAATGTAAACTAGTTGTAAGCATGGTGATGTAGGAGCATCTTGGTTTTTCTCGGCATGGTCTTGGGACTCGACATGGTCCTTGGTTTCTTGGCATGGTCTATGGTTGCTCGGCATGGTCTTTGGTCACTCGGCATGGTCTTTGGTTACTCGGCATGGTTTGAGAGGAGCTCGACTTTTCTTAGGAATTTTGTTCCTATTGTAGGAAGTGTATCTAATTTTTAAAAATGAGTTAGAGGATGAAAATTTCAAGCTTGTAAGAGGGCCTAGAATTTTGCCTACAATTTGAAGCTCGAGTTCTAATTCATTTGGAGCTAGGAGATATCACTATTTTACCAAGACATCAATTTTGGGAATTTAATTGTTGTAGGATGCTGACTTTGGCATTTAATTTATGTATTTGTATTGAATTTTTGTTCTGGGCCAACCTGTGGCTTAGATTGGTATAAGTAGGAGTTGTGGGAAAGTCTTTAGGCATTATTCATCCATTGTGGAGAAGTGGAGGAGCTTGGAAGAGTGAATTTTGAGGATGGACTAGTAGCTGCGGCTTAGAAAATAAGGAGATTGCTTGGTGGGCTTGCAAGCACAAGTTTAGATCCTCCTTGGAGATTTCTACTAGAGTGTAATCTGGACTAGCTTGGGTTTGGGATTGGATCTTGAGGGATCTTGTAGAACTATTACTTGCTTTGTATTTGGCCGTAATTGGGAAGGCCTTATAGCCCGACACATTGCATGTAAATAGTCATATTTTATGAATATATTATTGTGACATGGAGAACCAACATCTTCCAACTGAGTACATCAAGATAGATGGAGATGATGAGCAAGTATTCTTTGTTGCTCAACATTGACCATGGGCCCAATGTCAAGGTATGCCTCAGTACCCTTTGCAAAATTAAAATTCATATGGTAATCAATGGAAAAATTGTAACCCCCAAGGTCCTCCACAATATCAACCTAATTAGAATAATGATGGGCAAAATAATCTGCAACAACCCCAATGGCCTCAGAATTCCCAACCACCCTAGCCTAACCAACAGAGTAACAAATGGCAGAACCAACAGAACTACTGGCAGAACTAGTAGAACCAATCGCAACCATCCCAAGGGAATTGGCAGTTTACAAACCAATGGAGGGGATCTCAACAATGGCCTAACCAAAACATTGGTACTCTACAATTACCATCTCTAGTTCAACAACCTGCTCTAATGCCACCACCTACAAATCTTGGACCTCAAAAGTAGACACAGTTACCTACATGGCCTCAACCAAACCCAAATAGCCAATAGCCACAACAACCCATATATAGTGCTGATGCTCAGTCATATCCTACTTATGCTTTGGGTGTTGAAGATATACAATTGAGATCTAGTACAACTTTACTAGTGCCTAAACCACCTCTTATAACTAAAATACCAGACCCTCCTGTAGCATCAGAACCTTTAGTTGCTGAAATAGTTGACCCAACCAATGTTAGCATGTCAACCCAAGCTCAACTAGCAGTGGAACCTCCTTTTCCAAAAAATCTTATACAAAGAAAACTTATACAAGCAGAGGAACAACCATTTCATATTTTTGATCAGTTGAAAAACATACATGTCCAAATACCCCTATTTCAAGCCATTAAGGATGTTGTAGTTTATGGAAAATCCATTAGAGAAGCTTTCCTGAAGAAGCCTAGAAGGAAGAAAAAGGACCCCACCACAGTCCATGTTGTGGGACAATTGGCTGACATCATGTTAGGGAAATTGATCACACTAAAATATTCTGATCCAGGAAGTCCAGTAGTGAATGTCAGTATAAATGGTCAGCTTATTAAAAATGCTTTAATAGATCTTGGAGCTGCTATAAATGTCATGACCAAGGATGCTATGAAGAAGTTGAAAATAGGACTAAGCACTACACCAACAATTTTTCAACTTGTAGATAGTTCTATTGTCACCCCTGATGGGATGATAGAAAACATAGTTGTAACCTTAGATTCTCTAGAATATCTTACAAAATTCATGATTTTATCCCCCAAAGTTAATCTATCCGGTTACCCTGTCATCCTAGGTTGACCATGGTTAGCCACAGCTGATGCAAAAATAAGTTGTAGATCAGGGAATATGACCATATCAAATGGCCAAGCAATAAAGAAATTTGATTTATATCCTCTAGCCCAACCATTACCAAATTTGAGTACATCTATTTGGCCAAATTTAGGGGATGAAGAAGAAGAATTAAATTCTATAGTACAACTCATGATGTTGCATAGACAATCTTTTCTAAAATTGCAAGAAGAAGATTTAGTACTTCAGAGTATCCTTACTAACAGTTGTGTAGAAAAATATGTATCTAAAAGTTCTGTATTGGAATTAATCACATATGAAGAATGTGATAAGAATTGTACTTTTCTCAAAGAACCTAACATTCTTTATCCACTCTTATTGTGTGAATTAGAAGCAAATCCAATCTTTGAAGCTACTATGATAGAGTCCACCACTACTGTTGAACTGACTAAAGGTCATAATCTCCATGTTAATCCCAAATTAACACCCACACAAATGGAATAGTGAAAAAAATTTCTTCAAAGGCATGAAAAGGCTTTTGCATGGGATTATAGTGATATGAAAGGGTTGAGTCCTACACTGTGCACCCATAGGATATACATCAATGAAGGTTCTCTACCACTCTATCAACCCCAGAAAAGGATAAATCCAAGTCTTAGAGAGATAGTTAAAACTGAATTGCAAAAATTGCTTGATGTTGGTTTTATTTATCCTATATCTGATAGTAGATGGGTGTCACCCCTGGTCATAGTGCCTAAAAAGGGAAGAAAATGGAGAATTTGTGTAGATTATAGAGAATTGAACAAGGCCACCAAAAAGGATCACTTTCGTTTACCATTTATTGACCAAGTTCTGGACACACTAGCTGGAAAGAAATATTTTTCTTTTCTAGATGGGTATAGTGGTTATAACCAAATCAGTATTGCTCCTGAAGATCAAGAAAAAACCATAGTTACATGTCCATGGGGTACTTTTGCATGCTCTATTTTACCATTTGGTCTATGTAATGCTCCTACAACATTCCAACGAGCAGTTATTAGCATCTTTGCTGATATATCACATGATTGTATGGAGATATATATGGATGATTTCACAACATTTGGAGTTACTTTTGAAGAAGAAATGATGAATCTTGAAAAGGTTTTGGTATGGTGTCAAGAACATAACTTGGCACTTAATAGTGAAAAGTGTTTCATGCTTATGCAGAAAGGTTTGGTACTTGGTCATTTCATATCAGTTGTAGGAATACAAGTGGATCCAGCTAAAATAGAGGTAATTCAAATGTTGCCCATACCTACAAAATCAAAAGATGTAAGATCTTTTCTAGGTCATACTGGATATTACAGACATTTTATAAAAGATTTCAGCAAAATAGCTAGTCCCTTGTATAAGTTACTCACAAAAGAAGCTGAATTTAGTTGGACATCTGAATGTGATGAAGCCTTCCTACAGCTTAAGAAACTTCTAACTACAGCCCAAGCTTTACAAGGCCCTGATTGGAATTTACCTTTTCACATATACATAGATGCCTCTAATTATGCCATAGGTGCAGTCCTAGCACAACAATCCCAAAATCTTGAAAATGTAATCTATTATATTAGCAAAAGCCTTCATGGACCATAATTAAGCTACACAATGATAGAAAAAGAATTGCTGGCAGTAGTTTATGCCCTAAAGAAATTTTGGCATTACATAACTGTCTATTCCATATTTGTTCATACTAATCATGAAGCAATTAAATATCTCATGAAAAAACTTGCTATAACAAGCAAATTAGCAAGATGGTTACTATTGTTGTAAAAATTTGATATAACTATTGCTGATAAGCTGGGAAAAGTCAACATTGTAGCTGATTATCTATCAAGAATCCATCATGATGATACTGACACTACTTTGGTAGATGATGCATTTTTGGATGAGCATTTATTTCATATTGTTGTTCAAACTCCATGGTATGCTGACATTGCTAATTACATTGCAGCCAATAAAATACCAGAGCATTTTTCTTACAAGGAAAAGAAGTTGCTTGTAGAGAAAAGTTTTAGTTTCTCCTAGATAGATAACCTCTTGTTTTACATTAGACCTGATCAAGTTATGAGAAGATGTGTGAGAGAAGATGAGACATATGATATTCTACATGCATGTCATAATGAACCATGTAGAGGACACTTTGCAGCAAAAAGAACACCCTTGAAAATTTTCACAACTGGTTATTATTGGCCTACACTTCATAAAGATGTAGCCAACTATATAAGGAAGTGTGACAAGTGTCAAAGGATGGGCTGACCAACAAGAACAAATGAAATGCCTCTTAATCCTCAAATGACATTAACATCATTTGACAAATGGGGCATGGACTTCATTGGTCCAATTGATCCTCCATCTAATGGGAAATCCTATATTCTTGTGTGCATTTATTACCTAACCAAATGGGTTGAAGTCAAGACGATGAAGCATGCTTGTGATGAAAAAGTTGCTAAATTTCTATATGAAGAAATTTTTACAAGATATGGTGTACCCAAAGAGCTAGTCACTGACCAATGTGCACAATATACCTCTAATATGATCTTAGAGTTGATGAAACAGTATAATATCAGGCACTAGAAATCTAGTCCTTATCACCCTCAAGCTAATGGACAAGTAGAGGTCACAAACCATGAACTATAAAACATCCTAACAAAAATAGTTCATCTACACTGTAGGGATTGGACCAGTAGATTATAGGAAGTTGTTTGGGCTTACAGAACAACATGGAAGACTACTACAGGATTCACACCATTTGAGCTCCTATATGGAAAGGTAGCAATGCTTCTAATTGAATTTGAACATAAAAATCTAAGGACAACATTGGCATTAGATATTGAACTTCTTGTAGCACAAAGAAAATGTCTTCTACATCTTAACTCTCTAGATGAAATGCGCAAAGCTACTTTGGAATGCACTGAACTTATACAAAAATAAAGGAAACAATGGCATGACACTCATATTATCAATAATAAATTTCAAGTTGGTGACTAGGTACTACTATATGATTCCAAATTTAAAGATATGCCAGGAAAACTGCAGACAAGATGGCTCGAACCATATGAAATTAGTCATGTCTTTCACAATGGAGCTATTCAATTAACCACCATTGATCTAGTACCTTTCAAATTATTAGTCAATGGTCACAAACTCAAATCATATAAGCAGCCCCAAACCAAAGAGGACTTCCTCTAGCAATTTTAGTAGCCAAATTCAAATACAACCATGGTAACTCTTCCTACAGCCGAAGGTGTCAACCTTTCGACTGCCACTCTTCAACATTAATTCCTTTGTGCATGTTCATAATAAAAACTTTATGTCCACATAAAGTTCACTTTCTCATTCACTTTTTCATTCCATCTCATTTCTTTACCTTTGACCCATCCACCTCATCTCATTTCTTTATCTTCCATCCACCCACTTTCCATGTCATCAATTTCTCATGTTTTCAATAAACACCGCAACTTGCTGATGGATGTTATCACTACTAATGCAACTTTTGCCACCTTTTTTTTTTGGTACATGCGATGATCAATTGACAAGTATAACATTTTCAAATTATTATTCACTTATAGTGCGTAGATTTCGTTAATTATATTTAATAATACATTCTTTATATGATGGCGGCGGTATGCCAGTCCCTTACCCATACTAGGTCTGACAAGTGTGGACACTTGTCCATATTTAGCAAGGGGCAGGGAAGGTCACTAATATCCAATGGGATTTTTATTTATCCATAAAAAAATTTCCAAATCTTTGTATTTCCTTCATTTGATGGAATTTAATTGCCATAAGTATATAAGTGAGGTGTTGTACCCCTTATTTTTGAATGATTTTTGTGTCAGGTTGTGATGTGACTTGTGTTTAGATTTTATGTGATCTGAACCCCATTTTTGAATGATTCTCACACATATTCATGATTTACCTTTATTTAAGCCATATTATTGTGCATAACAATTCGTTATGACATTGATTTCCTGTTAAAACAAAGAAATGTGAGTTGAGTCTGTAAAATCATGAAGCAGCTTGAATTCAAAAGGAGAAAATAGAGCAAACAAAGAAAGTGTTAAGAAAATGGGTGGACAGTTGCAGAAGAGAGAACTAGTGGAACATATTGTGTTGCCCTTAGATGTAGAGGTCGTAATAAGGTTTAATGCATGCAAATGGTTAGGGTATTTTTTGAGTTTGACTGCATTTGATGAGGAGGCATCCGTAGAGCTCACAAGGACATTTGATGAAGGTGAAGCTTCCATTTGGGGTTTAACGGTGATTGTAACAGAGGAACACATTGCTAAAGTAATTGGGTTGCCTGTAGTTGGAGAAAATTATCCCAACACACATGATGCAAGGTTAACAAGAGCTCAATTTACTAGACTGACTGATCCTCAAATGGACATTACAAAGCAGGGTTGCAAGAGAATGTCACTATTGTCGCTATACAATGAATTGGCCATGCATATTATTAGGTACCTTACACATGAAGGCATATTCTCATACTTACATGCACATCATTTAAAACTACTTAGTTGTATAAGGCATAATCTTTCAGTAAACATTCCAAATTTCTTGTATAATATGCTCTGTATTAGTGGAGAAGAAACTCAGAAAGGAAAAGATAATTCCATTATCCATCAATGCCCTAGTTAAATTTTTGATATAAAGGTCACTTAGGGATGTGTCTCCCATGACATAGGATGAATTTGTACAAGCCAAAACTCTGCAACCCCAAGCTACCCCTAGTGAATAGCCTAGTGAGGAAAATGTAGTCCCCACCAATGAGCTTACTGAACAAAATACCCAAGAGGCTAATGCTTAAAATACCCAAGAAAATGTGCAAGAAACCCCAAAACCTACTTCTAGTAGAGAAAAGAGGAAATAAAAACTACAAGAAGAAATCTCTCTTTAGGAAAAGGAAGAACCAAACCCTGTAGTTGTGAGACAAAAGAGAACAAAGAAAAGTCCTACATCAACTACTCCTACAGTAGAGACACCCAAAGGGAAAGGTATGCAAAAGGCTATGATACAAGAAGAAACCCCCGTAAGGAGAAGCCCTAGGATGAAAGAGCAAGTTCCTAAAGATTCTACTTTGTCCAAAACATCTACTAAGGAATCCCTTGTGCAAATTGTCTCTGATCACTCTCCTTCCCATCTTGAGATTACAAGCATTCTCAAAAATCCTAATGAGGAATGTAGGGATGAAATCAAGGAAAATCCAAATGATACTTCAGTAGACCAACTAGGTACTTCAAGTTGTAGGGATGAAACATTTCCTGAGCAATTTGATCCAAACACTGCCTTAGTTCCCCATAAATCAACATGGATTACTAGTTTTGTAGAACATTTATGGAAGGAACAAAGAAAGAGGAAAATAAATCATGAAGAAGACAATAGTTCTATTACATTGCAGAACTCCTTTTTTAGTTGTTTGGACAACATCTACTCACTAAGGCCTTGTGGGAAGAAGAGAGGAAAAAGATGAATAAAATCATAGCATCTCAAGGTGAAGAAATTGCAAATTTAAAGGAACAATTAGCAAGTCAAAAGAAACGAATGGATCATGCCCTCAAGTTGGCTGATTAGGCACTCGCTTGTAGACCACTGCCAAGAGTTTATGCTCTCTATTGAAAAGAAAAATTTCTTTTGTTTCAATTAATGTTAACTCTTAAGGATATTAATGCAAAGTTCAAATCAGCACAAGAATTTTATGGATTATATCAGACTCTGCCACCCTGGCAGTAGAATTTGCTTTGTGAATTATATGTTCATAATTTTGTTATTGTTAGAAATGATTTAGAACAATTGAGATTGGGGGGGGTGAATCAATTATTCAAGGTCTAAATGCCCTAATACTTATTTTTCACCAAATATAGTGAGCCCACTAAACTATCCATGCATCCAAGCTTAAAACATCTAATTCAGCTAGTTATAGTAAATCAACATGTAGTGATAGGACATGCAAAATCAACACATAACACAGTGATTTACGTGGAAACCCAATTTGGGAAAAACCACCAGTAACATGCTACTCAATTCTCATTCTTCTGGAATGTTGCCCTGTGAAAGGCCTGCCTGGTTAAAGGCTTACAACACACTGTTAAATGTGACCTTGTTAGAGGATTTCACCAAACTATTAGGAATGGGCCTAGTAAAAGGACTTCAAAAAATTCACTTGGAATGTCACCCTGTTAAAGGATTTACAACATGGCTATTAAACCAACCTAAGTCCATAGGATTGTCAGATCTAATACAATTGCTAGAGAGTATTAGAAAATCTTGACCTGATTACAACATACAACTTATCTTGCAAATTTCAGATCACTCTTCATTTCAATCCTTTGCTTAACTTTAATCCCTTCAGCTCTAATAGCTTGTCCACCCTTCAAGCTTTGTCTCCTTGAGTCTTCATACTCATCATACCAATGCAATCATCTCTATGTGGTCACCTATCGAAGTAGAGTCTATGTACTCTCTTCCTTCTTAATACCTTCTTTAGCACTTCATGCCCTTATGCTTGACCAACCAACCTCTATCTTCGTGAGCTATGACTCCTTATAAAGAAATCTGGAATCTTTTTTTTTCACACAATTCTCCTTCTCCAATTTAGGGTTTCAATGGATTAGGTAGGATACAATGTATCTACCCCATATCTTGTTTCTTCTAGAAACTTCTTGAATAATCCAATTGTATTCACCAAAAAAATGGTTTACATAAATTTCTGTGCCACCATCTCATCATCCTTATCCTCCATCTGGTTCACAAAATTCTAGGTAACAACCAAGTCGGCTCAAATCTGGAAGATCTATGACTTTTCGAATAATGCAGCAGCTCAGCACTATTGAAATACTAGTGCTTGATACATACTATGTTACTCAACATCAACTGTAGTTTTTTTTATTGATGCTCAGCACCTGAACTTCACTCGGCACCTAAAGTTCACTCGACACCTAAAGTTCACTTGGTACTGAAACTTCACTCGGCACCTGAACTTCACTTAGCACCCTCTAATAAATTTAGTCAAGCTTTGCAGACAACCATGTTAAAACTTCTTCATATCCAAGTAGATTATCAATACATCAATTAATCACTGTCTTAACTGATCTTTGCACTTCATTACAAAACCATAACTCAACCCTTCCCTTAGGTGCTTTTGTTACATCTTATTGATTAAATCCTCTTCATCAATCAACTAATTAATAGTGCTTGGATCTTATAAGAAGTTGTCATTCTAGCAAATAGCAGGTTTCACATCAGTGACAGATAAATGATTGAACACATTCTAAATCAACAATCTTCCATACAATGAGCTTTTCAATCAGATTCCAACAGTTATCCCTTTAGAGACTCAATGGAATCCCTTTCTCTATATAGGGGATATAATTTTAAGATCCCTCATGTCCTAGATGTCCAATGAAAAAAACTATGACAGGCAACTGAATAATTACAGGGATGAGGAAAGGATAGAACCCTTGCCTTTAAGAGCTGAGAGTAGCAAGCTAGATGAAGTTCTCAAGGATTGGTTGACATTAACTTATGGAAAGAAGAATCTAGAAGTAAGGCATATGATCTTTGCTACCAAAGCCAAGACTTACGCTGATTATGAGAATTTTCCCTAGTTTGCTTTCCAGAGAGCTATGACTGGTGTAAGGAGTAGATAGGCCAAATTTCTTGAATCGCTTAAAAAGTCAGAATCACACAATCCCATCAACTGGGAAGCAATACTTCACAGGGTTCCAAAATATTTAGAGTTAGGGAAGTAGGCTAGACTAGAATTGTGGTGTCCCCTAACCATGCAGCCTCCAATGCTCTTGTGGCCTTTTTATGACGTTAATGTTGATAGACTTGACAAGCTACAGGAAGATCACAGAAGGGAAGTGTGTGAAAGAACCAGAGGATTTTACTACACCTTCAAGAGCAGTAGGAAAGGAAGGACTGATATTGGAGAGTTCAGGTCATTTACAAGAAAGTGCAGTGCTTGAGGACAAGCATTAGTTCAATAGGGGGTAGATGACTAGGCCAAATATTTCCTTATTTCATGATAGTTTAAAATACTTTGTTGATACTCTATTTTACTTTTATCAAAACATTTGTGGATCTGTGTTTACCGAAACCTATGATAAACCTATGGGTAGATATCGTGCCATCTTTTACTAGTATTATATATATTATGCAATATTTCATATAATTGTCAAAATGTGTGTTCTTATATTTGAATTTAATTTGATACATATTTATTTGCAAACATGTCTATATATTATAACTAACCTATTAGCAATGAAGCTGAAAGATGATTGGAAGAATTCAAAGATGAGCACCGACAACATTTAAGGAGAAGAGAATGCTAAGGAGTAGCCACAATGGAAGAAAGTTGTAACGGTACCAAAGGACATAGCAACGAGTATGGAGGAGCTATGAAGACTTACTGCATTGTCTCCATTTATTCTCATGGTGGGCGGATGCTTTAGACTTTATTGTTCTCGCCTTAAACTATTATTCTTCTTCCCGCCTTGAGTTGTTATTTTCCTTCTTTCTCTCCTGCGGATTTGCAGCTAGGTTATTTACTTTTTTGTTATGGAATAAGTGTCGATCTCCTATATATAGGAATCAACCCAAGTGTGTTAGTTTAGCTAGTTAGAAGAAAGAGTTTATGTGAACAGACTATTAACTTTACATTGAGTTGTGTTTTTACAATTCTATGTGTTATGTAATAAATTTCTGAAATGTAATGAAATAGTTTTTGGCTTATACCTTGTGTTAGTAGTTTAGTGAAGCTAACCAAAGGGGCCCACTTGGAAGGTGGATTAGATTAGGATAGAATAGGTTTATTTCCAAGCATTCTTAGTATTGTAAGTAGAAGTTGTTAGTTCCTTCTTGTAGCATTGCACTTTGTGAATGTTCCTACAGCATATGTGAGAATAGTTGTAGTGAATAAACTGAGTTGGAATATTTGTTAGACTTTCATTATATTTTCAGTATTCATAGAGTTAAGTGTGTTAGTTTCTTGCAGCAATAGTGTAAGTTCTTTTCCTTGCATTTTACTTTCCTACAACATAAGCTTAGTGACTCATTAAGAGACCTAGTGCACATACTATGTCGACCATTTTAGGTATACATCCCTGGGTTGACAAGATTAAATGCACCTCATAGTGGGAAAAATAGTCCTTAGTTTAAATATATTATTCTTAAGCATGGCCCAGAGCATGACTATGATACACCTATTGTGAGGCCGATCAACATTATTTTGTCATTTGTGTTGTGGGGGGTGATAATCAATATTTTTAGTATTTTGTCAGCTACAATATTCTATCATCTCTAAGGTTTGGCATCTATGTTACTATTTTATCAGCTTCGATCTACGAGTGTAAGTATCGGGTATATTGTACTTGGTTTTCTTCTATCATCTTTGAAGTTTTTTCTTAAGTTGATTTATGTATATAAAAAATTACGAAAAAAGTTAATATACAATTTTCTCATAATTAGCTTCTATTTTTTGGGATTTTGTTGAGCTAATCAAGTTGTTTATTGCAACATTGTAGATGGGAGCACTTTAGAAACACCTAACCATGTTTTCTTGTAGGTTTTCTTTAATGTTTTATTTCTTTTGGGAATAAACTTGAATGCTTAATTATTTGTCTTTGAATGAATGTTGTAATTAAAATTCAAAATTAAAACACACTCTGGAATGGATAAAGATAATTCAATCTTGAATTCATAATAAATTGAACAAAACATTTAATTTAGATGGATGTTGTTAAAACACAATCTTGAATGTCATAAGGAATTGACAAACTTTTCATTGGAATGAATGCTTAGAAGTCAAAAAACAATGCTATGATACACATTTCAATTTGGGTTTAAAATGAATTTCATCAAATCTTGAATTCTTAAGGTTCAAAGAACATAGGAATAAACATTTGGATTTAGTGCTTAAAACAAACACTCACTCAATCTTGAATACATAAAGGAATTGACTCTTTCCTTATCAAATTTCTTAGGTTGATGATGCTTAATTTTCTTACATTGGTGAACTCTCAATTTTTATTGTGTTGATGACATTGTCAAGTTGGAAAGAACATTGTATATTTAAACATGGGTGTCTTCAACAATAGATTACAAAATCTAAATCATCAATTGGAAAAGAACAAGTGTCTTTTAAACCCAAGACCACTTATGTATTTACTCCTCTCACACCTTCAGGTGATCTTGAGTGTACAAGAAATAAGTGGCCTTGTTTTACACTTTTTAGGAGGCCTACTTGGGGATTTCATCACCCCTTGGTATGACCTCAACTCTAGGATTCTGACAAAGTATGATTGTCAGGAGGTGAATCAAAAGACACCTCTCTTGGAAGTAAAATCTTGTCACTCTTGGCTAAGCCCCAAAGAACTTTATACCTTTGGGAAGTGAAAGTGGAGATTTGGGTTACCGTCTCCTCCCAACTGTGTGACATTATTTTCTTTCATCTATAGATTTGGGCCTCACATACCTTGTGTATATCAAGGACACCCCTAGCTGAGCTTGTATATCCTAGTCAAAACCTTATAGGATTGTTGGTGTGTTCGATGTTCTAAATGTTCAAAACATCCCCATTTGAATGTGACACACCATCTAATATTTTCTTGTATATATATTTCATTGTATGCTTTGCATGTTATATTTTAGAAAAATCCAAAAACATCATAAAAATTCAAAATCCAAAAACATTTCAAAAATAATAAATAACAAAAAAAAGCTCTTGTTTTCCACATCAAATTCATCACTCTCATGCATCTCTTGTCTTAATCATTCAAATCATTTGTCACAATCTTAATCATCTCTAACCATCCTAATCATTTCCTCATCTTCTTAATCATTCAATCAAATTCCTAATCTTCATCCTAGTCATGATTCGTTATCTACATCAAGATCCAATTCCCTCATTCAATGACTCATCATCATGATTCTTAATCCAATCCCTTGTCAAATTAATTCATTTCTAATCAATTCCTAATTCAATCCATTTACATCTTCATCCAAAATCAATCTTTCTAATTTCATCCATTCAAATATTCTTCTATTTTCAATTTTTCATCAAATCATCTAGTTTGGACATAGGAGCACCATCATAAACCTTGGACTTTAATTCAAATCCAAAATCCACTTGTTTGCAATATCATAAGGTTTTTATTTACATCAAAATTATCTCAAACCTTCATCTGATATCAAATCCAATCCAATCCAATCCAAATCAAATCAAACACAAAGTCCAAAATTGCTCCTAGTCGCAAGTTCATATTTCATCCATCATCAAATCTTTCATCACCCCTCATCTAAGTTCCATGGATAAAAATTGGCTTAACCAAATGGTTGGGGACCTTCAAAGGCAATATGGAGCCACACCTCTAGCACAAACCCCATATCAAATCAATCCTCAAAACTTCATATCTAATTCTAATCCATCTCATGTTCATTATTCTTCTACCTTTGATAAGGAAAATCCACCTCATTATCCTTCAACCACATACAATTTTGTTCATAGCCCACACAATTCCTCAAACAAAAATGGCATTGCCAAAGAAATTGAGGAAATCAAGAATTCTATCTTGAGCCTAGCAAGTTAAAAGCCAAAATCTACCTTTCAAGACATATGTCCTTTTTCCCCATGTTTCCAAGACCATAATCCTCATGTCCCATCAAACCCAAATCATCCATGTAATTCCCCATACTTTGAGGTTAATGTTCAAAAGCATCATCCCAATCCCCTACCCATGCCTCAACCTCCACACAATCCTAATCCTCCAAAATCAACATCATTCCCACCTTGTAATAGGTTTATCTCACTAGAAACCTTGTTTAAGTATAAAAACAAAAATAAAGTGATTCGATCACCCAAAGTCATATGCTCAATTCCATCTCAAGACCTTCCTCCAAAGCATGTCATTATGGATTCCTTTCTCCTCTAGATCCAAGCATTCCCCCTCCCATAATTCCCTTATCCCTCAAAATCCATTTATCCCTCTTAATCCATCTAATGATCCCCTTCCTAATCAAGATCAAGACATTTCATGTACCGCACACATTACTGATTCCATTCCATCTCAAAAGTTAGCATCCATAGATCCTCCACCTCATGAAGATGTTCTTTCTACATAATCCACTAGCTCTCCTCCTTGTCAAGATCAAAATGTTCCATCTCATAATTCCATTCCATCCACTCCATTATATGATTCTATTCCACTAGATGATCCAATTATTCCTTCCATCCCACTACATGATCCTCTTTTAAGTCAAGATCAAAGTATTTCTTCATGTACATTTCATGATCCCAATCCATTTCATGGTCCTATTATCCCTCATGATTCCTGTAGTGATACCAATCCTCCACAAGACCTTTCCATACCTATCAAATCCACTCATGAACCCCCTACACATGGACTCACATCTTGTATTAAAAATGATAAGTATCCCATTGAATAAATAATTTCTCAAGATGTTGTTACACCTTCCACTCTTTCCAAACCTAAAATTCCTCCATCCAAACCTAAATGTTCCCATCATCCATATTCCAAGTCCATTTTGGGCCCTTTTATCCATAATCTATTTCATTCCTCATTTCCATCCATTTTGGATCCTTATGTTCCAAATCCATACCCTTCATCCCTTTCATCCATTTTGGGTCCTTACATACATCCATCTACCATATCCAATCCTTCTACTTCATCCCCTCATGCTCCTGATAAAGATGAACAAAGGCACACATCCTTGAATTCCTTCCAATGTTCACCATACATAATTTCATCCATAAGTTCTCCATACCATTTATCCTCATACACCTATACCATGGCCAATGGAAGCACATTGGATGTCAAAGATAAAGTGAATAAAACCAAATCTCCACAAAAATCCAAGGATCAACATGTCCCCTCTAAAAGACATGTTCAAGAAAAGAAAAATATGATCCAAAAGAAAGAAAAAATCAAAAGGCCACAAAGGCTCAAAATAAAAAAGTGCAAAAATTATGTGGATTCCAAAGCTACTTAATGAAGTAGTAAATCTCAAAGAAAAATTCAAAATGGCATCCAATTTTGCTAATCTAAAGGCTTCCTTCATTCATAAATCCTCAAAACTTCCATTTACCAACTCTATTTTGTGTCCTTATGTACCTAAATACACCATCCTAAATCCATCATTTCTTTCATCCATTTTGGGTCCCTATATCCCAAAATTCAAACTTTCTCCTTCATATCCTCCAAAATTTCCTCATTTCCATCACCCTTCAAGGTGTGTTCCAATGACGATCTTTCCACCTCCTTCATCCTTCTATTCACTATCTTACCAACATCTATGAGAAAATAATAAAAATTCCTTGAAAATAATAAAGAATGATAAAGAAATATCAAGGGATACCATCCATGTATCTAGATGCTCAAGTCCTCCCTTTATTTTCCTATCATGTATCCAAGGTCTTCTAATTCCACTTATCCGTCCATTCACATTTCCTCTTCCACTTGCACTCTACACTAGGGGCAAGCTCCTTCCATATTGCATTGCCTTACATATCTTCCATATTTCCATATATCGTCAATCATCCTTTTCCATCTTGGATCTTGACTATCCTATTCCTTCCATCCATTCATGCTCACTTTCTATATCCCTTTCTCATTATCCACACATTGTCCTACATACTATCACCATCTGTTCACATATTTGACCTTGACATCCTACAAATATCTTGCATACCATAGTCCATGGCATTTTCCTTTCCTCTATCATCCATCCATACTCCTACATACTTCCATTCTCCTTTCATATGTCTTTGGTCTTGGTTAACCCAACCATTTCATGTCCAACATTTCATCCATACTCTTCATATCATTATCCCTATTTCCTAACCTCCCTCACATATCCCTTATTCATTGCACTTTTAGACCTATGCTCATGATCAATACTAGAGGCACAACAACAAAATGTTCATACATGCTTTGGAAATAAACATTCCTTCCCTTCTTCAATACAATAGCCTTTGCACCATCTTTCCATTTCCATGCATCCTTTCCCACCATATTTCCTTCCATTTTCCCATCCTTGGTATGGGGCATTTTAACTCATTTGAAACATGGTCCTTGGCTCCCCATTTTCCGATACCATATCCTTTTGTCCCCCATATTCTTTCACCATTCAGATATCTGAACCCTTCCCATCCATTTTCCATTCCTTGGTTCTCCCTTGTTATTGGTTCTAATCTATTCCACCTTCCATCAATTTTTACTTCTTCTAATTTAATTTGATCAATTCATTTATCCTCTAATCTAATCAAATTCCCTTCTTCCACTCATTTCATACAAATCAATTTCCATCCTATATTTTTTTTTCTTCTAACACAATCTTATCAACATCATTCAGCTCAGGCAATCACATTCTTCCTTCATCCATCATCTTGTCCAAACTCTTCTATTCATGATCTAATCCTATGACATTGAGCTTCTACTCATCAAATTGAGCTTATCACAATAGCGATTACAAACAAACTTACACAAATTCACATAGAGACTAAATGATTTGAGAACCTTGTTCCTTTCACACAATCGCCAACGAACAATCACAAACATTTCAATACAATTCAATCAAACAATCAATTTTCACCTTACAAGATGTATCCTTCCTACATAGGCTTAGCAAAAAATTTCACTATCAGAATTAGGTTCATGGCAAGAACTTTGGATTGAATGACTACTTGGTCATGAGGTCTTTTTGTTGATTTTATCTTTGTGTATCAGTGATAGACTTCTCAAGTGTGCCTCAATCTTCAATATCTTGGTATAATTTGAATGAATTAACCTAATTACATGGGTCCTTTTGTGATATGATCTATTTTCATGATTCTTTAGGACATCTCTATCAGTTTTTGAGTTATGGTTATGCATTTCTCACTAGGGTAATGAGTTAGCACACTTTCCACCAAGACCCTTGAAAAGAATTTGGGTGTGCCTAGACCTTTCTAGTGCATATATGTCATTTGTTCCATCATGACTATGAAAACTACATCTATTGTCCTAAGGTCTCTATTTTGTGGAGAGCCTAGTCCATGCAAAGGAATCTTGTCATCTATGCCACTATAGCATTTAATGCATAAATCCTCTTGCAATATCAAACTAGGGTGTGCTCTCCCTGATGAACACAACTGAATCTCATGCATTCATGTAGTTAGGATGCATTTAGATTAATCATTATCCAATTCACCCTACTTAATTCCAATCTTACCAACAAGTCATGAAAGGCCTTCTTTTAATCCTGTTTCTTTCCGTATTCCAACCTGTATCTATTTTCAAGAAAATGGGGCAAAATAATTTCCTCTTTCACCCCATTTCCTTGAGGGGGAACCCTCCTCCATTTTCATCGCTATGACGCAACTCCTAGGATTCCTTTCCTCATTGGGGCAACCTATAATTGCTTTTCTTTGATATAATGTCATCCCAACATCACATCAAAGAGGGGCAAAATGTAGACGCTTAAAATTGTCCTAAAAACTATATTAATTAATTTAATATCTCACTTGACACTATAATTAATTATTAATTAATTAATTATATTTGTCATGTTCCTTTACTTATTTAATTAAATTTATTTAATTAAATAGATTCACTTTCCTAATGTATTTAAATTTAATTTAAATGCATTCCCTCTAATGTGTTAAATTTATTTAATACATAGTGCTCCATAAATCCTCTTTTAAGTAAATCTCAATTTATTTAATTCCCTCCACTTTATTAAATTCTTTAGTTCTATGATTAAGTTAAATCCTATTTAATTTAATCCTAATCCCATCCTAAAACCTAGTCTACACCCATCACTCTCATCCTTCTAAGCCTACCCATTGATTAATCACACTTAACTAATCCTAAACACCTTTCTAAACACATGTCCCTAAGTATTTGCTCACACATGTGTGAGCAACTCAAGATCCAATAAAGCTTCCATTTTATTAATTTATTCAAAACTGTCTTACACTCTTATACACTTTTCCCCCTTTCCTTTCTCCAAGGTTTCTCACACATGTGTGAGCAAACCTAGAGCCATCACTTTCACTAAAAAGGTTACTATTGACTTTTGCATGGCTTGTCCCCTTAGCCCATGTGTCTCCCTTGTGGCACCTATGTGGATGCCACATAGATGCCACCTCCCCAAAGCCTCTCTTAAACCTATAAATAGAGCCATTGTCTCAAAAATTTCACATCTCCCTCATTTGCATTATCATCATGCTAACTTATAGAGTTAGAGCTTTCATAGTGATTTTTATGCATTGTTACTAACCTTTTGGTAGATGTTAGATTTCTTGCTTTTATGCTTGCATATTTCATAATAGATTATTGTTACTAGTTTGCTTCTTTGCATTTCCATTTCACATCCTAGAATCCTTTGAGATTGGCTCACTCATAGCCATTTCTTAAAGGTATTCTTCACTCATTTAGTTTAGATTCACATACTCCATATTGCATTTTCATTACATGTGGATTCAATAGTTGTGTTTGGGAGAGCACATCAACATCCCTCACACTTGAGCACACCAACAAGGCCTCTTATGGGTGCTCTTGTTGAGTTGCTTTTAGGTTGCATAAGGATTTTAATTTTCAGCTACATAAGTTGTTAAACTCAAGATTGTTTTAGTTGTATTTCAATTTATTTTCAATCTTTTATATGCTCATGTAAAACTAATGTTTTCTTGTTTACACATGCTCCTGACATATTGGAATTTTCCTGCATACATATCTACTTCATCAACATTTGGGGTTAGTTCTCTTCTTTTCTTTCTACCTCTTGCGTCAACCAAATACAAAAAGTAAGGATTGATCCAACATTATCAATATCACCTATCCCAATACATGAATAGATACATGTGGAAGAGTCATAGAGTTAGAAGGAGTAGGAATAGATGGTATTTCCATTATTGAATTTATGATACTATCCTTCATAATTTGTTGGTATACCACATTAGGGTCCTATTCAACCTCATTTTTTTGCAAGGATACCTTTTTCATCCAATTAACATATGATTTTCATCTTAACTCAGTTTTTATCAGGTTGTTCCTCATCTCCACCATTTTCTGTATCCTTTTTTACTAGGATAGAAACTACATTCACATTTTTCACCATGGAGGTAATAGAAACTCTCCTTGGGTTTAAGTACTAGTATATTTTTTCCATTAGAAGGCACATCCTTCCTTCTCCACTTTCATTTGATCCAGTCAATTGTTCTTTAAGTACAAAGATTAGTTGAGTTGCTAAGTCAAGGACTTCTTCCTTAATCAAATCTACTTCAAGAAGGTTCTTGTCCTTTAATTTATGAAATTCAGGATCAATGAGAATTTTATCCTCTTGTTCTTTAACAGGGATGCCCAAGTTGATTCCAAAAGAACCAATTTGTTATATAGAGATTATTGTGAAATTCCTTTTAAACACCTTTTCCACATTTATAAAGTTTTCCCACAAATCCTCCAGGGTAGGTTTACGGACATAAGTTTGATATTTATACAAGTTTATCCTTGAAAATCCCTTACCATCACATTAAGATCTTTTAGGTAGCATTTTAATTGATAACCCTCCAAAATATTTTCAACCCCTTGGGTAGTAGTTGGATTTTTGCATGACTAAAGGGTCATGGAAATAGGGAAACTGGGGCCTTTCTTCCCCATACTAGAGTATCTAATGTTGACCACAATCATTTTTTGACACACTTCTAAAAAAAAAAGGAGGTTCAAAGGGTATATGGGAAGCCACAAATGTTCCTTTTCAAAGCCCCATATCCTTGAGTAGGTAAACTATCTAAATTGAGTAAAGATACTTTTGAACCCTAACACAAAGTTGGAAGCTTCTTGGGACAATCTCATATTAGGTTGGCCTTCCAACTCTCTAACTAATTTTACGAAGAACACATCATTCACTAGAACATAGTCCTAGCTTCCCCACTTCATAGTGATTTGGAGAAACATTTTATAAATAGGATCCCAAATAGAATGTGTTTGTTGAGAAGTTAGATCTTCCCAAAAGTTTATATTGTTGGAAATAATAAATACTAACCCAAAGGAGAAATTAAACATCATACTATCAGAGAATTCCTTTAGTTTCTTATTAAGGTGATTACCCATGAGACTGGCCCAATGTATGAAATACATCTTCTTATGGATGATTAAAATAAATTTACACATCCAAAACTCAAAAACCTTAGAACCAGAGTTTCCCACCCCCCTATGTAACAAAGTAATTATGTTTGCAATGGGTTCCTTGAAAGGAGACTTTTTAATTTACTAGGAACTTGAGACTTACCTCTCTTTATTGATTTGAGCCAAGATTTTGCAATGTTGTTGAGAAATAATTCCTTGTGTTCCTTGAAATAATCATTCCCAACCTCCATAGAAATCCTACCCATCACTCTATCACTAAGAATGCTTAAATCTTGGAAAATTATTTCAAAGCTGATTTTTTCTATGACATTTTTGTCAGTCATCTAGATTTCTCACTCTATAAGATCATAAAATTTCACATGTCACTACTAATTTAGGGTATTTCATGTCAAAGGTGTAATACTCCTCATTTACTATCATTGTAGACTTTATTGTTAAACTTCCATCTGACTCTTGTGTGGACATGTTATTCATTAACTGATATTTGAAATGTTATACGTTATTATGTAGGATAATTGATTATATCACATAACAATAGTTACTTACTTGTAATGATGATGCTTTAATTTCTCTTAATTAGTGAATGTAACTACCTTCATAACAATGTCATATTATTTGTCTTCAAATTATATTTACTTTATCTTCATGATGATGAGTTGCTTATGTTAGGATATGATGATATTTATAGTCATGCTTTATTAATTATATTACCCCATACTTGCATGTGTATGATGTGTGTGTTTATTTTACATTTCTGTTGGGTGTGCTTGATGTGGTTAAGGGAGGGAGTCGTAGTCACCTGCAAGTTGGGATCTACATGATATACCACTCCACACCATTGCCTATTTACCTTAGATATATATGCACATGTACATGCTCATCTTTTATGTAGATTGTAGGTATCAAGCATCAACTTCCTTGAATTGTCAAGCTAAGTGTGTCCTATCACAATAACTCAATGGTAAGAATGGGGAGATAATGTTCAGGCCCAATCCTAGCCAAAGCCTATTTACTTCTCTTCAAAAGGACATTTATCTGACTACCTTCCCTTTTTAAACCCATGAGTTTTTCATTTTCTGTGTTGTTTGATTTTGAGTTTGGCCGATTTTGCTTATGTTGATTTTATGTGGGTTTGACTATGTGATTTGTTTGTTAAATGATTTAATTAAGATGCTTGGATTAATTATATGATATTAGAACTAGTAAATATTAATTGATTAAAAGGGATATATTAAAGTATGATGATATTTAATTAATTGAGAAATTAATTAATATATATTTTAATTTGATTTAAAGACTTAATTTAAAAGTCTAATTTAGAAAAAAGAAAACAAATAAAATAAAAAGAGAATTAAAATATTGAAGAGTAAATATTGATTTATTATAATTATTTTATTAATAATTATAAAATTAGAGTTTCACTTAAGTAGTGGACTTTAATTATTATTATTAATTAAAATAATAAATTGTGATTCTAAAAGTGTCATGCAAAATAAATAAATTGGAGAATTTAAGAAAGAAAATAATATTTAAAATTAACAATGCTTTGAGTGTGTATAAAAAGATTTATTAAACTAAGTTATTTAATATTTAATTAAAAGTAAGTGACTTTGTATTCAATTAAAAAATAGGAAACCCTAGTTAGGGTTTTGGCTCTTTATTAGAGGTTTTTTGGTCATTTTAGAGATAGATAGGTTTTAGGAAAGTAATTATGGGGAGAAAAGTAATAGAATCTATTAAAAGCTTGGGAGAATTTTGAATAACCTATTTTGGGCTAGTGTTATTTTGGAAATTTTGTTGGAAGATTTGAGATAGGGTTTCAAAACCTAGTGTTGGAAACTACAATTGGAAACATTGTTATGTTGTCATTGATGTCAACCTATTGGTGAGATAATTTGCTATCTGATCTGAGTGTCATGTCTATTTGATTGATGAAGAGGATTTGAAGTTGTTCATAACAAAATTATTTAGAGGATAGGTTGAGTTATGAAGAGGAAATCATAAATGGATGCTTGATTAGTTTGACTTTGACAAGATAAAGTGATTGTTTAAATTATGTTACAAGTGGAGAAGATAGTAATGCTCAAGCTTTGAAAGTGTGAACAAAGACAAATCAAATACATAGGCTTGATTGAGCAATAGAACAGATGATATGAGAACTTGAAGTATATGTTGAGTGATGCTAGTGTCGAGCGAGCTATAGAATGATAAGATCTAAAGTTGATTAAGTGTGTGTTTATTCAATTGGTAAATCTAGACCTTGGATAATTGATTCACCCCCCCTCTTAGTTATTTTAAACATTCTAACAATTGGTATCAAGGCATTGGTGCTTACAGAGAAATTTGAAGCTACTCAAAGCAAAGGATCATGATGAACAAAAAGGAGGTATCAAAGTTGAACAACAAGAATTTTCTTGCATGGAAAATGTTGATGAGGCTACATATAGCTGGTATTGGTGATGTTGCACTAGAGTTTCTAGATAATGCATATGTGAATATAACAATAGTCCCTCTAATAGCTCAACATGTAATGCCTATCCCTAGTTTTCTTTTCAGGTTATTTTGTCAGATTCTTTTAGGCCAATTTTATGATTATGTTTTATAATCATCGGTACTTGGTTACTAGATTTGATTTCATGTTATTTCATACTCAGTTGATTTATGTGATGAATTACTTAGTTATTTCATGTGTTTGGAATTATTTCTATGATGATGCATGTATGTTCATATAGTGATTTCAGTTATCTAATGATGATTAGTTATATAAATGATTTATATGCAGTTCTTTGGTTACCCCATACTTGCATGTGTGTGGTGTATTTGTATGTTTTTCTTTATGTTTGGTGTTTTTGATGTGGTTGAGGGAGGGATTCGTAGTCACCTACTAGTTAGGATCGACATGATGCACCACTCCCAACCATTGCCTATTTAGTTTAGATTATATGTGTATATACATGCTCAAATTTTATGCAGATTGTAGGTACTGAGCATTGAATTACCTGATTTGCCAGGATGAGTGTGCCCTATCGTAGTATCTCAATGGTAAAAAGGGTGAGATAATTCTTGAGTCAAAATTCTAACCTTAAGCCAATTTTCCTAGAAAGTAGGACAAGTATCTAAGTTTTATCCTTCCGAATTCGTCAAGTGACATGAATTCGTGATTTTGACCCTAGAGTTTGAATCTGTGTTATCTTTATAATGGATTTTCATATTTAGTCTTGCGATTCTGTTGTAATTTTCTATTATGAGTCAATCAAATTAAAAGATAATTTAATGATTTAATTTAATAAAATAATAATAAAGAAAATTTAATATTTAATTATATTTAATTAATTGAGAAATTTATTAAATAAAAGAATTAAATTTAAAATATTTTATTAAAGTTCTAATTTTGGTGTATTTATATTTATTTAATTTAATAATAATTTATTTAGGAGTTTTATTTTAATAATAAACTCTAAATAATATTATTAGTTGAATTAATAAATATATTATTAAAAACATCTTGTGAATTAATAAAAGAGAGAAAGGAATTGATTTAATAAAGTTATTTTAATTATATTGAAAAAGGTTGCACATGAAATCAAAATATAATAAAATAATAAAAGAAAAAGGGTTTCGTGTGATTGCAAAATTGAAGCCCTAATTTGGGGAACGCTATATATTAAGAAATAAGAGATCATTTCTCCATAGACAGGTTTGGAGGAGCCAATTTCTGAGAAGAAGGTTTCAAAAGAAAAGGAAATTGCTTGCAAGTTTTGTGCATTCAGTTGTTTAACATCAAATCCAGGTAGGATCTTGTGAGTTTTGCATAGTAGTTTCTTCTATTGAATTTCCTATCTCCTTCGTGTTTGAATAAAATTGTTTTTAGAATTCAATTGGGTTGAAACCCTTGTATGCAAATTTATCATTCTTTGATTGAGAAATATCTCTATATGAATTGAAAATTAGAAACCCTCATTTTGTAAATTTTAGAGAATTGTATTTTGATTTGGGTAGGGTTTGGAAAAGAAATCAAAATTTGATTAATTGTTCATGTTTTCCCTATCAGATCTATTTCATAAATTTATCAAAAAAATATGTTAATAAAAATTACAACAGTAAAATATTTATTATGATAATTTTTATCACATACATTATTAGTGAAAATTGTGATTTTGTGTTTGTTGAAGGGGGAGGGTTTTATGTTTTTTTTTAAATTTAAAAAATATATAAATAATAATAATAATAATATGTTTTTGGGTGGCCGAGGGCCACCACCCCACCCCCCTTTCCTCCTACCTCTCCACTGCAAGTGACAGTTATGGCTGCACATGGCAGGCCTATAGCAGGTCTGTCACAACACCCATGTTAGCCTATGGGCTTTAAAATAGAAATGGGATAAGTTTAGTTATTTTTTAAATTTTGTTTTTATTAATTTTTTTAAATAATTTTAATTTATGTTAGTTTTAATATATGTTATTTAAATATATTTAAATGTTAATATTTATTAAATATTAAATGTTATTAATATAATAATTATTATTATTGTTAATTATTTTATTATTAATTTAATATTAAGTTATTTTATTAATAAATCAATAATTATTATCTTTAGTAATTTAATGATTATTGTTTATTTTAATCATTTTTTAAAATTAAAGATTTTATTGTTAAAATATATTTGGAAAGTAAAATTGATAATTACAAATTGGGGAAATGGATTTCTTTAATAGAAATAGGGTTTTGCTTGATGGTTCAATTTTATATGAAGATGATTTGTTTTACTGGGGGAATTTTATTAAATATTTTGATAATTTGAAAGCCTTAGAAATTTTGATACCTAGGAAATGAAAATTGAAACCCTAGTTGTATATCGAATCTTTGTATTTTGAAAATGAATTGAACTATGAAAATAGTGGTTAAAATTCTAATGAGATGTTTGTTGTTTTTCATGTTGGGGTTTCAGGACTGACTTAGTACTCTAACCAATCAGGATGTTTACCAAAGGCTTGGGGGTGTTCGTTCTGTGATGATGTTTCCTATACGATCTTTTATACCTAACCATGGTGATGTGTCATGTGTTTTCTATGATGAGTTTTGATCAGTGCTTGTTAGTGCTTTCCAATTGCTTGTATAGAACTAAGGTGATAATTGTGACTTTCTTGTTGTAACCTTTGAGTTTTCAACCAGTTATCTTCTGGTGCTTTCTAGTTGCTTGTATAGGATTGAGGTGATTATTGTGATTTATCTTGTGGTGCTTTCCATTTGCTTACATATGACTGAGGTGAATGTTATGATTTTTTCTTAGTGGCTTTCTAATTGCTTGTAAAGGATTGAGGTGATTACTATGTTTTAGCTATAGGTGCTTTTAAGTCACTTGTAAAGGACTGAGGTGAAATTGTGATTTTATGAGTTATACTTTTATGAACCTAGGGTAGGTAATCTATGTGTACGTTGGGAAGTGGCTTGCAATGGAGGTCGAAGCCCTAACCGGCTTCCTAGGTAACCCATTATAAGTTGTTTTAATAAATGATAATATTTCATTAAATGGGTTTTAAAATGAATGAATAAGAGTCTGTGTTTTCCTAGCCGATGCCTTGAGTGCTAGTATAAGCTAGGATGGGAGTAGAGAGGATGTTTGGTTGTGACCTTGCTTCATTAGTATGTCTTGTCTGTACGAAAGGATACTGGTGCCACATAGAGACACTAGGAGGTCAAAGTCTAGAGAAGCTGCCAGGGTAAGCTTAGAGTTGGCTCATGTGATGACACTTGCCCACTTACATAGTAGATTTCCTACATGGCATTTTTACCTTTGGGATTAGATGATACTTGTGTCTTGGTACCTTTGAGATAGATTGCTATCAAGATTTCCTTGACCCAAATGTTGGTTATGACTTATGGATTGATATTTGTTTGGGACTTGAGATTATCTCCTAAGCATGGTGGGAGCGAGCCATTTAGGTTCCATGAGGTTAGGTGGTAGTGCATTTTTCTTATACCATTAAGATCTGACTGTTAGATGTCATTTTTGGATGTACCTATGCAGTTAATCCTTTCTATCTAATCTTATATTTATGTTGGATGTATATTCTTTTGTATTGTATTTGTTTATCAAAGATCTTATGAGTTGATTTATTTTATTTATGATGTATATTCTTTGAGCTTTTCATACCATTTCACTTGTAAAATGGATGATTATGCATTTTGTTTATGCCAAGTGGCATTCGATATGATTGTATATTATTTAAATGGATTCATACTTGTAGTTATTCTTTGATGGTGGATTTGTTATATATTGGGTTTAGTATTAATTAAACTTAAATGTGATTCAGTGTCATGGAACCCTTAAGAGATGTAATCTATTTATAATGGTTGTATGTATGTGAGTTATTGCTTTCACTATTTTATCTCATATTATTTATTATCTTTGAGAAAAGTAAAAAATGTTCAAAAAGCTTAGTGAAACTTTAGGTTAATTTCTTTTGTGTTCCCTGGCGGGGAGTTACACAAAAACTGAAAGAAAAGCAAGAACACAATTAGGCAATGTCAGAGATTGCTTCAACCCTAAGCTATCTTGAGTTTGATGACATAAAAGAATGCAAGAATGCAAAAGAAATATGGGATAAACTAAATACCATATATGGAGGAGATCATAATATCTTGAGAGGAAAGTTTGATGAAATGAGAATGATAGAAGGTGAGAACATAGTTTAGTACTATGCAATAATCAAAGAGGTTTTCAATGCTATTCGAGGTGTCAATGGAAAGATTAAGGATGAAATAGTAATCAACAAGGTATTGAGAACTCTACTTGCTATATATGCAATTAGGGTTTCTGCAATACAAGGACTAAGATGTACACTAGGTAATGACCTAACTTTGGAAGGTGTAATTCGTAGGCTTACAATTTTTTTGAGATGTCTAATTTTGATAATTATACTCCTTCTACTATTGAATCTTCTTTTAAATCAGAACTAGTTCTTAGCAAGAAAGGAAAAGGAAAACATGTGAAAAGTGATACTAATACTTATGATGATAAACTTGATGAACTTGAGGCACTAATGGCTAGAAGACTTGGAAGAGGCAAAGGAAAATACAAAGTTAAACTTTCTATAAAAAAAATTTCATATAACAAAGTTGGTCATATTGTTGCAAGATATCCTGACAAAAAAGACAAGGATGAGAGAAAGGAAAGCAAGTACAAAGGAAGAAGAGATAACTGAGACAATAAGAAGAACAAGGACTACAAAGACAATGGTAAGAAATATTTTATATTGTTGAAGAAGAAACAGATAATCATTTTGAAAGTAATGAGGAAGAAGTAGTCTATATTTTTATGAAAGAAGATTGTAATGAAGATGAAAAAACTGCATTGATCTCTTATGTGAATAAAACTAATGGATGGATAATTGATAGTGGTTTTTCTAATTGCATGACTAGTGATATAAGTAAATTTGAGAACATTGGACCATAGAAGGGTAGTTGGGTTAAATTTGGTAATGATGTTCTATGTCTTGTGAAAGGTAAAGGATCAATACAACTGATTAATAAGATCAAATGTGACAATGTTTATTGGGTTGAAGGACTTAACTATAACCTATTGAGTATTTCATAGTTAAAAAAATCAGGTTATACACTTGAATTCCATTACAAAAAGGCCAAAATATTTGATGTTGATGATAAACTAATTAGAAGTGGTGATCAAATAAGAGGTGATTTTTTCTATCTAGATTTATCTGATGAGACATGTTTGTTTACATAACATGAAGATATTTGGTTATGGCACAAGAGGTTATGTCATGTAAATTTTGACAATTTGGTTAGCATTAGTAAAATGAAAAGAGTAAGAGGTTTGCCAAAATAGAAGAAACCTGATAATGTTATGTGTAAATAATGTCAATTGGGGAAAATTACAAAGTCTAGTTTCAAGAGAAAGACATACTCATCAAATGATATTTTGGAATTAGTTCATACTGACCTATGTGGACCTATTGATGTTCAAAGCTATTATGGAGACAAATATTTCATTCTATTTGTTGCTGACTACTCTAGAATGATGAATTTGATGTTTCTTAAAGAAAAATATGATACTTTTTAGTTATTTAAGTGGTATTTGTCTAGAGTTGAAAAGGAGATAGGGAAGACTCTCAAATGCTTGAGATCTTATAGAGGTTGTGAATTCATTTCCAATGATTTAACATATTATACAAAGACAGAGGAATCAAAAGATAGGTGTCAACACCTAGGACCCCTCCTCAACATGGAATAGCTAAAAGAAGAAATAGATCAATTATGGAGTGTGCTAGAACATTGATGATGGAGAAAAATGTGTCACAGAAATACTAGAGAGAAGTTGTAAGTACAATTGTTTATACTCTAAACAAAGTGCAAGTCAAGAAAGGTACAAATGCTACACCTTTTGAATTATGGTATGGATATGCACCTAATGTTAAGTATTTCAAATTTTTTGGAAGAAAATGTTACATACTAAAAGATAATAGAAATGGAAAACTTGATGCTAAAAGTGATGAAGGCATATTCTTAGGTTATTCCACTAAGAGAAAAGCTTATAAGTGTTTGAACTCTAACACTAAAAAAGTTGTGGAAAGTGCAAATATAAAAGTTGATGAATATACAGAAAAGAATGAAGTTGATCCCAAGACAGAACCTGAAGACTACAATTCATTCATCTTTGTGAATGATAGTGCTTCTAGCACCCCACTAGAACAAGATAAAAAAGTTGCAGATCTACATCAGACTAGGAATGTTGACTTGCAATAGCCAATTGCTGAGAAGCAAACTGTGAGTTTCTAGCAATAGGGAAATGATGTTGAGTTATAGATAGATGAAGCTGAAGATGAGGAAGGCAATGTCGAGTGTGCAGAATGTGAACCAGAACCTAAACAAGAGAGAGATAATGAGCTTGAGATCATTTTTTAAGATGAACCTGTTGAAGAACAAAGAAGAAAAGAGCATTTGCTAGAAAAATATGTGAGAAGACATCATGCACCTCAACAAATCATTGGAGACAAAAAAAATGGTGTTATAACAAGGAAAAGACTTAGAAGTGATAAATGCTTACTTTGTGAGTTTGAGCCCAAATCTATAAGATATGCTTTGGAGAATGAGGATTGGATACAAGAAATGAATGAAGAAATTGAGCAGATTGAAAAGAACAAAACATGGACACTGGTACCCAGACCTAAAGATAAAGATGTTATTGGAAAAAAGTGGGTATTTGAGAACAAGCTGAATGAAAATGGTGAGGTCACAAGGAACAAGGCTAGAATGGTATGCAAAGGATATGCACAAGAAGCTGTTGATTATGGGAAAAAAATTCCACTATAGAAAGCCTAGAAGGAGTTGGAACACTACTTGTATATTCTTCTTAGAAAGGATTTAAGGTATATCAAATGGATGTAAAATCTACATTTCTAAATGGGATACTAAAGAAGTATTCATAAAGCATCGTGAAGGATTGGTGGATCCTAGCAAGAAAAATATGGTGTGTAAGCTACACAAAGATTTATATGGTTTGAAACAAGCTCCTAGAGCATGGGATGAAAGACTACATAACTACTTGGTGAAGATTGGTTTTGTAAGAATAAATGATAACTATAGACACCTAAAAATCCTTTAGAAAATAAAATATTTTTATTTTCTGAAAAAAATTCCTGATGACATCATCATTTATTAATTAATTATTTATTTAATTAATTTATTTATTTTTATGCCATTAAATCCCTTTATCTTAATTAAAAATATTTAAATAAGGAATCACTCCCAAAAATGTTTAAATCTTATTTAAACATTATTTCCTTATTTATTAATTATTTAATTAATAAATTGACCAAAAAATCCAAAATAAATAAAAATTTTATTTTTTGCCCAAAACTTGGCCAATTTCCTTAAGACCACTAACCTCTTCCAAAATCTTCTAATCCTTCTTTAATTTTGATTAAAGGCTAATCCCATCATTTCCTACCCCTAATCCCAACTGAAAATATTTAATTAAGATTAAATATTAATCCTCATGTTTATTAGAAAAGTTTTAATAAATATCTCCTCAACCCAAACCCTCAAAATAAATAAAACTTTATTTATTTCTTAAAAATCTAATTTATCCTCATCCTAAGAAGTTCTAGACTCTTCTAAAAAGTCTTCATCCTCATTCTAGGAAGTTCTAGACTATTCTAGAAAGTCTTTATCCTCATCCAAAGTCTAGACTCTTCTAGAAGATGTCTTTAAACCTAATCCTAATCCCCTCCTAACCTTGTCACATTCCCTAAATATGGGTTAAGACTTACTAACCCAAGCCAAAGTTAACAAATATCTCCTCCTTCACCCACCCTCATTAAATCTCATCCACTTGCCTATCCCTAAGCTAATCCTAAACCATCCTAATCCATCCTCTAATCATTTGCACAATCGTAAGCAAGCTTAAAACCTTCCTAATCAAGCCCAAGTCAAAATTCCTCTCATCTCCCTCAAAATATCCCAACCATAAAACTTTATGAAGCCCAATAGGCCATAAATGACTCTTCCAAGCCCTTTCATTGCTCTTACAAGCCATTATGAGGGTCTTTATGAAGATTTTATCCCTTGAGCCTCTTTTGTTGACTCATCCTTCCCCTTTCCTCCATCCTCTCACCCTGTGACATGTGTCACTCCCTGATTAGCTTTAAGGAAGCACAATCCATGTGCTCTCCTCTCATGCAATATGAGCCCTCCATGAGCTTTTCCCCATCCTTGCATCTTAGCCCTCAATCCCTCAAGCCTCTTGCCTATAAATTGGATCCTTCCCCTTCGCAAAAGAACACAATCCATGAAGTAAAGTCATAATGTCATTTTAAGAAGCCATTTTACATCAAAACCATACACTCACACCCAAATTCTAACTCCATTTGAAGCCCTTTTTGAAGCATAAGCTTGAGCATACATCCTATCTATTTAGACAAAGCCACTCAACAAGAGAGCTTCTTATTGAGAGAGCCCATTAATGACTCATATTCTCAATTGAGAGCTCATCTTAGTCTATCTTGAAGTTTATGAATTTTTTTTAGTTTGTAGAAGCTTTATTTAAATTTGGTTTCTATTAGCATACTAACATTGCTCATATACATTTTGGCATGCTCGGTGGGACCCCACATGGGTCATCTTCATTAGCTTTTTTAGTCAAGTTTTTTATGTCATTTGCTAATTTTGGCTAATTTTTCTTATTTTTGTGATTGGTAGGATTGTATAAATTGGTTTTGTAGGTCCAGATGAGCATGAAGAAGACAAAGGAACTCATAGTCTATCTCATAGTGTTTGCAGATTTTTCAAGCTTATAGGTGGACAAAGCACTTGGAATTCTTCTTCCTCTTCTTGTCTATATTCTTCTTATTCCATCTACTTCTTCTTCTTCTTCTTGTGGGAGATCTTGGCCATTTTTTTTTTAAGGAAGCAAAATCATACACACTTCTTTTTAGTGCTTAAAATAAACTCCCAAATCATACTTAAATCCATTAAAATTTTAAAATTTGAAAAAAAAAAAATCTTTTAACAAGTGAAACTAAACCAATCCAATCATTTGCATCCTTGCAACATCAAGGTTTTAGATGGATTCATGCAAAGTTAGGAACACTTCATTTTTGGAAATTTAAAAATAATTTCAAGTTTCCATTTCAAAAGGTTCAAAATCAACACTAAGTGCACACTAAAATCTAAATCAAACTCAAAGCATCAATCAAGGATAAAATGAAACTCATTTGCAAATATTTTTAAGTTCTTTTAAAAATATCATGAAAACTAAGAGTTCTAAATGGTTGCCAAAATTGTCTTAAAAGCTTTGTTATTTGTTCCAAAAAAATGTCTTGTTGCAAAATTTTGAATGTTTCTTAGGTTTTACATGCATCAAAATAATCTAGGAATATCATTTTTGGGCTTAAAACATGCAAACTAGAACACAAAATCTTGAATGAAAACCAATGTCCAATGAGTCATTTTCACTTTTGAGTCCAAAATAATCTTGAATGATCTAAGGTTAAAACAAAGCACTTCAAAGTTCTTAAAACAACACACAAAATCTCAATCTTGAATGCTCAAAGCAAAAAACTTGAATGTTTAACCACTTCTCTTTGAATGCATGTTGCTAAAATCACTCTTGAGTGCCATGGATTAAAATCAAGTTTTTTTTTTTTATGAATGCATGATTAAAACAACAAATCCAATCTTGAATGCAAAAGGTCAATTAATCATTACAATATCTCACACTTCATCTTTTGGGGCATAAAAAGAATCTACATTTTAGAAACTTTCTAAGTTATAAAAACAAATAAAGACACTTTGAGTGAATTTGTTGTTGGATTCACCCTCTTTAATCACCCATCAATCTAACCATTGGTTGCAATATCAATGCCATATATGGGGATGGGTCTACCTAAGAAGGTGTTAAGTGCTCCACAAAAATCAAATTCCACTCACTTGAGTTTTTATTGGTTTTTCCAAGATAGAAATTTTTTTTAATGCACATTAGTCTCGCTAACACTTCATTTGGGCATAAAAATTGAACAAATCTTGACGTGGAGGGCCTTCGGGTGCACGCTTGAAACCGAGTTTTACACATCTTTATTTTGGGCTTAAAACAAACTCACACTCAATCTTGAATGCCTTAAAGAAAAATCAATTGATACTTGATGTGGATGGCCTCCGAGTGCGCGGGTTTACTTTTATTGACCCTAAATCGTCTTGGTGTATTCATTCTTTGATCGATTTTACTTTTGTTAATGCTTCAAGTTGGAATTGAACATTTGCATCCTAAACATGTGTGTTCGCAAGGTCTAGATCAAAAAAACTTAAGCGTTAGTTGGAAAAGAATTCTATCTTTAAGCCCAAGACCATCCAAGTCTTCTCTCCCCTTGTCGTCTTTCGAGGCCATCTTGGTTGCACAAGATTAGGATCCAAAGTCTTGTTTAAGTTTTAGGAGGCCTACTTAGGGATTTCATCAACCCTTGGGATGACCTCAACTCCAGCGTTCTGGTGGAGTATAAAGATCGAGAGGTGAATCCAAAGACACGTCTCTTGGGATCAAGATTTTGTCACTCAAGCTAAGCCTCAAGGAACTTTATACCCTTGAGAAGTGAAAGAGGAGAAGTGGGTTACCGCTCCTCTCGGCTGTGTGACATCTTTTTGTTTTCATCTACGGATTTGGGCCTCACGTACCTTGGGCATATCGAGGGCTCCCTAGCTAAATCAATTGTTAGCCTTGTAGACAACCATCTAGGGTGTTAATGTGTTTGAAGTGACTGATCGAAACATTTGTAAAACATACACACTCTTTGGCACAAGTATCACATTCTGAGAATCAAAATCTTCTATCTGGTTGTTCCTATCTATTGCTTGATTTTTTACTTGTTGAATGAATGTTTGCCAAATTTGGTCAATCCTAGCTTAGGGCATACTTAGCGTAGTCACTGCCTATTCCAGAAGTTGAACGAGTTGAAGCAAAACAACCAAAATATCTCTAAGCCAAGCAGATTCAAGAATTTATGTCAAAACAACCCAAACCCAAAAAGAAGTTTCACAAAGCCAAACTCAAGCCATCTTAGGCATACCAAGAAATTACAGCTAAGAAAAAGGAAGTAACACCAAGCCTTCGAATTGCCAAATTCCACAAAGCAGAAGAAAAAGCTGCTGACGAAGCAGTTCAAGATGCCTAGTTAGATCACACTATCAAATTTAGCAAGCATCCAGGAGTTAACCCTACTTATGCCTTACCAACTAGGCATGATTTCTATGATTAGGCCCCCTTATTCCTCCACATCTTCTTGCATAAGCTCCACTTTAGAGTCATCCTTGTAGTTAAGCCAGCCACCCTTAGTCATCCCCTTAAGAATTTTAGCTCACCCATCTCATTTAGATCTTTTCCTTAGAACCAAACCAATCCCCTCAAACCTAGCTAGCATCCCAAAAGCCTAAACTTCACATCCAAGCCTTCAAAATTTTTTTCACCTTGCCAAATTCTGCCATTCCTACCATCTTGAAAATCCACCAATCTCACGAAGGTTATCCCTTAGACAGAAATTTGTCTAGGGTAATCTAGCTTTGTCACTTGTTATCCCTCATCAACTTGAGCTAAAGGTTGGGATCTACAAGTGGTCAATCTCATGTTTTTCCTAAAGGATCATTAGTCTATCCTTAAGTTGACACAATCACCACCAAGCTTGCACATAGGAAAGCAGACCTTTCATGATTTGGTAACATATCTTTGAAGTTAGAATCCCCAACCCAATCCTCCTTAGGTTTGTCATATAGCTTTGCCTCAACCCAGGAAATCATTTGCATAGAAAGGCCTTCCCCCTTTGCATCCATCAACATTGTTGCATCTCATCCTTAGGAACATTTTGCATTTTCATGCCACCCATCACTCGCTTAGCCAAGAAGAAGAAGGGAACAATGGAGCCCTATCATTTGGATCAAACAACATCACTCCCCTTGAGCACTCAACCATCCTTCAGCCCAGAGAACACTATACCATCATCTATTGACATTGAAGCTTTCATGAACCAGCCGAGAAATGCAGTATTGGTGAACACCATTATAGACAAGAACAAAGAAACAATCATGGCTAACTTTCGAAGGGACAATATAGGAGCCTTCGACTTTGGAAGACCTCCTCCCTTATTAGATCCATCTCACCAATTGTTTGGACAACTACCACTCCCAATAGGCTCTTATGATTCAGATTATCCTCAATATGTGCCAAAAGAAGAGCCTCAAGCCAATCCTTATGATCCAATAGACCCAAACATACCAGCCTCCACTCAAGTTGAAATCTCCCTTCCGCAAACCAATCCAACCACCACCACTCCACCATTGGTCCATACCACTCCATCCCAAAACCCCTTTGCCCAAAATGCCTCATCATTCACTCCCTTCACTATTGTTGTTGTTGCTCTCCAACCTAGCCTTCCAAATCCACCCATCTCCCAAATCAGTGCTAGCATTTTTGGCCAACCTCAGCAATATACAACCGGGATACCACCCATGGGGCCAAGAAATCAACCTTTCATCACCCTTAGCTTGTTTACCTCAACTTAGAGCACAAATCCATCATTTCCACTAGGTCCTTGGAGCTCAGTACCATCAGCCACAAATCCACAAGCTATTGTCCTTACTCCACAAAGCTATCAAACCCCAAAAGCTACTACCAATGTTCTGCCAAGCTCTCAAGTGACCCAAGCTCTTGCCACCACTCTACCAAGCTTTCAAATCCAGCCACCAAGCTATCAAACCCCATCAGTTCCATTCCCAAGCTTTCAATTCCCACCACCTACACCACTAACTAATTCATTACCTCCTATTACTAACTATTTTTCTATGCCACTTTTAGGAGGAAATCCACCACCACCACCACCCACCAATTACTTGGCCTCCTTTGCCATGATACTCTCCCAAATGGGGGCAGTCCCCACATATATTGATCAAACTCCTCAAATCCCAAGTCAAGTTCCACAAGCTCCCCGATCCTTTCTCCAAGGTTCACAACCATCTTATACCTCACCTCCATAAAGAAATCCATTTATCCCACAGCTAGCCTACGTCCCTCAATCCCTATCCCAAATCCCATATCAGCAGCAAGCCTCACAACACATGCAGCAATATGTGCCTTCTCCACCTCAGCAACCCATCATCCACCATTGAATTGCCCAAGACATGTACAATCCCTACCAGCCCATACCTCAAAGCCATCCATGTTCCATTGCCCCATCTAGCACATACCTACCTCAGGGCACTCTTACATTGGGTGCACCCCAGCCATCACCCATTAATTTAGAATGGGAAGCCATGAAGATAGCTTTGAAGAACATCCAGGAAAAAAATGATCCAAAAACCTTCAAGTTTGAAAATGTGTGTCCTTACCCATTTGATAGAGCCATTACCATGACACCATTTCCCAAACACTTTGAGATACCCAAGTTTGACAAATTCAGAGGAAAAGGAGACCCTATCACACATATCAAATAATTTTACATGCATTGCCAAGAAGTGGCATATAGTTACGTCTTCCTCTTGCGTCTCTTTCCCAAAATCTTGGTCGGACCAGCTCTTGAATGGTTTTATAGAATCCCATATGGCACAATTAAAAATTTTGCTGAATTGTCTGAGGCATTTGTAGCCCAATATGCCCATCTTGTTGAAACAGAGCTCTCAGTAGTTGATCTTGTCCACACTAAGAAAAATGGTGGAGAAAGCCTACCCGAATATCTGCAAAGATGGCAAACCCTTACCACTCGCATATCTTGCACCTTGCTAGAATGCCATCTGGTGAAATTTTTTATTGATAATGCCCATCCCAGCTTGGCTCACCACATGACCATGAATTGTTTGCAGACCTACAAAGATATCAAAGAAAAAGGAATGATCCTTGAGCAAGGACTCATTAAAGATGGTGTGGTCAAGATTTAAAAGGAATCCAACCAAAATCAATCACATCCCAATGACAATTCTATGTATTAGAACAAAAACAAGCACATTGCAACAGATGGCATCACTGACACTAGACATGTGAATATTGTTGGTCCTTCCCAAAATTAGTCCAACCCACCTTATTAACCAAACAATCAACAAACTATCAACTACCAACACCAAAATCACCAAAGCTATCAAGGCCACAATCCAAGACCCAACTTTCAAGGTTTTGGCAATCAAGCTAATGCCATCAATGTAGCTGCAGGACCAAAGCCCAAGTTCCAACCTACACCTAGAAATTATACACCCCTTGGTGAGCCATTGGATGTCATTTTTGAGAAATTGACTAAGGAAAACCTCATCAAATTTCCTCCTACCTAGCAAATTGACCCAGACCAATCCAAAGCTTGATAGTACAAAGATAATGAGTACTGCAAATTTCATAGGCTAAAAGGTCACACCACCCTCAGATGCATGAAATTGAAAGATTATGTGCAGGACCTCATTGATCGGAAAAAAATCATCATTGGTGCCCAAACCTCTCCCAATGCAGACTTACAAATCTATCAAAATGCTTTTCCCCCTCACAACAACCAAAATCCTCGAAAAGCACCTATCCAAACCAACAACAACAACACCAACAACCACCAACCAAACCAACAGCATGGGAAGAACAATGACCACACTTCATCCTATATAGATTATGGTAGCCTCATCAGTTGTATATTTGAAAAATAGCCTTCTATCAATGTTATCAATATCCAAGGCCCAAACAATGAGTGTGCAGTCACCACTAGAAGAGCACAATTGAACATCGCAGCCCCATCAATCCCATCAGCACTATCAACCCCAGCAGTATCATCAGCTCTATCCAAAAGCCAATACAATATCTTGGAAGACCTTGGGAACATGCCAGCCCAAATCTCCATTTTAGACCTTCTCTGCAGTAGTCCTGTGTACAAAAACATCCTTGGCAGTGCTCTCATAGAATCCTATGTCCCTTCAGATATCAATGCTACTAATTTTCGTAATGTTGTTGGACACCTATCCTCCTCATGTTCCCTATCAGTCAAACCCATCAACATACCCGTGGTCGAGCTAGATCACACCCTTCCGCTCTGCATAGCCATTATGGTATCCAATTTTGTCATAAAAAGGTAATGATAGATAATGGATCAGCCTTGAATATTTGCACCATAAAATTCATAAAACAAGCTAGGTATACTAAGGCAGATATCATCAGTGAGGTTATCACCATCAAAGCTTATGACAACTTGGAAAGAACCACAGAAGGAACTATTTTGCTTCCAATCAAGGTTGGGCTAGTCATCCAAGAAACACTCTACCAAGTTATTGATCTAAACCTACCATTTAACATCCTCCTCAGTCGCCCATGGATTCATGCCATGAAAGTCGTTCCATCCACTTACCATCAGTGTGTCAAATTTTTGCATCAAGGCACTGAGGTAACCATCCATGCCGATCCAAAACCCTTTGCTTACTACAATGCGGTTGAAGCTTCATATGCAAACCATTGCCTTGGAATTGATATCAGCATAGCCATCGCCAGATCATCCCACACTTGTAATGACCCAGAAACCATCCTTGCCTCCACCCTATCTACCGTGAAGATCAATAACAAAGGTTGTGGAGAGTATAGTCTATCAGATGCATTTGCTGTCGGGGTACTCCCACTTGATCCACATGCCCATGGATGACCAACATAACACAAAGCTAAGGAGATTCCACCTCCTTGATACAAACAGTTTGGCCCAACAACCTTTGTATCCTCAAAAATCCCTCTTCATGAGGAGCTCACTCCAGATATCAACAATTGGTTACATAAGGATGCACCTCCAAGAAATCAAGCATGCCTTGATAACTTCAGCCAGAAGTATCCCCAAGAACATAAGCTCATCACTAACAAATGGAACTATCAAGGTGGTGGTCTAGGACCAGAAGAAAGAGGCATGCAGTGCCCCATCGATGCACACAAGTGCGAATCGAAGTCAAGTCTTGGCTTTGCAATGCCCACAACTGGGGGCACCAATGAGAACGGTCATGCTTTTTCAAACATTCACTTTGACCTTGTCAAAATTGAAGACATTCCTGAGGAAGTTGAAAAGAGAGCCTACGACGATATCCCAAACCAAATCTTCCCTAGAGACTCTGTTCTCCAAGAACTATCCATCCATTTCATTTACCTACCACTCACCCATCCACAACTCATAGATTGGGACCAACCAAGCGTCATACACATTAATGAGTTCACATTAGAGGAAGCACTTTTGAGATTCATGGGAGTCAAAATTCTTCACAAGTAAACAAAGCCAGATTCTGCCTATATCTATAAGCTAGATCCCAAGGGGTATTTTGTAGAAAATCCCCAACCTAGTTTCGATACACCCAAAACTGGAACTAAGGTGAATCCAGGACTAGCTAAGGTAGCAAAGAGAACCCCTCAGCAAGAAAATCTAGAGTCACAAATAGAACATGAGGATTTAGCATTGCATCCTCAAGATAATCGACCAGAGGTGTCTTCTATTCTAATTGAGGGTACTAGAGAAGTCAACATCAGTTCTTCAGAGATCCCCAGACTTGTTCACATTGTTGCATCCCTATCACAAGACCAAGCTGACCTCCTCTTTGAGGTCTTAAGAGAGAACATTGGCTGATTTGCATGGTCATATCAAGATATGCCAGGACTGGATCCAAAGCTTGTAGTTCATCATCTTGCAGTCGATCCAAAGATCAAGCCCATCAGACAAAAGCTTAGAAAAATGCACCCCAAGGTGGCATTACTGGTCAAAGCTGAATTAGAAAGAATTTTAGCTGCTAAGGTTATCTGACCTATCGACTACTCAGAGTGAATCTCTAACATGGTCCCCATCACTAAGCCTTCCAGTGACATCAAAATCTGCACTAATTTCAGAGATCTTAACAAAGCTTGTCCAAAAGATGATTTTCCCTTGCCCAACATAGATATGATTGTAGACCTTACAGCTGGACATGAAATTCTGTCCCTCATGGATGGATTTTCTAGGTATAATCAAATCAAGATTGTAGATGAGGATCAGCATAAGACAGCATTCACTACCCCTTGGGGAACCTTTTGCTACAACATGATGCCTTTTGGCCTAAAGAATGCAGGGGCTACCTATCAAAGAGTTATGAAAGCCATTTTTCATGATCTTATTCATAGCATTTTGGAGGATTATGTGGATGATATCTTGGTCAAATCTCATACCTTCATGGATCATCTTGCTGACCTGGAGAAAGTCTTTGATAGGTTAGCCAAATATCATCCCATGCTGAATCCCAAGAAGTGTGTCTTTGGGGTCACATCTGGCAAGCTTCTAGGCTTTATAGTTTCTAAACGAGGAATAGAGATCGACCCCAAGAAGGTCAAGGCTATCTTAGACATGCCTCCTCCCCAGACACTATGGCAGTTTTGCACTCTTCAAGGAAAGCTTCAATCCATCTAGCGCTTCATCTCCCAGCTTGCAGATAAGTGTACGCCATTTGCACATTTACTAAAGAAGGATGAAAACTTCAAGTGGGATCCTTTAATTCAACGTAGCTTTGATCATCTCAAGTAGTATCTGATCAATCCCCCTATCTTAGTTCCACTAGTTCCTGGTCATCCCTTGATCTTGTACATATCAGCAATGCCTACTGCTCTAGGGGCACTTCTAGCACAGCTCGATGACTACGGCAGAGAAAGAGCCATCTACTACATCAGTAGAACCCTAGTTGGTTATGAACTCAATTACATGCCTATAGAAAAAGCTTGTTTGGTAGTTGTTTTCTCAACTCAAAAGCTTCACCACTACATGCTAATTCATACCATCCAACTAGTCTCCAAGATCGACCCTCTCAAGTATATGCTCTCTAGAACAACACTTACAGGCCATTTGGCCAAATGGGCTATGCTCCTTAGTGAATTTGACATCCAATATGTGGGTAGAAAGGCAATCGAAGGGAAAGCTATAGCAGATCACCTAGCTAATGTGCCTCTAGTAGATAAATATCCTTTGATCACAGAATTTCCAAATGAGCATATTTGTCTAATTAAAGAACTACCCCCATGGAAACTTTATTTTGATGGCTCATATACATCTCATGGATCAGGGATAGGAATATTGTTTGTCACACCTCAAGGAGATTACATTCCAAAAGCCTTCAAGCTACAATTCCCTAGCGCCAACAATATAGCTGAATATGAGGCTCTCATAGCAAGATTAAAGATAGTTGTAGAATGGAACATCACTGAGTTACAAATCTTTGGTGATTCTCAGCTCATCATCAAGCAAGCCCTAAATGAATATCAAACCAAAGATGAAAACTTATTACCCTACGAAGAGCTAGTTGATCAGCTAACCCAACATTTTACAAAGCTTCAGTTTACACAAGTGCCTCAAATGTAGAACAAAGCAGTAGACACTATGGCTTCTATAGGCTTGCTCTTGGAAATTCCCCAAGTGATTACACAGTATGAGTTTTTAGTCGAGTAGCTCCTCACACCTGCCTATGCGAGTGATGACTCAAACCATGTTTGTATCTTGGTTGGTCTCCAATCCCCTTGGTACCATGAGATTCATGCTTACCTTAAAGATGGTATCATCTCCCCTCACCTCACACGTACCCAACACCAAAACCTTATCCAAAAATTATCCTGCTATGTTATCATAGCCACTAACCTATATCGTCGGGGTTATCATGATACTCTCTCTCGATGTTTAGATGAAAATGAGGCTGCGATGGCATTAAAAGAAGTACACTTTAGACTTTGTGGTGCCCACACGAGTGGTATTGTCCTCATGTGACAAATCCTTAGACTAGGCTACTATTGGCCTACCATTGAAGAAGACTCCTATGACTATCAAAAAGTGTCTCCCATGTCAGCAGCACGCAAATCTTGTGCATGCTCTAGCACAAGATCTACAGCCTATTGCACCACCTTGGCCTTTCGCTTGTTGGGGCCTTGATCTTGTTGGAACTATCACACCTCTATCATCTAATGGACATAAATGGATAATAATATTTGCAAACTATTTCACTAAATGGGTGGAAGTAGTCTCCCTAATCTCAGCTACAAGAGTTCAGGTCTCCAAATTCATCTTGTACCACATTGTTTGCCGCTTCGGCATCCCATCCACCATCTTCATCGACCACGGAGGTAACTTTGAAAATCTCAACATGGAAGAATTATGCACTTTCCCCTGCATCCATCACCACTTTTCTAGCCCATATTTCCCACAAGGTAATGGCCAGGCAGAGGAAACTAACAAAACCCTGCTCAAAATTCTAAAGAAAGTTGTCAATGATTCTAATCGCGATTGGCACCTACAGATTAATCCTGCCATATGGGCTTATTGAACTTCCTTTCATACATCCACAGGCACAACTCCATACTCCCTAGTTTATGGTGCCAAAGTGGTACTACCTATAGAGATTGAACTTCCCTCCTTGCACATATCTTTGCAAGGGCAAATATCAGATGAAGAATACAGAGTAGCCAGACTCACCCAGCTAGATCTCTTAGATGAGAAGTGACAACGAGCCTATGATCATCTCACAGTCTACCAAACTCATCTCAAAAGGAATTTCAACAAGAAGGTACTTTCATGACACTTCAGCCGGGTGACATGGTCCTCAAAGAAAACATGAAAGTCTAAGCAGATCGAGAAAAGAAAGGTAAGTTTGAACCTACATGGCTTGGTCCTTATGTTGTCACTGCCTCCTTTGGCTCTGGAGCCTATTAGCTATCTACATGGGAAGAAGAAAACTTGAATGATCCTACTAACATCATTCATCTCAAGAAGTTATATGCTTGAAGATCCTTGGTATACCCAGCTTTTGAAAAAACAAAAAAAAAAACAAAATAGTAACGAGAAATAAGCATCCAATGGTGAAAACTTGGCAATTCAAGCACCTTGGATAGGTACCTTGGTGAAACCCTGGTAATTCAGGTGCCTTGTCTACTAAGACTAATCCATTATCTATCACTATCCTATCCCTCATCCATCCACTCACCATCCCATAAAATACCTACTTGTTCCCTTGGTGTTCCAACCAAATATCCAAAATCTAATGAAGCTTGTAAATACCTCCTGTACAGCTTGTACATCTTGTACCTCAGCTTGTAAATCTTGTACCTCAGCTTGTAAATCTTGTAACCTAGCTTGTAAATCTTGTATCATCCCTTGTATCATAGCTTGTATATCCAAATCTTGTCCAAATCTTGTACCATATTCCAGCTTGTATTATATGCCAAATCTTGTATCCTAGCTTGTATCCTATCACATGCACACAAAGAATCCCATTTTCCTTAAGCTTTTCACAAACCATCTACCTATCCGCCTATCAACTATTGCAGACATCCTACCCTTCATGAACATTTCCATCTCACAAAAACCAAAACATGAACAACCTTGTACATTTGTAACATATCTTGGTCTGTTAGCTTGTACATCTTCTTTAGCTTAGTACCATTGTATCTATCAGCTTTTGTGTTAGTTCCTCCTTGATCAGCATCTTGCACACATCACACAACCCTTGGTTAGCTATTCCAATGCATCTTTTAGCTAGATCTCCTATCACCAAAGTGTTATCTTTCTTAGTTCAGCTTGCCAGATACATCACTCATCCAAAATCCATCAACTTAGGTGCTCTCCAATAGATCTTTGCAGGATATAGCTTTCCATACGTCTGATCTTGGTCCATTACTACCTCATCCTACCCATCTCATTGGCAAATGGTTCTCTTTTCTATTTCCTCTTTCTTTTGATTTGGAATCTTCCCTTTTGGGTCTTGAAGTATCTTTTCCAAGCAATCTCCTTTTTCCCTCCTCAAGGTTGCCACGATCTTCCATATCATGGTATACTATGAATGGGGCAATCTGAGCATAAGGTCTTGATCAGGTCTTTTGTTTATTTTTCTTTTCTACTTGTGGATTACCCAGTGTCGGTTCCACGTTGCTTCCTCTAGGATTCATGTGTGATGTTGGGGCAATCCTTGCATGTTTTTTTTGAATCAGTCTGTCAGTCCTCTGGACAGTTGGTGAAAAGGCTTTGATGTTCTTGGTAACCTTAGCAATTAACCAATAGTCCTATAGCAAATCTAGTGCTCAACTACATGGTGGTACTACTCTTTGAAGTATCCCCCTGCTCAAAAAAGTTTCAATGGTTTTCTTTCATCTCCATTATCCCCCATCCATATCCAGCATCTGTCTCTCCTACCCTAGCTTATGCATCAGTACCTCTTTGAATCAATCTGCACTTTTAGCTTTAGGGATCCACAATCCTAGTCTTAGGGATCCACTAATCTAATCAATCTACCAAGCCTCATCTTTCGAGCTCCACCATCCTAGTCCTAGGGATCTCTGAAACCCATCTTCTGCCAATCTAACTCTTTGAAATCCTATTGCATCAGCTTTATCATCCCATCATCCATCTCCTTATCCTAGATTCCTTTTTATAGTGCTCTGCTCCTTCATCCTCTACAATCCCTGAGATCTTAAGCTTGCTTCCTCTTGTGCATCTGATTCTCCCTTTATCATTCTCCCATAGTGAGAGTTTGAGCTAACTAAACCTCTTCTCTTAAGCCAATCTGAGTCTCCTTGCTCATCTCGGATTCTTGTACTTTTCAAAAAGTCAAGTCTCACTTTCTCTCCCTGCCGCCTTCTTGAGGGGATCTCATAGTCCATTCTCTCCTCTTCTGCTCTAACCTTGGGCATCTTATTTTCTTATCTTTGATGACATGCCACTTGCGGCATCACATCAAAGAGGGGCAAAATGTAGACACCTAAAAATCCTTTAGAAAATAAAATATTTTTATTTTCTGAAAAAAAATTCCTGATGACATCATCATTTATTAATTAATTAATTAATTTATTTTTATGCCATTAAATCTTTTTATCTTAATTAAAAATATTTAATTAAGGAATCCCTGCCAAAAATGTTTAAATCTTATTTAAACATTATTTCCTTATTTATTAATTATTTAATTAATAAATTGACCAAAAACTCCAAAATAAATAAAAAATTTATTTTTTGCCCAAAACTTGGCCAATTTCCTTAAGACCACTAACCTCTTCCAAAATCTTCTAATCCTTCTTTAATTTTGATTAAAGGCTAATCCCATCATTTCCTACCCCTAATCCCAACTCAAAATATTTAATTAAGATTAAATATTAATCCTCGTGTTTATTAAAAAAGTTTTAATAAATATCTCCTCAACCCAAACCCTCAAAATAAATAAAACTTTATTTATTTCTTAAAAATTTAATTTATCCTCATCCTAAGAAGTTCTAGACTCTTCTAGAAAGTCTTCATCCTCATCCTAGGAAGTTCTAGACTATTCTAGAAAGTCTTTATCCTTATCCAAAGTCTAGACTCTTCTAAAAGATGTCTTTAAACCTAATCCTAATCCCCTCCTAACCTTGTCACATTCCCTAAACATGGGTTAAGACTTACTAACCCAAGCCAAAGTTAACAAATATCTCCTCCTTCACCCACCCTCATTAAATGCCATCCACTTGCCTATCCCTAAGCTAATCCCAAACCATCCTAATCCATCCTCTAATCATTTGCACAATCCTAAGCAAGCTTAAAACCTTCCTAATCAAGCCCAAGTCAAAATTCCTCTCATCTCCCTCAAAATATCCCAACCATAAAACTTTATGAAGCCCACTAGGCCATAAATGACTCTTCCAAGCCCTTTCATTGCTCTTACAAGCCATTATGAGGGTCTTTATGAAGATTTTATCCCTTGAGCCTCCTTTGTTGACTCATCCTTCCCTTTCCTCCATCCTCTCACCCTATGACATGTGTCACTCCCTGATTGGTTGTAAGGAAGCACAATCCATGTGCTCTCCTCTCATGCAATCTGAGCCCTCCATGAGCTTTTTCCCATCCATGCATCTTAGCCCTCAATCCCTCAAGCCTCTTGCCTATAAATTGGATCCTTCCCCTTTGCAGAAGAACACAATCCATGAAGTAAAGTCATAATGCCATTTTACATCAAAACCATACACTCACACCCAAATTCTAACTGCATTTGAAGCCCTTTTTGAAGCATAAGCTTGAGCATACATCTTATCTATTTAGACAAAGCCACTCAACAAGAGAGCTTCTCATTGAGAGAGCCCATTAATGGCTCATATTCTCAATTGAGAGCTAATCTTAGTCTATCTTGAAGTTCATGAATTTTGTTTAGTTTGTAGAAGCTTTATTTAAATTTGGTTTCTATTAGCATACTAACGTTGCTCATATACAATAACAACAATATGTACTTGAAGAATGGCAAGAACAATGAGGTGTTATTATCTGAAATTTTTGTTGATGATATCATATTTGGAGGCAAGGAAACATTATGCAAATCATTTGCTAATGAAATGAAAAAAGAATTTGAAATGTCAATGTTTGGAGAGATCAAATTCTTTGTTGGTTTACAAGTATATCAAAGTAAGCAAGGTATCTTCATTAATCAATCCAAATATATCGAGGAGATACTAAAAACTTTTGGAATGGAAGATTCAAGACCAGTTAGTACACCCATGGTTACTGGATACAAATTATTTAAGATATGATTCTACTGATGTGAACCAGACATTATACAAATCAATAATTGGAAAACTACAATATGTTTTTCATAGAGACTGATATTCCATTAGCAGTTGGGATAGTTGCAAGATTTTTTGCAAGTCTTAAGGAAAACCACATGATGGTAGTGAAAAGAATATTGAGATCTAGAAGGAATAGAAAAGTATGGATTGTATTACAGGATGAATGATATGTTTGAACTAAAGGTATTTACTGATTCTGATTGGATGGGAAATGTTAATGACAAAAAACGTACAAGTGGAGGTGCATTATTTCTAAGAAAGAGACTAATTTCATGGACAAGTAAGAATCAAAACTATTTTTCCCAATCAACAGTTGAAGCCGAGTATGTGGCGACAGTAGTGAATTATTCAAATATCATATGGATTAAGCAATTGTTGAAAGGTATGAAAGAAGAGAGCATGGATTCAATGGTTATCTATTTTGATAACACTAATGCTATTAACATATCAAAGAATCATGTAATACACACAAAGACAAAGCATATTACTGTCAAGTATCATTACTTGAGAGAGATAGTTCAAGACAAAGAAGTGAAATTGGAGTATGTGAACACTAAATAGTTTTGGTGTAATTAAATATTTACTATTTACACTTTTCTTAAGTTTACTTAGGTTAATTCATTATTTTGTTATTATGCACTATTTTATTATTTCTTAGGTGAGACACTTAGGAGTTTGCGTACTCTTATGAGTTGTCATGTTGACAACACTGGAGTAAGCAACTCTAATTCAGCACATGGAGTCTACAACACTAGAGTTTGCATAATTAACTGAGTTTTCATGTAGACAACATAGTTATTCTCACTCCTAATTTAGCACATGGTGTCTACAACATAAATTTTCATGCTACACTTTTGTAGGCTTATCCTCTCATCATTGCACTTACTCATGTGCTTAATGGAGGATAACTCATATCTGGTGGACATGTGCCTAGTTGTATGACTTATCATGTTGTTGATTCCTATGCATTCTAGAAGTATTCCAGAGGCCTTTATATATAGGAACTCCTAGTGTACTTTTACATTGAATTGAACACATATTGAATCAAATATTATATTGTTATTCTGATCATTCTCTTTTGGTCTACTATTGTTCTTGTGCTTGAGTTCCTTGATCTTGGGTGAATTTTCCCTGAGATAAATTCTTACATGGCATCAGAGCTTCAGGAGATTCTCTTCACATAGCCATTCAAGACCATTCTTATTTTAGCACCTCAACCCAGATGTGGAGAATTTATAGTCATTGGGAGCATCTAGAGCCAAAGTGAACCTTGTCATTGCGTTTGAAACATCTATTCGATGAAAATCGGCTATAAGTTTGCCTATATTGGGTGAAAGTTGATTTTGAGGCAAAAAAAATTTGTAAATCAGCACCCAAAGGTCTGATTTGCAAACTAGGTATGGTCATTTATTTGATCTATGAATTTTATTTTCAGATCTAATTTTGTTATTCTCTGCATTATTTTTGAATTGGTTGTTTTTCAAAAAAAAATTCGCCCAGTCAAGCCTACAAAGAAATTTTTTTTGCAGGAATTGAGTAGTGATACCCCAGCCCCTGCAGAGAATATTCACAAGGAATATTCTATTTTAATCAGTCAACATATCTCAACATTCAATAGCATTTATTTCCACCTAAATTCTCATCGGCGGAGGGTATTACACTCATCAACTGATCATCTTCTCATAACCGATGATCGAGTCTACCATAATCCTTGCAGCTTTGTTGCTTATGGTGTAAGTGGCTTTTTTTTTAAAAGCCTACTCAGTTGTCTTTCTCATCAATGTGGGATTATTTTCAATAAAATTTGGCCATCATGAATGAGCCTCTGGCCCTTAGCAACAGTTTTCGATGGATGATCAACATTTTTTGGTGATCTATTCTTTCTAGCCCGGTCTTAAACATTGGCTTTCCTTTTTCAGTGCCACCCATTAAGCTTTCCAACAGTCACCTATGTCCTTCCACATAGTGCCCACATGGCATTTCCACAGGAAAACACCTCACATTGACACGTGGACCACTCAAAATACAGACCCATGACAACTCTACGGACCCTCCTACCAGGTAAGCCGCCTACGTGGTGACACGTCACCTATCCAAGTTACTGCATTGTTCACCTTGATGTACTTCAATCAGCATACATGTCAAATTCTTTTGTACAATTTTGTATTGTCCATACCCATCTGTACGGTGATGACATCATCCTAATGTCACCTAAGGGGCTGAGTACGGTAACATCAATCGTCCACTATCCTAAATTTGATGATCATTTGACCATCATCTGGAGGAAAAATAGAACTACTGCAATTGTCATTTGACCATCAAATTTAACCTCATCTTTTAAAGATTTTTGATTTGACAGTCCGACTTTGGGAGGCCATATCTCAGTCATCTGGACTCCAAATCAAGTGTGATTTTTTTTTTTTTTTTGGTAGAATTTCCTAAACTTTTTCAGTGGTGCAACTCTTTTCTGGTTTTGGTGCATGGATTTGTTAGAAATTGTCTCTTTTGGTGACTGTACCTATTCAATCCTGCATTTTTCAACCTCAATTGCTCCATTTGGGCTCATCTAGACTTGAAAATAGGTTCTATTTTTTTTGAAAGTGCCCTATTTTTCATCTACTTTCTAGATCTCCAATCAGATTATAGGGTTGTGTGGACAAAAGTATCACTTTTAGAATTAGGTATTTTTCTTCATTGTAATGCTTTGATATAACTTTAGAATTGTTGTATATCTGAGATACATTGTAATTTTCCAGTCTTGAACTCCATAAGGAGGTTGTAAAAAAGAAAAATTAGAAGTCCACTAAGCCCAAAATTGGCAAGTGGCTATTGTAAACGCACTACATACAAAGTGCCAAAAGCATCTTTTTTGGGGGGATTTCTTGATTGAGAGAAAGGGGGTGGGTGTTCTTGGTGTTGTGTTCGTCTTTTCTTGCTATTTTCTTTGATTTTCTACATCATGGGAAATTTTAAGTTTCCAAAATTAACACCACATAACTATGCTACATGGTCAATTAAAATGTGGTGTCATTTAATGCATAAAGGAGTTTCTCAATATGTAGATGGTACCCTTCCTAAACCAACAGGAGATCGAGTATCTACAAGTGAAATCTCAACTTGGGAAACAATGGATAGGAAAGCCCTAGGTGATTTTTTTTGGGGGTTGAAGACAAGATCATATATCAGATTCAGAAGTCTCATACATCCAAGGAAGCTTGGGATACCCTCAAAAACCTATATGGTAAAGTTTCTAAGGAGGATGCTTACAAAATTAAAGATGAGCTTGTCTCCTTAGATCCTCCAACATTTGATTCCATACAATATTTTATCATAAAGGTGAATGAATTAAGAATGAAGCTTGATGATTTTGGTAGTCCTATTAAAGATGATAGGTTAATCTATCTCATACATAATAAGCTTCCATCTAAGTACTCCACATTTTTTTCTTCTTATAACACCACAAAGACTACATTAGGGTCTACCTATCAGAAAGCCTCTTTTGATCGCTATGCTATATTGTTGGATGAAGAAGAAAAGAAGTTGAAATCAATGGGGATTCTCAATTCACCCAAGTCTAAGGCATTGGTGGAAAATAATGAGGGTTCTCAAAATTCAGCTACTCAATCTTCAAATAAAGGAAAGGGAAAGAAGAAGAAGTGGAAAAATAACTCACAAGAGGATATAGAAAAGACAACACCATCATCAAATCAACAAGGAAAGTCTTCCTCTAATTCAAACAAGAAGGGGGACACTAATAATGAGAAGAAAAAGTGTGCCTGTTACAAAAATTTGGGTCATGATGAATATGAGTGTTATCATAAAAAGATTGATGAGTTAATGAACATCATAAAGAAGCACAATGTTCCATTGCCTAATACTTATAAGGAGAAATGATCCTCATCTTTAGATTCAAAGGGCAAAGGGCAAGCAATTATGGAAAACTCAAGTTCTTTAGTGGAATAGAGTCTTGACTCAAGTGCCTCATATCATATGGGTTCTTCAAAAGGAGATTTTTCTTCATTGGAGTAGTCCAAGCTACCAGACATCTTTGTAGGAGATAATAAAAAAATGGAAGTTAAAGGGAAAGGACATGTGGAGATGGAAAATGGAGAGTTCAAAGATGTTCTCTATGTTCCTAACCTAAGTTCTAATCTCCTCTCAATTTACCAAATCACTCACCTTGGAGATGGCAATAAAGTTGAGTGACTTCCTAATTCAGTAATGGTGCGCAGTCTAAAAGATGATTTAGTGGTTGTAGTGGGAAAAGTTAATCATGACACAAGGTTGTATTATTTCTCCCACTTTGTGTCTAAGTCTCCTTCACATGCTTTTTTGACTCAATATCATATACAAACCAAATTATGGCATAAGTGGTATGGCCATCTAGCCTTCCGCTATCTTCAGCAACTTTGCTCAAACAATATGGTCAAAGGTCTACCTACAATCAACTTTTCTAAGGGTGAATGTTCAACATGTTCAGTGGATATGCATCTAGAGGAGAAGTTTGATAAAGAGAAGTCTTCAAGAGCACTAGTTGTTCTTTAGTTGGTTCACATGGTACTAGCATGTCCTTTTGCAGTGACATCAGTCAGCAAGGGTCGTCGCATACTTACTTTCATTGATGAATTTTCATGCTACACATGGGTCTACTTTCTTCATCATAAGAATGAAGTGTTGGACAAGTTTCTAGCCTTCAAGAGTCATGTTGAACAAAAATCAAGGAAAGCCATCAAAGTTCTAAGGATGGAAAATGAAAGTAGATATGTGAACAAAAGACTTAAGGATTTTTGCAAACTTGAGGGTATTGATGTTCAGAATCTACCAGCATTCAATCCGCATAAGACATATGTTGTAGCACTGAGGTTACGAACTCTTAAGTCTATGGCAAGTTGCATGATACAAGCCAAGTCTCTTGATCCATTACTTGAATTTGAAGCAATTAGAAGTGCCAATCACATACTTAATAGGTCTCCCCATAATTCCTTAGATGGAAAGACTCCTTTTGAGGCATGGTGCGATAGAAAACTAGTTGTGAAACACTTCAGAGTCTTCGGCCGTCTAGCATGGGCAAACATATCTTCCAAGGGATGCAAGGCACCACCACCTAGGCCTTGTACTTTCATTGGATATGAAGATAGTTTTAAGGCATATAGACTTATGGATCCTAAGACACGTGAGATTTTCATAGAGAGGAATGTTCACTTTGAGGAAAGTTCACCCAGCTTATCCTCTATTCCCCTCTACACTTCATACATTATGGAAAATGATAGTAACACTAGTGATAGTGGTTCAATAGACTCAATTATGGGGATCCTATTGACAAATGCAGGGAGAGGTCACATCATTAGCACATTCCACATGCATATATTGCCACAATGATAGGTCCAGCACAGTAGGGTACAACTAGTCTTCCAGCTTTAGCATTAGAGGATGACTACATAGTAGATATTTCAAGTTTGTTTGTGAAGTCACACAGCAGATTTGGAAGACATCATTGATGATATACATCTTCTTGTTGATGATGATGATCCTTCTTCAATTGTTGCAAGGGCTCACTCTGATCCTCAAGTCAATTGTCTACATGATTGATCTTCACAGGTTGATATGATTGTGGATTCTTATGTACAATAGTTGAAGGAGGTCTCTTTATCATTTGAGGAGATAGTTAGTTCTTTGGGACAGGTTCTACATCCATCCTTGCTAGATTCGACATTGTTCTTTTTAGTAGCATTGGAAGGGGAGATATTCAGTATCAACACATGGACAGTTGAGCAAGTTTTAGAGGCATCATTGATGATCGAGATTCTTTCTACACATAGGGGAAGCATCTCATATGTACCTATGATATTGTTTCTTCCAAAGGGGAGGAACATTATTCAACATTCTTGGATTAGCTTCTACATTGGAGCAGCTATCACTGATCAACACTCTATATTTAGGGGGGGACTACCTTGTCTCTCTTCTTCTTCTCTCTTGGGCGGGTGGGGGGGTGGGGGGACCTTTTCCTCTTTTGGGATAGTGTTCTTCTCACATTTCTCTATTGTATAAACTTGATGTATGTCATAATGGGGGGGGGTCTTGATTACTCCATCCATCCATGCATCTTGTCTTTTCATCTCTCTTTTTGGAGGAGGGTTTTTCCCATGAGGTTTTCCCTCTTTCTCTGCTTTATAAGAGATTACATTGCACTTTTGTACATGGGTACCTAACATGGTCTATTTGTTGGGACCCATTATGCATTTCATCCTAACTTTCGTAAGCTTAAGTGTGTTCCCCTAAGTTGCACTTAAGGGGGGGTGTTGGTGTAAATAAGTATTGACTATTTACACTTTTCTTAAGTTTACTTAGGTTAATGAATTATTTTATTATTTCTTAGGTGAGACACTTAGGAGTTTGCGTACTCTTATGAGTTATCATGTTGACAACACTGGAGTAAGCAACTCTAATTCACCACATGGTGTCTACAACACTAGAGTTTGCATAATTAACTGAGTTGTCATATAAACAACATAGTTATTCACACTCCTAATTTAGCACATGGTGTCTACAACATAAATTTGTGTGCTACACCTTTGTAGGCTTATCCTCTCATCATCACACTTATGTTCTTAATGGAGGATAACCCATATTTGGTGGACATGTACCTAGTTGTATGACTTATCATGTTGTTGATTTCTATGCATTCTAGAAGCATTCCAGAGGCCTTTATATACAGGCACTCCTAGTGTACTTTTATATTAAATTGAACACATATTGAATCAAGTACTATATTGTTATTTTGATCATACTCTTTTTGTCTACTATTGTGCTTGTGCTTGAGTTCCTTGATCTTGGGTGAATTTTCCCTAAGACAAATTCTTACATGGTATCAAAGCTATACCAAATTCTTACAAAGAGAAAATAGATGACATATTAACTAAAGCTTTACCTAAAGATGCTCATGAATATCTTAGAGGGAAACTAGGGGTGATTTCCCTAGACAAAGCTACTTAAGAAAATGTGGCATTTTACATCAAATGTGTTGATTAGACTATCTTACACATTGATCCAGATAGTTCTACTTTAGGAACTCCCTAAGGTAGTAGTAAATAAGAAGAATAGAATGATGGATCATTCATACAAAGATGATAGATGAAGAATTTAGAAATAATATGAAGGTATATACATGAAAAGATGCATGAGTTAAAATATCTTTGACATTTTTGTCAAAGAGGGAGATATTCTAGTTACCATAAGAAAGCAAGAGAGATTATTCAAAAGTAGAAGATCAAAATGAAAGAGGGAGATAATGAAAGTTGTTATAATAAGAAAGCTAGAAGAGATATCTAAGTAAGAGGGAGAGATTACTAAGAGGGAGTTCATACATATCAGACTTACAGATATCATTAGAATCAAAATGAAACTAGGGATATTGATGAAGGTATGATACATTAAGAGTGTTGCTCGAAATAGTACAAATTATTGAATTGCATGGTAATTTGAGGTGTTTTCATTAATGCCAAAGAGGGAGATTATTGGAAACTACAATTGGAAGAATTGTTATGTTGTCATTGATGTCAAACCTATTGGTAAGATAGTTTTCTATCTGATCTAAGTGTCATATCTATTTGATTGATGAAGAGGATTAGAAGTTGTTCATAACAAAAGTATCTAGAGGATAGGTTGAGTTACGAAGAGCAAACCATAAATGGACACTTGATTAGTTGGACTTTGACAAGACAAAGTGATTGTTTAAATCATGTTAGAAGTGGAGAAGACAGTAATGCTCAAGCCTTGAAAGTGTGAACAAAGACAGATCAAATGCATATGCTTGACCGAGCAACAGAGCAGATGATAAAAGAACTTGAAGTATATGTTGAGTGATGCTAGTGTCGACCGAGCTATGGAATGATAAGATCTGAAGTTGATGAAGTGTTTGTTTGTTCAATTGGTACATCTGGACCTTATATAACTTATTCACCCCCCTCTCAGTTATTCTAAATATTCTAACTCCTTGCAAATGTTTCCTTTAAAAAGATTATTTTCTTCATACCTATCAACTTGCATTGTAATAATTGTTAAAATTTATGAATGGTATTTATTTGTTAAATCTAAAAGAGAAATTACTTGAGGATTATTTATTTTTTAGAAATAGAAAGAAGAAAATTTACTATTTTTTTCTAGAAAATTCTGATAAAAGATAAATCTAGAAAATCCTTATTTTAATATTAAAAAATCAGGTTGCATGAAATTTGTTAAAACCCTAGGTTGTTCTTGAGAAATTTTACATGCAAAATTAATAGAAAATACGAATATTCATCCAATTTAGAGTTTGATTAAGTTTCTTTATAAATAATTTATAAAATTAAAACAAATTGAAAGTCAAAGATAAATTAGACATTATTATGCAAATTAAAAGTTAAATCTAATATTTAGAAAAAATTAAAAATTAAAAAAATTATATGTGAAAGTATATTTACATATTTTATAAATAAAATAGAATATAATTATTGTGAAAAGAATTATGCTTAAAGAAAATATATGTATAAAGATATACATGTAAATCTATGTAGTTATGCATGCAAATAAATAAATATAATTATGCATGTAAAAATGAATAAATACATGTTAGAAAAAATGATATAATCTTCTTGAATGTTTAAGAGTAAATAGGCATGCAAAAATAATGTATGCAAGCTTGTTTTTATTTTTAAGAATAAATATTTTTTAATTTTCAAAAATAAATTAAAAATAAATCATAAAATAAATTATTATTCAATTATTAATTTCAAATTTTAAAATTAATTAATTAAAAATATTATTATTTATTTATTTTGAAAAATAAATAAATAAACAAATATTATTTTTATAAGAAAGTTTTAAAAATAATAATAATGCTTTTATTTATATCACTAAGTTCAGTTAACTTTTGGTGGAATGAAATCTTACTAGATATTTATAGTGCAAGTGTAGTTGCAAGTTAATTAAAATATTTAACTATTATTTAGTTATATTTTAAGGGAGTTATAGTGAAATTAACTAATATACTGGGTGGAATTATATATAATATAATTAAATTATAATTATAATTAAGTTGAGTTATTTATAATTGAACTATGAGTTCATTGAAAATTAAATATTAATATTGAACTTATATGGAAGTTAAAGTAATAAGTTCTAAGAATGGTATTGATATTAATATTTAGCCTAATGCTTTATGTTATTTACTAAGCCATTTATTATCTAAGATCATTTAAATTAATAATAGTATGATAATATGAAATAGTTAGAATTGATAAAATATTAGTATTAAATTAAGAGTTAATTTTTGAGTTAGATATTAAATTATTCAATAAATTATTGGTAATAATATCATTATATTGATTGATCATGGTGATTTAATATATATCAAGAATTTATTTACACTTATACCATAGGAATTCATACATATTTTTTAACATAAACTCTTATAGCCAAATTGAACCTTAGAATATAAATTAATTATTTTGCTTCTTTTCTTTTTATGAATAGTCCTTTTCTATTAATAAACAATTTAATAAACTTATATTATTATTAGTATTGTTATTGTGATTCTTTAGTATATGGCTTTGTTTTATATTCTTTTATGATGTTTTGGGGGTTATTTAGTTCAATTATTATTGAACACATGAGGCTATGCGATTCTATTTTCTATGTGAAATGATATAACCATTTTTATGTCTCGATTAGTCTATGTATGGTTTGGAGTGTAAGAGTAAGTAATCCTTCTTGATCTGATCATTATGTATTTTAACCAAAGAGGGTTGACAACCATTACTTTTGTTAATTCCAATTATCCGGTCACCTTATGTTATCATTATGTTGATCTATATTATGGATGGTTGTGTTGCAGAATATTTTATTTTATGATTTATTCTATAATTTGAATGGTTATCTTAATGTGTGATGTATTTTATGATGGAGATGGATGTTATTGATATTGGTTTATTATTCTCCTGATTATGAGACTTTATGGATTGTTACTATGTTTATAGGATATCCATTATGGGATGGATGATTCTTTGGGATGTTATATTAAGATGGATAATGAATCCTTGTGTGGATGTGATATTCTTTCCTATGCTCCATTAATTTTCTTTGGTGACTTTTGTGATTATGATTTATGAGGATATGTTTTTGGTATTATTTGGATTATTTTTTAATGGAGCATTAGGGTAGGTAATCTAGGTGTATAGAGAGGAAGTGGCGTGTGATGGGGGTAAGGGCCCTAAGTGGCTACACATTAAATGGGGGGTTTTAAATCAATTGAAAAGATTAAGTTTTCCTCACCCATGCCTTGAGCAATAGTACAGGCTAGGATGGGAGTAGCAGAAGATGTTTGATTGCGCTCTTGCATAGTTAGTTTCCTTGTTTGTGCAAAAGGATAACTAATACTGCATAGAGTTACTAGGGGGGCAAATTCTATAGAGAGTGCCAGGATAACCTTAGATTTAACTCATGTGATGACACTTCCCCACATGCATATTAGGTTTCCTATTTATATTTATAGTTTTTGTTTTGTTTTGGGTTTCCTTTGGTATCATCTTTTTGTATTAGTACCACTTGTTGTAGAGTGCATTTAGGATCCTTGCCTAGGATTTGTGTGGTTTGATTATATGTATGTGGATTCTACATTATCTCCCCTGCATGCTAGGAGTGGGAGCTTGGCTAGGTGACCACATGGTCAAGAGGTAGTGACTTCTTGCCAATTGGTTCCCCTGTAGTTTAGTAGTATTGGATGCTCGTTGATGCAGTTGTATCATTATATCATTCTTATCCTTATGTCAGAGATTTTATATATTTGATGTATATAAATATCATGTAACTTATATCTTGAGATCCTACAAGATGATGTATTCTTTATTGATGTACTTGTATTTGTTATTACATACCTTGAGACATGTGCAATGGATGTGGTTATTTGGATATGCTTCATTGTATTAGTTGTACTTATGTATCTTCTTGTGAGATTATGTATGTTTTATTCCTTTGTGATTATGGATGTTATCTATAAGATTAAAATTAATAAATTAAATAGTATTAAACATGAAGAAACCCTTGAGGAATAGTAAATATATTTGTATTTCCTTATGTGTATTTGATGTGTATGTGTATATTGTTTTTGCATTGTTATCTTATGTTGTATATTTACCTTTAAAAAAATGTTTAGTAAAAATTATAACATAGTAGGTTAATTTCTACATGTAGTAAAAAACTCTAGAGAAGGTGTTTCTCCTAAGGGCCTAAGTTCTCTCTTTCATAATTCTTTAGGAACTCATAAAAATATTTGTACTCCACCTCAGTATCCTTCACCATTGATAGATGACTTTGAATTATAGTTCACATGTCCATGATGAAGCTAAGGAAAGTAACATAGTGAAGATGTTAAAGGATGATATTAACAATCCACCACCTAAGTGTTATATTGATTCTAATGAGGCATGCATTAAATGAGACACCATAATTCTCCTTGGTAACACGAACATCTTTTACCAAGCTAAGTGTAGAAAGAACAAAGGATTGATGCAGTAAGGAAAGAGCACCTAAATAGAGTCACACTACAGATTGGGACCCACCTGTCACTTGATTTTCCACATACCTAAGCTCATAACTAGAAATAGAAAAAAATTTGAACTTCCTAAAATCTCTGACCAAGTGACTGAAAACACTCACACACCAAGCAATTGAGGACTTACAAAATAATGTAACTCTATGAAGAGCTAAAAATAAACTTGTTAGGAGAAATAGTTGGAGAAGGGCTAGAAACTGTGATAATTGGAAAAATATTTTTGAGGGGAACCTTAAAAAAATGGAAGTGTGGATGAGAAAATAGAAGATTAAATTATTTTCAAAGTATGGGGAGTGTGTGTGTGTGTGTGTGTGTGTGTGTGTGTGTGTGTGTGTGTGTGTGTGTGTGTGTGTGTGTGTGTGTGTGTGTGTGTTGTGTGTGGAAGTGTGTGGAAGATGTGAGTTTGAGGGGGTAGAGTAGTATTATGTAAGTTGTGGAGTTGAATTGATAATGACATCTTTAGACACCAAGTCAAAAGAATCTACATTTTAATGAGAGTGTTGAAAATAATGTGTTGAATATCTATTTAATTGCACTTCATTTCATGTATCCTATATTGAGATAGCAAGTCTCCTCTTCAATTCTTTCATATCTTTTCCTAATATATCGTGTCTTAGTATCAAATCTAATAATGAGCCTTTTGTGATGATGTTGATATATCATGAGTTTATTCTCACCATGTGTTTTCCCTCCTTGGATTTTCCATTTAAATCCAATATCTTCTAGTACATTGGTGCTAAATATTATATTTGTCATTGTTGTTGACTAAAGTTGTGTATTTGGAATCAAAGTAAAAATTTCATATGTGTATAGACTAATTCAACCCTTCTCTTAGTCCTTGGGGGTGTTCAACACTATGCTATGAACTATAGGTAGACAAAAGATAATGTCTTCCTATTAGATAAATACCACACATTCATGGAGGCAATTACACCTAGAACATCATGGATAAAAAAGTTACTATATAAAATAATTGATATGAAAAATTATTCATATGATGAGCCACTAGAATCCTTAAGCTCCCAAAGAATCCACGAACCAAATGTTTTACTAAGATATCAAGAGTAAATGGATATTTGGAAAGAATAAATATGAATAACATTTTCAGTAGAGTCAAGAAAGGTTGCAAGAGATGTATACCAAATAAGGGTCCAAATGCACCAAGTACATCAAACCTAAGGATGTCCAAAATAGTTTAGGCAAGCACCCCTTCCATAAATCCTACAAAATAAAAGTAGCTTGCCCAAAAAATAATCACTCTCCATTACAACTTTGAGAAAAGGAAAAATGAAAGAAGCGCTAGAGGCACTACTTCATATGAGCACACAAAGAAAACAAAGTAGGGAGAAAGATAAGGCATTCAAAGAAAAGAAGAGAAAGAACAAGATACATCAAAGGGCACTCCTCTTTAAAAATTATTTCCTTAAGTGGAGGAAGACCAACTATGCAATATTTTGTTATGTGATGAATTCTCATATATGACTATGTAAATGTTCATAGATTTTTTCAATAAAATAATCACAAAAGTGCCCTAATAAGGTAGATGAGATCATCCACCCAGTTTTTGAATACCTAATTATTATTTTTCTAGACTCTTTAACTAATATGGTGAGTATAAGGGTTGGGGAGAAGAGGGGAGGGTAAAAGCCGACACAATTTTTATCAACTTATAGGATATTAAGTTTAAGGTTGGTACATATGATGAGATTCCTTTAAGAAGCACAACAGGTCACACAAAAGGTTCAAATCTCGGCCATACTTTCAAGGGAAATAGGACCACTACTACAAATCCAAGTACATAGGTCTAGTAGATACAATTGGTAAAAACATTGTGGGATGCCACATTCCAATCTAAAGGATATCTACAAGATATATATTCTCTATGTATCTTGGGGATAAACCAACATTTTGAAAGAGGGGGAGATCTTGGTAGGGAAGTGGAATAGTATAGATATAGTTGGGAAAATCATACCTCATTACACCATAAAGCATTCAGGGAGCCCAAGATTTGAAAGACGTCATCTAGATGGGAATGGGAATGACTAGTGGCATCTCATCCTCTCTATATAAATGTATGACTTTGGGGAGAGACTTATAGACAAATGTACATAATATCATAGATGAAGATATATGAATTAATACATATTATATTATTAGCAAACAAAAATTTCATTTTCTTGATCTTAATACCTCAGTGCCCACCAAAGCATGACATTCAACCAATAGTTGAGTCACCAGAAATAAATCTATGGGTGCTCTCTATTTAATTTAAAAGGCATAGCTCCTTCAAGGATATGCAATGATTTAAAATAGAATATTCCTTTAACCTAAAGGAAAGGAGGAAAACTAACATCTATCCATAACAATGGGAGCAAATGTGAATTTAGAAATTAAGAAATAGTGAAAATGGAGAAAAGTCCCAATAATTCACTACTTCACTTCAACATTCAAAATTAACAAATAGGGGAGATTCATTTCTAAATGTATGAATTCCCAAGATACAAATTCATTACAGATTCATGTTCCACATTCAATTAGACAACCCATTATCATCTCAATAATTGAAAGAAACTTTGAAGATGACGATCATGAATAGAATGAATAGTGAAAAGTCTTGAAATTTCCTTATATTTCAATAAAATGAAAACTTATATATATATATATAACATAGATAGATTATTATTCAAGATTCCCCCTCTCCTTTTCTCTCTTCTTACACATATATACACTAGCCCTAGGATAAATAGTTTATCTTTTTACAACGACTTTTATAAAATGGGGTAGACAAAATGGATTTTTGAACCATTACCAAGATTTAGAAAAAGGGACTTTATTTAATATAATTGAGAATCAAAGTATGGGGGCTCCATATGCCCAAATCATACTCAATAGATCTTGAATAATGTTGATAAGTTCATCAAGTATGACTTCACCTTCCCTTTCTCTAAGCATGTAATGTAACTATGTTCTTTCTCCTTCTAGCTTGAAAATGTCACTCTCATAACTAGCATAACTTGTCTTAAATTTCCATGTGGCCAAGAAGAGGTTTGACATGATATCAAATTGCTCAATTTCTCCTTTTGTTAAGCTTATCTAAAAGACTGGTTAAAGATTTTCATTCTTGAAATCATCATTGGTGATCAGTCCCATTTCGGAAAGTAGAACCAAAGGTTAGTGATAACATGCATGAGATCTCTTCAACAACAAGGTGGTAATATTAATTTGACAGTCCTTAGTTGTGGCTTGTTTTCCATCAATAAATGTGTGACACTTTGACAAAAAAAATTAGTGACGATGTGAATTAAATGCTTTATAACATCTTCTCTTATTCCATATTTGGTTAGTGTCACATCAAAGGTCCAAAAAATAAGTTCATATTGAACTTCCCCATTTTCTAAGATGCTCGATAAAGTCACAATTAGATGATTACCACTTTCCATAAGTTCCAAACTATGTGTTTGGGGGTTGTAGAGTTTCAAAAAACCAGCAACATGGTGACTATGTCATAGGACTGGGCCGCATTGAAAGCTTAGAAGTCAGTTCATTCACTTAAGAAATTTTAGTAAAGGTTGACTGGCCGATCTTATATGGTTTTGTGGGTACAAAATTCGTCTTACTCAGGCAACCACGAGCATTACTAGTTGAATTTTTTTATGGGGTCAGTATTTAGAATTCATTGTAAAACATATAAAGTAGATGTAAAGATAAATAATTATTGTTGATTGATATTGATATTGATAATAAAAAGATATTACAAATTTATATATGATGTGTTACATGTCATTTTTTTATGTATAGTTAACTAGTTAGTATTTCATTTAGATTGACTAGTTGGTCCCTTTGTATAATTCAAACATATTTATTTATTAAAAACAAGAAGTAAACGTTATACCCTAGTTAACCACAATTAATAACAAACTAAACCACAATCCATGACAGTCTCAACCACAATATGTTAACCAGCACATACTAACCATTACGTGTTGACAACCAAGATGTGTTTTGACCATACAAAAATTAGCTTAACATCAAAGCCTTGGCATGGTCACATGTATGCATTGCATGGATGGCCCCAAAAGCAACGGCAATGTAATCTTAGCAAGAAAGACTACACTAATGATAAGAAAAGAGCGGTTGGTCACATCAGCAGTCTTCATCTGTAGATAAGAAAGTGAAAAACGCAGTCGCGTAGAGCTTAAGCAGCAAGCTGTATGACATTTTCCATGGGCATATACCTTTCTCACCACCTCAACAAATAAGTGTTTCAAGCCTTTGCAAAGTAAGGTAGAGAAGCATACATGTGTTTCTTATTGGGCCAACACATTTGACTGCAAAAGATGATAAAAAAAAGCAGAAGAGAATGTATGAAACACCTCACGACCACCTTTAAATTAAGACGATAAGAAAAGCCTTTTAAAGTGCGTATCTCGTAAGCTACTAACTTCATTCAATTAATATGCATGGCCAACAATGGATTCAATAAAAGTGGTCCTCCTTTTTATTCATTGCATCTATCATTACCAACCTTTTCTCATTAATGAATGCCTCAAAGTACACACACATTTTCATCTCTCTCTTTCAACTCAGTACAAGTGTTAACAATTGAACGGCTCATAATAAGCCATGTTATTACCAGCAGTCAAAAATATAATATAATGCTTTCGACAGGTGTACTGTAATTGATTTAAATGGTGTCTGAATATTTTATCTTAAAGTGAGCGCGTATGTTCCAAGCTAAAGTATATGGCCATCCATGGATTTTACGGAATAATGTTGACTGTGATGTATGGAACTCAAATATCTAATAAAAAGTTTGTCCAAAAGATCAGATAGTGAAAATACTTCATAGTTAAGATTTATCCTGGATTGGAATTATGAGAAGATACAATTAACCATCTCTTTTACGTCCTGCTTTTGGAAATGTTTTCGAATTTCAGAGTGAGTAGAAGGAATCTGTAACTTCTATTATCATTAATTTATGTTTCCCTGTGAACATGGTTGCAGATTTTAAGCTTTCTTTTCACTGTATATCTTTTGGAAAAGTTTCTACCTCGAAAGTATTTGGAATAAATTATTTACAATATCTATTGAAGGGTTGGAATTCATATTTCACTTACATTCTACTATTTTATAATATCATATGTTTCAGTACAATTATTTTTCAATTAAATAGTTTGTCATTTAGTTAATTAAGCCAAATCTATTTTTAAGCATTCTTTTTTATTGAAACGTTTCAATATGTATAGATATCCACACTTTTATAGATGATTACAATGTTGTTATGAGGTAATGTATATATATATATATATAATTAAAATTACTTAAACAACTAATAATTTTTTTGACTATTTACTAATAGTTGTATCATCCTCTTCATTGTGCATTTCGTATTCAATGTGTCCAAACTAAATAAAAATAAAACTAATATTCTTCACTCATTTTAGAACCTTCTAATGAGCCTCCAAAACAAAGCCGATGATTTTGATCTTGTTGTAATGACAATGATTCTCATGAATGGTTTTCTCATACAACTCAAAATTGCATGATGGTAGCTTTCCAAAATCCTACATCAAAGAACAATTGAGCTTGTGAACATAATATTATCAAACGTTAAATTATCTTGAGTAGAATTCTTCAATGAAAAGGATTCTTGTATACATAACATTATCTTGAATAGAATTCTTTAATGAAAGATGTTGACCCTATTAGGAGTCTAGTACATCTGTGTAGTGTCTTAGTCCTTGTTAGACGACTAGGTCTTGATAGAAACCTCAACCCTATTAGGGGTTGTTATTACAATTATAAAATGTATGCAAGATGAGCCCAGTGCCCAAACATGCAATATACAATGATATTTTGTATACAATAGGAATATATACAAAAACCTCTTACAATTGTTGATATCTTCAATGTCTAATTTGTTCTTTTAGCTCATTGCACAATCTTCGCATGTACTACCTTTACTTCTCTCAACATCAAAGTTCACATCACAAAATAATAGAATCACATTCTCAATACTTGTACACTTTCTCACAACTTTGCATTTCCAAAACTGTCCTTTATACCATATTTTTATGTATTGTTGGCCTTCATGCTTTACAACATGTCCCAAAATGCAAAACTACCTTTTTATCACTTAGGGCTAACATCTAGGATGTCATCCCTAATTAGTCAAGTAATTATTTTGATAAATAATTAATAATTCCTTAACTTAAAATATCCAATTCCTTATATCTATCATGTTTTGTTTGTGCATTCCTATGATTACTAAATGCTTAATAACTTTGTATGTACTTCTCATAATGACTTGCACACTTACAAGCATGTAGTCTCATGTCCATTCTATCATCTTCTAACTGTGTGCATGCCAATAATATCTCTATGGAACTCATCAATCAAAATAGTGTCTATGCCAATAGATAAACTTTATGATACTTAGATAATTGTCTAATTCCTTATAGCAATACTTTATCTTCATATTATTCTCACTTAATATTGAATATATATTTTCATAAATGACAACTCAAAATTATCTACCTAGCCAAATTGCCAACAATCTCCCCCTGTGGAAAAATTGGCAGAGTCTCAAAAAACAAAATCTCAAAATTTGTGAAGTTCTTCACATGGCCTTTACAAAATTTCATATATCTCAATCCATATTCCAAGTATCAATAAGAATTGTAGGAGTAAGTGATTGAAGCTCAAACAAAAAGATGCATCATAAAATAAAACTTCTTTCTATAAGACTTTGTTCTAATCATCAATTTGTTTTATTTCTTTGCAATGATAATCTAACTTACTATTTATTATTTTATTCATATAGACATCATCTAGATCTAAGTAGGATTAAGAGTGGTAGTACTACTACCTGAGTTGGAGGCTTCACATCTTAGCTTCCAAGTTTTTTGTTTTTCATGTTCTCTAGTTAAGGATTGTTATCGTATCTGGTCAAATAGACAATTATTTTGTAATATTTGATACCATAGTTAGAGTACACAATACTTAAATTGATAGTAATATTTTATTATTTGCAATTATATACAAGATATTAATAATGCTTGTATGTTTATATTTGATATATTTATAGCCCGAATATTTTCCCATGAAGAAAGATGGTGCCTAACAGTATGAACCCAAAACAAAATAATGAGACAATTGCTAGATTTTAGTCTCAGTTCAAATGAAAAGGTGATGGAAAATATTGTTGTCCTTGTAAAAATTGTAAGAGCTTAAAGACTTTAGTACTTCTAATCATAACAACTAAGAGACATTGTAGGAAACATGGTCACATTGAAAGGGGGCACAATTTTAGTCCATTGGTGGATGTGGATTTCCAATTGGAGGAACATGGAGATGTGAATATGCAAGTTGAAGATAATGCTCCCATAGAAGAAGATGATCCCATAGAAGAGAACATGGTTGAAGATGATGGTATTGGCATAGGTGATAATGTGTCAAAGGACATGATATAAGAAGATGCTACTGGCACAGTTGATCAAGATGATTGTACTAGCGCATCTAATCATGATGATGAAGATGGTCTTGATATACCTATACTTGAAAAGGCATACGAGCCCCTATACCAAGGCTCCCAAATAACTCTTCTCTTTTTTGTATTGTTATTGATGAACTTGAAGGTTATGAAAGGTTTATCCAATGTAGCAATCTCACGTATGTTAAGGTATGTCATTTTTCTCATCTTCAATGTTAGCGTACCATTAATATTTATTATATTAACAAATTATATTTTTTTCGTAGCTTGATAGGTGATTTTTTGTTACCACCATCAAACATTCTACCTCCCTTGTATCGAGAATTATCTGCCATTATAAAAGATATTGGAATGGAGTATCAAATAGTACATGCATGTCCAATCATCATATTATATATCATAAACAACATGATTTTGTAATAGAAGTCTCTAATTTTCATATTAGTATATATCAATCATATCAAATAATAAAAAAGGTGTTTTACAAGGTTCTTTAGTACATTCCAATTATTCCACGTCTACAACGATTATTCAGGTGCACTAGCTTGGCATAATTTATTGATTACCATGCATGCAATAGAAGTCAAAATAACATTATGTGAATTCCTATGGATGGTTCTATATTTAAGTACATAGAAGAAACTTGGCCACTCTATAAAGAAGAACCTTGTAGACTCAAGCTTTCATTGGCAACGGATGGTGTCAATCCATTTCAAGATATGAGATCTATTTACTCAATGTGGCCTATTTTTGTTATTAACAATAACATTCCTCCTTGGATATCCATAAAGAGAGAGCACATAATGTTGGAAATGATTGTACTAGGTACTTTTTCATTTAATAGTCATCTAAATTAACATATAAACACCACATCAAAATGGTCATAATAATTATGTAATATTTTTGTTTATTCAACTAAGAAAGTACCAAGTTAAATATATGAATGTGTATATTGAGCCCCTTTGTTAGAGTTATGGAATGGAGTTACTATGTATGAAATCTCTAGACCAATAGGACAAAGATAATTTCAATTTCATGTAGTGCTTGTACGGATAATACATGATGTCCCTGGGCTAACACATTTTTGTTGTATGTTTAAGTTGTGCATGATAATTGTAAATATCAAAATCATCATATATGATCTTGTAGGTCTTCAAATAAAGGGAAAATTTTCATGTCTAGTTTGTGGTCCAAAGATGAAATCTCATCAATCAAAAAGTTTAGGAAAGTAGGTGTTCAATGAGTTTAGGCACTTTCTCCACAATAATCATCAGCATCAAATTATTGAAAAAATCTTTTCAATTGGAAAGAAGAGACAACATCAAAGCCATGGAGAATGGAACCTCACCCATGGAAGTTGGAATACAACATAATAAATTATCGAGATAATGTCACTCCATCAGATGATTTTTGTTTGAAATGTATATTTTGATATTGTCTTTAATTTAGTAATGATGTAATTAATGCTCATGAATTTCATCAAGGTATTAATGACCAATTTCCAAAAGGATTAAAAAGTTATCCTAGACAATTTAGTAGGTTGTCGTACTATGAGCACCTCCCAATTGTGCATTTGTTTGATGTTATGCATATATATTGGAAATAATGTAATAGAGACACTATGAAAAATATTGGATGGAAGGTGTGACAAAGATAAAACTATCAAAAATGTTAATGACATTCATAAATCCACTCATGCATTGAAAAATATCATTGAATCAAATAGCAATGGAGACTAGATTAATGTAAGTGCCCTTCCTAGGTTATTAACAAAGCAACAAAGTGATGCCATAAAAGAAGTCATACAAAAAAAAAAATTTCCCACAGTATTTGTTGCAAACATAAGTAGTCTCATATCAAAGAAAAGTAATTTTGGGCCAGGGTTGAAAATGCATTATGTGATTGGCATACCATCATCAAGGTAAGTCATGTTCTTCTTTATTTATAATATATTTATAAAATTACATGTACTTTTCATTGTATTATTTTAAAATATATTGAAAATATCATTTTATAATTATTGCAATACATTCTACCTCTATCTCTCCTACACCACTTTGACAATAGTGTCAAAAAAGTTATATATGACCTTGGAAAATACATGAGGTTAGAAGTATTTTTTAGATTTGTTGTATAGATATTATATTTTCTACTTCCTTTACTTTTTATGTGATTTATTTTATATTTTTTTATAAGGCTTCATTTATATGTTCTTGTGTGTTGAATCTCTTTTAAGCGGTTGTCATCTAAAAAAATTGATATAAAAGATATAAAATATTGTAAGAGCAAAATTTCTTAGCATATATGTAAAATGCAAGAGTGTCTACCTTCAACATTTTTCAACACACAAGAACATTGCCTCATACATCAAGTTGAAGAGATTGAACTGTGTAGACCTGTACAAACTAGGCCAATGTGGATGGTTGAGAGGCACTTGAAATTTACGAAGCGCTTGGTTCAACAAAGATCACATTTAGAGGGTTCTATGGTGGAGGGATGTATGGTATACCAAACCATGGTGTACATTAGTGAATATCTTCCAAAATTTGCAGCAAATATTCATGTAGATTGCATTTGGGATCCAAACTCAATTCACAAATTTGAAGGGGAGTACTTGATAGGGAAAGGTAGATTGAGGAAAGTGAGAGGTAAATAATAAGATGTTATTATAGTTAATTAATTTTTATAAATCTTCAATATAAGTTGTTTCTAAATGGTCAATTTTTTTTACAGTTGGTCATGAATGGGATGCAATACTTTTGTATATTAAAAATAATCTTGATTGGATGATGGTATGGATTGAATGATCTCAAGAAATTGGTTGCTCATTAACATGGGAGGGTGTTGCATCATTGGTTAAAGAAGCTCATCGTAATGGAGATCTCAATGTTACGCCAATGGTAATTGATCTAGCATATGATTTAAGATGTAGAAAGGTAGGCATAAGTTTATTAATTATGACCCATATGTTTAATACCAACTCAGAGATCGATGCAAATAATTTTGACATGTTTAAAAAGTTGTAGGTCAAACACCACAAAACTATGTACTACCATCACCATAAATTTTCCATAAAAATTTGGATGACATGAAGAAAAATTGTTAGTCTAGGATAAGTGTAGTCTTCAAGGTCACTAATACTTCATCTAGAAATGGCATACATCCTCAACAATCTAAAAAATTGATACTATGGCATTTTGGATGATATACTTGAGTGCAACTTTAATTCCTCCAAATTAGTTCTATTTGTCATCAAATGGTACAAGCTATGACTGAATCAAAATGATCCTAATGGAACTATTATTGAACATGATAATCTATTTACAATTATTAATACAAGGTCATTTGAGCTAGCTAGAAATGAGTCCTATGTTCTTTCAAGCCAATGTGAGAAAATAGTTTACTTTGGTGTTCCACATAAATTGGGTTGGTCATTTATCGTTAGACATGATCCAAGAGGAAAGATGATAAATTATAATATTATGGAAGAAGAAGATACCAAAGAAGTAGAAGATGAAGTAGATGATGATCACAAATGACTGTTAGACAATGATGAAGAAGAAGAAGATGATAAAGGTGATGTTAACGATGATGGTGATGATGATGATGATGATGATGCCATTGGTAATGGTGGTGGTGGTGGCGGTGGTGATAAAGATGATGATTATGGTGGTGGTAGTGATCATGATGATGATCATCATCATCATCATGGTGATGATGATGATGATGGTAGTGGTGGTGATGATGATGAAGATGGTGATGATGAATGAGATGGATGAATAAGATGATCAATGAAATGTATGAGGTATTGATTAATGCATAGAAATTTTTTTAACTTATATGTTTTTATAATTAATTGATTATGTGTTGAAATCTAATGGCATGGTATATATAATTATATCATAGTGTTCAATTGTAATCATAATAACATAGGTGATTTGTGATACACATGTTTCAAATATTGTTCATATATCTAATGTATATATTTTGTGCATGATCCTCACCCTTTGTGCATATAGGAAACTGACTTCAGATAACATGAAATAGTTTATTATTTTCTTTCCTTCTTTTTACCATCAACATCAACTTTAGGCCGACTTCACAAAAATTACCCTTATTTAGAAAAATATAGAGATCCTTACCAACTATATCTCTCATTTGATGGACTAGAGGTACCAGCAAATAGGTACACTAGTACATTTGGGTTCATTTTTTGACCTTTATTAGTCGAATTTTTGACCCAATTTTCGACCACCCCGTTGATCGATATTTTCTGGTCAAAATTTTGACCAATCTATTGGTCGAAAACCTACCAAAGCCATTGTGTGGGTTCAAATAGGAATTGGTCAAAATTTTGACCAATGAAGGTCAAAATTTTGACCAACAAAGGTAGAAAACAATTTGCACATTGGTGGAAATTTCGACCAAAAAAGGTGGAAAAAAAATTTAGGCGTTGCTGAAAATTTTGACTAATGAAGGTGGAAATTTCGACAAACAAAGGTGGAAAAAAATTTAGACGTTGGTGGAAATTTCGATCAATGAACGTGGAAATGTCGACCAACAAAGGTGGAAAAAAATTTAGACATTGGTGGAAATTTTGACCAATGAAGGTGGAAATTTCGACCAACAAAGGTGGAAAAAAAATTTAGACGTTGGTGGAAATTTTGACCAATGAAGGTGGAAATTTCGACCAACAAAGGTAGAAAAAAATTTGGGCGTTGGTGGAAATTTCGACCAATGAAGGTGGAAATTTCAACCAACAAAGGTAGAAAAAAATTTAGGCGTTGGTGAAAATTTTGACCAATGAAGGTGGAAATTTCGACCAACAAAGGTAGAAAAAAACTTAAGCATTGGTGGAAATTTCCACCAACAGCCAGGTGTAAATTTTTTTCAAGCATTCTATAAAATAGTTCACATGTCTTGCTTATGATATGACATTTTACATGCATCCTACACTCTCTCATCCAGCTGATGAAGGATTACGCAAAGTGATCTGAAACCATGATTCTAAAAAATGCACAATCAAATCCAAAATGAACTTGCACTACAAATGGATTGTGGAAATCTGATATTGTTAATTTTGCATGCATGTCTACTAGGAAAAATGTATGTTTAAGTTTTGATTGTCCTGGTAGACATGCATGCAATTTTACCTTATATCAGATTTCCACAATCCATTTGTAGTGCAAGTTCATTTTGGATTTGATTGTGTATTTTTTAGCATCATGATTTCAGAGGACTCTGCGTAATCCATCATTAGCTGGATGAAAGAGAGTGCAGGATGCATGCAAAATGTCATATCATACGCAAGGCATGTGAACTATTTTATAGAATGCCTGAAACACACCGACAGTAACTAATATGAAGAATATATAATTAGTTATATGATTGAGACAAATCATGTACCAGTGAGTTGGTTGAAATTTCAACCAAAAAAATTTTGACTAATGGGTTGGTTGAATTTGATCAAAAATTGGGTTAGAAATTTGACCAATAAAGGTCAAAAAATGAACCCAAATGTACTAGTGCAAGTGTGCTCGCCAAGTTGACTCTTTGAGTTGAGTCATCAAGTCACTCCACCAAAGTGCCTCATCAAGGTCAGTTGTTAGGTCCGCTCATCGAGCTTGCTCACCAAGTCAGCTCGCCATGTCGCATCTCTAAGTGGCCTCGCTAAGTCGGCTCACCAGCTTGCCCCACCAAGTTTCCACTTTAAGCCCACTCACCATGTTAGATTGTTAGGTCGACTCCCCAAGTCAGCTCACCAAGATGACAATTGAAGTACGCTCACCAAGTCGACTCTCTAAGTTCACTCACCAAGTTCGCCCCCTAAGCCAACTTTTCAGGTAAGCTCACCAAGTCACCCCCACTTGCCCCACCAACTCGCCACTTTAAGTTGACTCGCCATGTCATCTTGCCAAGCCAAGTCCCCTAATTTGAACTCCTTATATAGAAATAAATTTTATAATCCAAATCTACAAATAACGTGTATTTGTTCATTGACATTTTTGCATTTTAAAGTTAATACTAGCACCACCTTTGACTGAAGATAACCATCAAATGTTTGTTGAATGAACATAGTCACATGTGCTATTGGATGAATGGCTTCCCCTCCACCAGCTTCATCAAGGCATATCGATTGCATAGTATCAACTGCAAATCTAAAAGGAAAAAGAAAAACAAGATATCAATCTGTGTGTCCGCGCGCACATGCAAGCATGCATGCGTGTGCCATGTAAGTATATTTAAGCACATCAATGGAGATTAATTTTTGTGTGCACATAATTTTTAGCATATCCTTAAATACTCCTTTCTATGAGCATTTCTATCTTGATATATGTCGGTATGATTTAAAAATTGAAAGACTCTAAGCACTTTGCAATTCATTTTACCTCAAAAACTCATGAGCATCTTCCTATTTTCCATATCCAAGGTGATTGCCAATATTTTTAATTCTAGAAAGTATTCTAATTGGTGATAAGGCACCTGTAAGAAATGATAAAGTTGAGCAAGGAACGAGAAACAATCCAAGTAAGTTAAGTGTGAAACAATGTTACCATAAGATAAGCAACTCCAAGAGCATACACCAAGATGGTTCAACAATGGAGACAAGGATTTATAAGGGGAAAGCAAAGAAAACCCCTTGTGAGTATTATGAATGAAGTAAAATGCCTAGAGAAGAGAGAGAGAGTGTGTTGGAGCAAAAGTAGCTCAATACAATAACATCAAGTGCTTAGAGTGGTGTTGTAGCTGTGAAGAAAGAAGGAGGAGCATCTCTTATATAGAGATGAGAGAGGAGTTGCATTTGTAACTCCCATTTCTATGAATGCCACATTCATAATAGGTGTGTGCAAAGTGTCACAATCCTCTTAAGGAGGATAAACTAAATAAAGAAATAAACAAGAGTTGTCCTTACATGTGGAATAAAGGACAAACAATGACATGTCCTCCACATGTGTACAAGTGGACAAACTACATGTAGGGACCCTTGGAATATCCCAATTAAAATATATATCCAAGGAAAGATTAACCTTTCTAACACCCCCCCTTAATCTTTACTTGGGGAGTTTACTTGAACGGGTTGTAAACCCAAATTTTTACAATGGAACTGAAATTTCTCTTTAGAAAGTGGTTTGGTTAAAATATCAGCCACTTGATCTTCTCCTTTACAATAAAGAAGAATAATTTGATTTTCTTCAACTTGTTCTCGAATGAAGTGATGTTGAAGTGAAATATGTTTGGTGTGGGCATGATACACTGGATTCTTTGCCAAGGCAATAGCACTTTGATTGTCACAATGTATAGGTGTAGGTAATTGTTGAGGTAGACCCAAATCATCAAGAAGTCTTCGAATCCACAAAGCTTCCTTAGCTGTATTGGTACAACCTTTGTATTCAGCTTCAGTTGAGCGTAGGGAAATAGAGTGTTCTTTTTTGCTTTCCCAAGAAATTGGACCTGAACCAATAAAGAAAAAATAACCACAAGTGGATTTCCCATCATTGGGATCTCCACCTAGATCGGAATCAGTATAGCCATGTAAAATAAATTTAGAGTTTGGATCATAAAATAAGCCTATATTAATAGTTCCTTTAATGTACCTTAAGATGCGTTTAGCAACTTTAAAATGAGTTTGTTGAGGTTTAGACATAAATCGAGAAACTAAACCAACACTATAAGCAATATCAGGTCTAGTAAGAGTTAAATAATTTAAACTTCCTACTAACTGTCTATACAAAGTTTCATCAACAAAAGGAGTATTCATATCATTCATTAATTTAGTTCCTAATTCACATGGAATTGAAACATGGTTAGAGTCATTCATCTTAAATTTTTCTAAAAGATCATAAGCATACTTGCTTTGAGAAACAAAGATACCTTTAGGAGTTTGAAAAATTTGCATACCTAAGAAGTAATGTAAGATACCTAAGTCTGTCATTTGAAATTTTTGTTTAAGTTGGAATTTAATATCAGAAATCAAAATGTCTGAACTAGAAGTGAGAATTAAATCATCTACATAAACAATAACAATGATAATATCATCGTTAGTATGTTTAATATACAAATTAGGATCATTTTTGCTTCTAGTAAAACCTTGAGAAATGAAGAAGGAATTAATTTTAGAATACCATTCTCTAGGTGATTGTTTAAGACCATAAATAGATTTGTTCAATTTGCAAACTAGATTTTCACTACCTTTCTTAACAAATCCAGGAGGTTGAGCCATATAGATTTCTTCATGTAACTCACCATTTAAGAAGGCACTTTTAACATCCATTTGATGAATGGGCCAATTCAGTTTAGATGCTAAAGCAAGAACTAATTTGATAGTAGGCATTTTAGCAACAGGAGCAAAAGTTTCATTATAGTCTAAGCCTTCAATTTGGGAAAAACCTCTAGAAACTAGTCTAGCTTTAAATTTACTAATTTCATTATTAGTATTCAATTTTGTTTTATATAACCATTTACATGAAACTAGATTTTTGCCAGGAGGTAATGTGACTAAGTCCCAAGTGTGATTAGCAAGTAACGAATCATATTCCTCTTGCATGGCTTTCTGCCAATGAGGTTGAGAGTTAGCTTGATCAAAAGACTTAGGATCGTTAGAATTCATAATAGTAGTCATCAAAGAATAATTACAATAATTAATCCTTCTATGTTTAATTCCACCAGATTTAGAAATATAATCATTAGCTTCATTGATGAGGTTTTGAGCCCATTTAGGTTTACGTTTAGTTGTAATGGAATTATCACTAGAGGAAGAATCATGAGTAAGAAAAGTATCATTAGTATCTATTTGAGTATCATGAGATGTAGGAGCAGAAATAATCGGTGGTACTTGATTAAGAGAAAGAGTAGGGTTAAGAGAAGGAGGTTGGTCCTCCACCAGCACAATTTTAGTGCTACTGAATTCTTCATCCGTTGTAGTAGAGCAATCATGAACGCCATTTTCTGCAATGCAAACATCTCTAGCAACTTGAACTTTGTTAGTAGTGGAATCATAAACACGATAACCCTTAGTGTTTTCATCATAGCCAACAAACATATAAGGAGATGACTTAGCATCTAATTTATGCCTTTTCTGTTTAGGCGTATGAACATAAGCAATAGAACCAAATATCCGTAAATGATGTAAATTCGGTTTCCTACCAGACCAAGCCTCTTCTGGAGTGATAGCCTTGAGAGCTTTGGTAGGAGTCCAATTAAGAATATAAGTTGCACAAAACATGGCTTCAGCCCAAAATTTATAATGCAAATTCTTAGCATGCAACATGCTTCTAGCCATTTCAACAATGGTCCGATGCTTTCTTTCCGCTACACCATTTTGTTGTGGTGTATAAGGAATAGTAAGCTCGTGCTTAATTCCACATGATTTCAAATAAGAATGAAAAGCATTATTCACATATTCCTTCCCATTATCAGTTCTAAGAATTTTAAGTTTATACCCAGATTGCCTTTCAACATATAACTGAAATTCAATAAATATATCAAGAACTTGATCCTTGCTATGCAAAAAATAGATCCAAGTTCGTCTAGAAAAATTATCAACAAAGGTAAGTGCATACCGAGAACCTTGGATGGAGGTATTCTCCATGGGGCCCAAAAGATCACTATGGACAAGATGCAACTTATGAGTTGCTCGCCATGATTTTCCACTTGGAAAGGGCTCCCTATGCATCTTACCACTCATACAACCTGTACAGGCAATCTTGGAAGGAATAATGTGAGGCAAGCCATCAACCATATTATGCTTTTGCATGAAAGTAATATAATCAGAATTTAAATGACCAAGTCTTTCATGCCATATATTGAAATCAATAGAAGTATGTAAAGAATATCGTGAACTAGCAAATTCATGGAATTTAAACAAATTGTCATTATCCATTTTAGCATGAGCAATCACTTTGAGAGTTTGAGGATCTATGATATAACATGTATCTTTGTAGAATTCTACTTTATAGTTCTGACATAACTGTGAAACAGAAAGTAGATTAGTTTTCAAGTCAGGTACATATAAAACATCATGCAATTTACCATTAGGAATAGTAACATCACCTAGTCCTTCAACTGTACAAGTCTGATTATTAGCTAACTGAATAGGAATGTTAGCAATATCAGGTTGTAAAGAATCAAAAATTTCTTTATGAGAAGTGACATGTTGTGATGCACCACTATGAACAATCCATTCTAAAGGTCTACAAAGATTAAAGCTACAAGTAAAAGCATGACGAGGATTAGAACTAGTCGAATTACCTTTTTTATGGTTTGAGTTTTGATGATTGTTACTATGATTCATAGGTTTTTTATCATTGTGCTTTTTAAAACAGTTATTGACAAGGTGACCATCTTTGCCCCAATAAGAACAATGAGGTTTGGAATTGGAATGGTTCCTTTGATTATTAGTATTACGAGTATTATTAGGATGATTGGTATTATTATTATATTTGGGATGAAATTTATTGTTTGTGTTATTTGAATTAGAATTAGATTGTTTGTAATTATTATTATTGGAATGAAAATTATTAGTTGAATTTCTAGACACAAATGCATGTTCAGTTGATTTGAGAGTACCAAACTGAATTAGCTTAGATTCTTCTTGTCTTAATAAAGTTTGAAAAATAACATAAGTTAACTAAGAAGTTAAAGTAGGAATAGCAAGCTGTGCATGAATATTAGTTATAAACTGTTGAAACTGTCTAGGAAGACATTTTTTAAGAATAAGATGAATTAAACGAATGTCCTCTAATTGAACACCTAAAGCCATAATTTGACTTTTAAGAGAATCAAATTTTAAGAGGAATTCATCCATACCTTTAAAATCTGCATACCTGAGATCTTCGAGTTGATCTTGCAATTGTATTTTGCGGTATTCATCGCCACTGTAATACTTGGTTTTCAAGATGGACCATGCATCATGAGCTTTAGAACAGTGAGCAATTAAGACATATAAATCTGGAATAATAGAAATACCAATTAACCCTAAAGCTTCTTCGTTTTTAGCTTTCCAAGTATCTTTCTCGTCTTGAGTAGCCGCTGAACCGGGCTCAAGAGAAGGGTCGGTGGCTATTTCGAAGAGATGTTTAAAATGAAAAATAAATGAGATATGAGTTTTCCAAAAATGATAATTAGAATAATTAAGTTTGATTTCTGGAATTAATGTTGACATGATTAAGGAAAAAAAAATTCTTTGCTTTTTTTGAAAAAAAATTCCCTTAATTTGAAAATCAGATTAAGTGAAAAAAAATGATGTTAAATGAAAGAAAAAAAAATTTTAATTTTATTAATTGAGAAAAAAATTGGTTTTGTTTATAAGATTAAGAATATTTTATTTTAATTTCAACTATTTGTGTGAGAGAAAATTAAAAAATTGATTTGTTAAACAAATAAAAACAAAATTTGAAAAAAGTGGGCAAAGAGGGGGAAAATTTTTTTAAAAATTTAGAAGAGGGAGCGGAGCTCGTCGGTGGCGGCCGCGTGGCCAAAGGAGTGGCCCTGGTCAGTGGTTAAAGAAATTTAAAAAAACTTTGCGGATGAGGATGCGGGCTCTGCCCACGCAGGCGGCGGTTGCCGCGTGGCCTGGACGCGGGCCGCGGAAAGGTTTGCGCGCGAAGTTATGGGGGCGGCGAAAGCGGTGGTCAGGGGTTATATTGCGAGCAGAGTTGCAGAGGTGGGGCAGAGATGCAAAGGGCGTGAGGGAAGAGGGCATTCCACTCTTCACTGTCGCGCAGACTGGTAGTGCGCGGCAGCGGCGCAACCGGTTCGCAACGGCGGTTGCGCGCGGCGGCGCAGGATCTGTACAGTCGACGGCGTTTGGGGATATAGCGAACTTCTTTTGTTCGATCCGAATCTTGTGCCCCGCGACCAAATCTCAGCTTCCCACAGACGGCAGCGTTTGCGCGGGGCGGCGTGGGGGTGGCGCGCGGGTGGCACGGCCGCCCAATAAATTTTTTTTTTTTTTTTTAATTTTATAAAATGAAGCTTTGCACTATTTTTATAAAAACACAATATAGTGAAATTTTTTTTTTTTTTTTAAAGAGTAAAATTTTTTTATAAATGAAGTAAGAAAAAGTAGAGAGTTATAAAGCTTTACTAATGTAATATTTTTATTTTTTTTGTTTTGGCGGCATGCTGTCCAAAACAAACCAAAAAAAAAAAAATTACTAAGAAAACCCTTTGGCAGCAAGCCTTCCAAAGAGGGTTTGTAAAAAAATATGAAGCTTTACAAGAAAACCCTTTGGCGGCAAGCCTTCCAAAGAGGGTTAGTAAAAAAAGTATGAAACTTGCATGCACAAGATTAGTTAAAAAGAGCTAAAATCACAACACAAACTTCTTCTCTCAATAATGTCTCCAAATAAGGTGTGCTCCAATGAATGGCAACCTTCACCACAAAACTTAAAACAAGGATTAGATAACCAAGCTCTGATACCATGTAAGAAATGATAAAGTTGAGCAAGGAACGAGAAACAATCCAAGTAAGTTAAGTGTGAAACAATGTTACCATAAGATAAGCAACTCCAAGAGCATACACCAAGATGGTTCAACAATGGAGACAAGGATTTATAAGGGGAAAGCAAAGAAAACCCCTTGTGAGTATTATGAATGAAGGCAAATTCCTAGAGAAGAGAGAGAGAGAGTGTTGGAGCAAAAGTAGCTCAATACAATAACATCAAGTGCTTAGAGTGGTGTTGTAGCTGTGAAGAAAGAAGGAGTAGCATCTCTTATATAGAGACGAGAGAGGAGTTGCATTTGTAACTCCCATTTCTATGAATGTCACATTCATAATAGGTGTGTGCAAAGTGTCACAATCCTCTTAAGGAGGATAAACTAAATAAAGAAATAAACAAGAGTTGTCCTTACATGTGGAATAAAGGACAAACAATGACATGTCCTCCACATGTGTACAAGTGGACAAACTACATGTAGGGACCCTTGGAATATCCCAATTAAAATATATATCCAAGGAAAGATTAACCTTTCTAACAGCACCATCTCCTCCTCTCACCCTTGAGACAAGAAACTCAAGCTCACACATGAAGCACCAGTCTTTCTTCTGACTTGAGCAGACCCAACAAATAGTATAGGTTATTGTTTTTGCAAGCCACAACTAATATTGCAATGCCTATGTCTAAGGATAAATCTAATGAGAAATGATAACATACATTTTTGAGAATGTGATCCATGGAGTAGATAGGTTGCAAGAGTTTTTGAGTATATCAGGCACTGAAGCACCACATTAGCAAAGCAACTGCCAATAGACCAGTGGAAAGGCAAAGATCATGAATAACAATCTACCTAGATACTAATTCTTTACATTTAAAAATTACAAGAATTCACAAACAAGATGTACCCTAACCCCTCCCTGAATTGAACCTACAATTTAACCTATTATACTTATATTTCAATGTAAATGACACAAGATTATAAATCAACTCATGAAGATATTATCATTCTACCATTCTAAACTTTGAGATTGGTTTTTCTAACAGTCATTTGGATTGCCACAGACCATAAAACAAGAGGGAAAAGCACGTGCTCTCAAATAGAATAAAATGTTGGCACATACCTGTCTTCCACATTCCAATTCCAATGGACAAAGTCACTAGCACAGATATTATGCCAAGTTATTGATAATAGATTCTAATGCATACATTCAAATGGAAAATATGAAAATAAACAAGTGGAACAGCCTCAGTTATTTACCTTTGGGAACACCTAGTTTAGGGAAAACTCTAGTGAATGTTCTTGCTCTGTTGCCTACGTACCTTTCTATGCAATAGTGTTCTCTCTCACATGTGGGGGCAGTGGAGACAAGGAGGCTCCTCTGTTGTCTCCTTGGATATCCAATAGTTCTACAACACCCTACCCCCCCCTCTCTCTCTATGCAATAGTTCAAAGGTATAATCCACATTTGAAATGTGGAAAGTTACCAAATTTATTCTAGTTTACTCTCTTTTGTTCTTTTTCATGTAACAAGAGACCCTGTAGTAATGGAGTTGTGTTTCCCTAGCACATGATCTAATTCATCATTTAATGCAAGACCCAGACCAAGAAGCTCCTCGTCCTTGCATTAAATTTGAAATAAAGGTGAACCAACTAGATAATGGGCTAATAAAACATGCTTTATTGCTAGTGAGAAGCATTAAAAACTAGTTCACTTTGCATTTGTAACCTTGGGCAGGGTCTTAGTAACATGCTCGCATTGAACCTTTGATTTAAAGGAGAACTACACAAGCTCACAACCCTTAGGAAGGATTTCTTAGATAAGAAATTTCTGAGCAGACACAAATCCTCACTAATAATGCTGATGCGATTTTCTTATTTAAATCCAAACAAAGTTGTATTATCTTGGGCAAAGGAGACTACTGTTGTTTGTGGTTAAGGATCCCTTAGGTCAGTAGAATCACATGCAAACTGGATGTGACATTGCAATAAGCAAACTATAATAAGAGCTAGGAGCTTGCTTAGTGATCAAGGCTTGAGACTGGACACTGCATGAAGTATTTGTAGGCATTTGAGTCTCAAGCATCACCAGCTCAAAATCAAACTGAAAAGGAAACTTGGCAAATAAAACTAAATAAAAATAGTATTCTTGAGTAAGCATCAACATTGTATGAACAATACCATTACAATGCACTATACTTGGTACAAATATATTGTTGGCTGAGTATAAAGAACATTGGTGGTGAATTCAAGTCCAAGCTACAAAAGCAAAGACATTTACATAAAAACTAAGCAACCCTCTCTGGCAAGAAAAGATATATAGAGATTTTTGACTAAAATTACAAATTGATGCTAAAAAAATTAAACCATAAGAATTGTTCTATAGAATAATAAAGAAGAAAGATGAAGAATCAAACACTTGAAGGATACAATGTTGATGCAGCTTTAGAAAGATCATCTGAAAGACATCATATGCTCAGGCTGAAGGAGCTTTGAGATTCATTACTACACTCGGAATGGGCTCATCTTCAATCTTCTGAAGACTAAAGATGAGCCCATTCTCGAGTGTAGTAATGAATCTCATATAATGCAAGAAAGAAATAACATCAACGAGAGTAACCATGCCATCTCTTAGCATTCTCAGTATTTCCATTGGCACATAAAGAACTGGGCTACACTTCATAATGCCAAAACCTTGAGCAAAATTCACTGTGGGAAGAAGCAAGTTATGTTTCCTTGGCAGGTGTTAGCTAGCAATCATTTCATATAACATCTTATAAAAGAATTCCTAAAGCTAACCACATTTTGAAATGAGATAACAACTAATATATATCATTTCAAACTCAATTTATTCCTATTTGTGCATAACAAATTTTCATAAAATTTCAAGCAACTCCACTGCTTTAATATCAACATTTTCTCAGCAAAAACCCAAAAAAGCTTACCTCTGTATTCCTTATTTATGATTCTAATGATGCAAAGTAGTCTTGTTGTTGGCAGATATAAACTAAAGTCTGAAGGATACAATGTTAGAGTAGCTTCAGAAAGATCGCCTGAAGGACATGATATGCTCACACTGAAGGAGCTTTGAGGTTCATTACTACAGTCTGGAATGGGCTCATATTCAAGCTTCTGAAGATTGAAGATGAGCCCATTCCTGACTGTAGTAATGAATCTATAACCTTGACACCCATCTCTTTGTAGACTTACAGACAGGCTTCAGAATACTAATGACACAATTCATTTGTCCATACTATTGGAGCAAAAATACTACTGTAGAATCCAAAAAAGTTAGGCCAAACAAGTAGATTATAGAATCATGAAATTGTGAACCATTACACAAACTAGAAGAATAGTACCTTGAAGCACTACTAATCAAATCTTCATTAACAGGTGGACAACTTAAAAAAATCAAGCATGTCGACTCTGAGAGGTCCTGATTTGTTTACCCCAAACTCAAATTAGATCATTGTCATCATAAAAATTGAAATATTTGTATCTTTCAAATGAAATTGAAGAAATCTAAACACAGAATACTGATGAAAATTGTACCTGGAGATAGGTTTCCATTCCCTTAATGTTCTTAATGTATTCAGGAAGTGGTACATGAGGACCTAATCCTTAGGGGTGAGGATCCAAAGAATCATTTCCACTAAAATATACAATGATTAAAAAGGGCTGCTCAACTGCATCTTGGGTGAGACAAAGCAATAAATATATTAGATTGAGAATATCCAACATTTGCATATAGAGCAGCTGCGACACCAATCTCATAAAACTTATAAGGCAAGCATGAATCTCATAATCATAGGTAGTGTTACTATTTATAGCCATTGAATAAATATGTTGACAACATACAATATTTATAAATATATCAAACTCCACGAAATACTATGCAGTAAAAAGCAATAATAAAATAATTGTGCTAGAGGTGCACAGTTACATGATAGATCCATTTTTACTTATGAACAAAAAGAAACAAATAATAAACAACCCAACATATGTAATTTTTCTGCAACATGGTGTTAGTCCTTTCCCATTATCTTTTTTCCAACAGTTCCAACAAATGTGTGCAGTTGTGATTAATCCAGGCAAGACCTACCGTAAATTGCCTAATGGAGATCACACAAATCTGATACATAATTTGATAGTTGTAACATATGATCCATGAGAGAAATTTAGCTTAAAAGATGCACTTTCTAAGACTTCTATAAACTCAAGTTTGAGGATCCATGTAGTATCCATGGAAATATGTTTGTAAAACTACTGTATTACAATTGGAACAAATTCATAGTAAAAAATTTAGAAAGGAACTTGAAGAACATACTAACCACTCATCTTCATCATGTTGTCTAGATGAACAACTTCAGTAGCCATATGTTGAGATAAATAACTTTAATTGGCTAAATAACTGAAGATTTGCACCTTGACAAGTACCCCACATTTTCCCTGCACTACCAATCTGCTATGAAACACAGACATACTTCCTATGGGGTGTATATAAGTATGCTTGCCAAGTTGACTCTTTGAGTTTGATCATCAAGTCACCCCACCAAAGTGCCTCATCAAGGTCAGTCTTGAGGTCTGCTCATTGAGCTTGCTCACCAAGTTAGCTTGCCATGTTGCGTCTCTAAGTGGCTTCACTAAGTCGGCTCGCCAACTTGGCCCACCAAATTGCCACTTTAAGCCCACTCACCATGTTTAATTTTGAAAATAACGTCTAGTTACCAAAAATTGACATATTATGTCAACGATTAAATGGAAAACAGAGTAAGAAGGTATAGAAAATACCTTTTTTCCTCCTACTTCTTTGATACTATGTAGACCAAAAAATTTAGTGATCAATGTGCTTTCATAAGTATGAACATGATTAGAGTAATTTGGTAGCATGTGAAGAAGTACCTGTAAAATGGTTACACTGGTAAACAATGAAGAAAAGAAAAACAATAGGATGTTGAAACCCTGTGGAATATTAAGGCAAACTGAGGAATCCCACAATTTAAAATTTATGTACCTTACAACTAGCATTAGTTGGCTATCACACCTAAATGTATAGCTTAAAGGACTCGTTTAGTTACAGCTAGCATCTTAAGATACAAAGATGCATCAATTTCCAAGGATGCTAACAAAAATTGCCAAATAAACTAAGAACAATAACTCCCACTTTCTTCGACTAATTGCAAAAATTGCATAGATGAGACTAAATTAGTATGCATGGTGTTTAAAATGTAAATCTCTTGTACACCCAAAACCAAGTGTGACAAATTCAAAATTTTGTGAATCCAATATGTCTAGGGACAAACACACAAACTCAACAGTATATTTCAATATAGTCTTCTTCAATAACAAGAAATTGACTAAAAATAAATACACATTTTAAAATCATATTGTTTTCATCATTCAAATATTACACATATACATTTTTCATTCTCTTGTTAGTCTGACTCTGAATTTCTTGTTAGCAAAATCAATAAACATTACAAGGCATATCCATATAAATGTAAAATATTGAGCAAGTCGCTAGTCATATGCGTGAATATGCAAATAAATATGCGAACCTGATTCCCAATTGCAAATTAAGCATTAAGTCATAATTTCTGTGCCCTTTACAGATAATTTCACCTAGTCTCTTACTTTCATTTGGCTACCATTTATGCCCTCTTTTCATAGCCTTGGAAGGCACATTTATTCTAGATACCTCATGAATCAAAACTCCTTGAACATATTCTCTCTTGACAGCAGATTGCCCAAGAAAAATTTTGGGATCACAAGTTCTGACACCCTCATCATTATCATCAAATTCCTCACTACTTGAGCTTCTTATCCCATCAAAGGAAAAGGTTCTTACTATTCTGGATTCAAGGGTTTTTGAGGATGTTGTTTCAGAGCTAGGGGCATAAGAAGTATTCAAATAAACCTCAAAATCAGACATAGAAGAGCTTCTCTCCTTCCAACAAGATTTCTCTTCAACAGAGAGATCGTCATGCTGATCCACATTGGAAGGCGAGGATTCCAAAAGTTGGCATAGCCTAGTCTGATTGCCACATGCAGGATAAAATGTACCTTTCCCATCTTTGAGCCCCTTACTCCAAGTCCCCATATAACAACTCCCATCTGCCTATCTATAGACTCCATGGCCATGCTTCAACCCATCAAGCCATTACCCATCATATTTATCCCCATTGGTCTGACTCATAATCCCCATTCGATCATGGGTTTCCACCATAACTTCTAACTTATCATAAAAGGCAACAAGGTTAAGCCTGCTAAGGTTGGCATGAAAATCTAGCTTCTCTTTTTCTTCCTTGAAAATCACTTCTTTGAAGGCATCATAGTATACAATCTTCATCCTCACACATCTGTTTCTATAATCTCTTAGTCTTGCCATGTGTCCTGCTTCCTCCAATTTCACCATTTGTGCCTTTAGTTTATTGATGTTCTCCATGAGCTTTTCCTCCACCTCCCCTGCCGCTCTCAAGCAAAGACTGGCTTGGTAAGAAATAAAAAGAACAATTCTTAGTACATATTAATTTAACAAACAAATTGTGTATCACAAAGCTTTTCATAGTTAAACTCAGTTTCATATGTACCAATTTACTATGGACTGATGTTTTCTACTTATTTATAAATATATTCCAACTATAAGACAATTATTAGGATTCAATTATATAATTTTTGAATCCAATCTATTAATTCATTTACATGAATAAATGATTGGCTGTATATAAAAATCTATGACTTTTTAGTTGAATTTATGAACACATTTCTCATGAGTAGCTGTATACAAGAATCGCTCTCATGAGAATGATGGTAGTAGATGGATGCAATAAATGGACAAGTTATTATGGATCAGTTAAGTGGGTTCTTATCACTGATTACTTATGAAAAATAGACTAAAAATTTTAACTAAAAAACTACACAATTAAATTCTAGTTCTAGAAGTATCATAATTTAAGTTGCTGGGAAAAATATCTAAACTTTACATACTAAACAGATAAAAGTAGTTTTCATTTTAGAAATTATTAAAAATTAATTAAAATATAGATCAAAGTCTAAATGCTAAATCTGCCATTCACTCTTGTAGGTTACATCATGGATCCAATGATAAGCTTCCAAACATGATTGCTAAGTAATCTGTAGTTCTCTTCAGCTGGCTGAATTAACAATTTAACACTAAATTCTATTCTTCTAGACCCAATTCTTCTCTTCTATCGAATCAAGCAAGTGAAAACTAAATTCTATTTAGGAAATTGCATTATGAGTACAATAAAGGATAAAAAAGTTCTTAAAAACCAAGCAAGATGACAAATAAGAGGGCATTTTGAAACTGGCCTCCATCTTTGCTTTTTTGGCTTGCAAATAATTAAAAAGTAAGATGAATAATGTCAAGAAGCTTAATTGAATTCCAAGCCCAAGAGCATCTAGTTGGACTTCCATGGCAGAAGAAGGTGCACCTTATGATAAGGGAAGCATAGAAAGCCCTTCCAAGTTAACACTGCTTGTCTCAGCATGGAAGACTACATCATACCCAGTGTGATTTGAAATATTAGCCTGATCTTGGGTAGTAAATAGGGAATTTAATAAGAATGGTTGCAAACACAAAATTCAAGAAATGAATTTCATTGATATGTGTAACATTTTAACTAATGATAAAAAACTCTATTAAATTACTAGGAGTAAAGGAACTTCCTCGATAGGAAGCTCTGCTCCAAGATCCCCTTGAGCTACCATAGCCTAAAGAAGAGGAAGGAAGAGCCAACTGTTAGAATCCTAAACAACATACAAATACCATAAAAAAATCAATACATGCATAACTTGAATGAGTGTGGCCAAAAATGAAGGTGGCTATGACCATTCGCATGCAAGCAGTGCGTAAATGCTTGTTATAAATAAACTAAATGAAAGACAACATTCAATAATGTCCAAGGGACCACTAGCATATAAATATCAAAAACCTCCAAGTACTTTCATAAAAATGTAAGCGTATACAACTGTATATTGTAGGTAGTAGCAGATAGAAGAAAAGGGAATAGAAACACACGAACAAGGATCCAAGAAATTTTTTATTTTGGAGAATCAAATTAATGGAGCACTAGCATTCAAGATGGATGCTTTTGCAGGACAGAGACTAGGAGAAAGACACACAACTTATATTCACCACTACAGGTCACTTACACAATATCTAGGTGCTCCAACCTTGTATGGCCATCAGAAATGGACACTTGCATTAAAGAATGGTGCCCTTCCCTTTGCAAATCACAAAATTGGACACATGTACTAAAGAATGGAGATCCTACAGACCAAGAACACAAACTATTTTGCAGAAACACTACTCCACGATAATTCTACACTCTGACACTAGTGTCTGGACAAATAGTGGAGCCCTAAATACTAAGAGATGCATGATCATTCATAGTTTAATTAGATTGACATATAAAATGCTAATGGACTCTGGACGTCTAGAAAGCTAAATATTTACCTGAATAGGGACAAAAGACAAGGGTGTTGTTGTTTGGGAGACTGTATTGGTCAGTCCTCTAGGTGGTATCTTTCAACCTCAACTGAGCCGATTGAATATTTGGGTGTGTGAGATATGCTAGAGACTAGCCAAATACTATTAAGTGGTGTTTACGAGAGACAAAACAACAAATCTTGGATACCAAGTTTAAAAGAAGGTAAAAATTAACAAAATAATAAGATCATTATTTCTTAGCTATTGAAATCTAACTTGTAAGATAGTGTTTCTTAGCTTTTAAAACCCAGCTTGTATCCTATGTATTCAAAATTTGGCATCTCATACCCAAACAAAAGGTGACAAGATGGAATCAGAGCTAGAATGAACCTAAAGCTAACCCTAAATTCTTCTCAAGGCAACACTGAAAAAAATTATGGTAAATAGAAGATCTTTTCCCATGCATGGTATGACAGCTGCACAAAAATACCCATAACCCTTGCATGCCACAACATCTCTGTTAGGAATTGGAAAAGCACATTTCCTCTCGCAGAAAAATGTTTCTTGACAGTTCACAACTTCTAAGACCTTTTTTGTGAAGCTAAAAGATGGAGAGGACAAAGATAACAAAGGCATAATTTATGAGATTGAACTAATGTCAAATTTATGAATTACAACAGTAGAATCTGAAGAGAATGCCATGTTTAAACACATACACTAAAATTTCATTAGCATAAGATACCAACAAGTCTTGCATGGGAATGTACCTAGTACAATCAATTATGAGAAGTTGTGATGACATAAAAATGCACATTAGAAGCAAACAGTCTTAGAATGAGGAAGATGTCAAGATTTTCACAGTTGAGAGTTATGCCATTTTAACCGACTTATGTCACATTTAGAAAAATCTCCAAAGGCTATATGGCCTCACAGATTTTACTCACACAGGAAAAAAATCACATTAATTTATTTCATGTGAAAATTATAGCATAGAGAATATATCTATCCCTCCTTTCAAAGTGTCAATTTAGATATTACTGTCCACATTTAAGTTTTTCTCTCTCATTTCTTGATAGAACCATCTTGAGCTCTATGAGGAAACTACAATCTAAAAACTCAATAGCTAGGAATCAGTCAGGCAGCTAAATGATGGTCTCATTCTAGTTAACTTCACTGAATGATAGACAATCAAAAAAATTGATTTAAAAACATCTTTATTGAAGCTCATAGTCCTTGCCAACAATTTAAATAAGATTATAACATATTCACAAGTAAAGCTTTTATATTTTGTATTTTACATCAAAGCCATACAAAAACCATCAAAAACCAACAATGGAAAAGCACCAACATCCAAACAAATACATGCATGACTAAATAGTAAACAAAGTAGCATGTGCATTTAACTTTCTATGTAATGCTTGACAAGCATGACTTCACATTATTTATTAACCCCATTCAAAGCAATATCACCAATCATAAAGTAACAACTTATCCAACTAAAACCTCTGATCTAGGGAGACTGTACTTACCTGATTTGATGCAGAAAGAATTGAATGAAGATTTGGTATTGAATCAGAACTTTCAATCTTCACAGTCACATGGATGTCCACACCACAACCTTCACATAATTACAAATACAAATGCATTGATATTTTATCACATCTCAAATTCTGATTTAAAATATAAATTAAGGGAACATGCTATATCAAGTCCAATACTGTATGCAAAGGATTATATTACACTGGAAAGTTAAAATTTTGCTTCAAAGGTTTACTTTTAAGGTAATCTTTCAACTCATGCACCACCTTAGCATCTTTAACAAAGGAAACAACATAATAGTCTATGCCATTCTCAACTCCAAATTTAATATCATCCCAATCTTTATCTGTGAAAAAAAAAGACAAAAAATAGATTTTATCAAATACCAAATTAAGCTATCTCAGATGCTGTATTGGTCAAAAAAACTCATCACATATACAAGTAACAACAAAATACAAATATTACACATATTTCAAGATTGATAAACATATCATTCAATTATATTCTAGGTAACTTCAATCAATCAATATTAGGTACAAAAAAAGGGAAATCACCATGAAATCAAAGTCCCTAAGAAAGAAGTAGATTGAGATGTACATGTCAATAAGCAAAAAAAATATAATTTTCTATGCATGCTTAAGAGTTGATAAAATGGTCTTAACCTGTAATGGAAGGCAGGGTAGCACTTTTTTCGTGCACATTTAAGTGTCATCGTGATTTAACCTCTCCTCCATCGATTACTTCACAAATTATAGAATCTGATGTTTTTGACTTCACTTGTAGTGACATCATCCCCCCTAGAGAAATTCAAATAACGATAAGAAATAAAAAGCTATGAAAATGTTGCAAATAACATTTGTAACTCTATTCTTTTTAGCTTATAAATGAATTTTCAAGCCAACACAAGAGAACGTACCATCAACAAGTAGTGTGTCTCCTTTCTCCACAGCATTCACAAAATCATCATAATTCACGCTTACATAGTCTTCAGAGCCCACTCCTCTTTTGATTGTGAAAGTAAACTCTTGGCCCTTTGTGAGCATGATAGGTTGTGGTAGATCTCCACTTTTGACTTCAGGGCCCTACAATAAAATTATCTTTTAATTTATTGTTTGAGCAAAGGACTAACTCAAAAGACATATCAAAAAGGGGGTTATCTAATAAATTGCACCTAAAACACAAAAAATGACTATTAATAATGTAGATGTATTTTAATTTAGGATGAAAAAAAAGTGAAACAGATTTCAAATCTACATCTTTTTTGATTGGCTAACAATGTTGCAATATGAAAATAACCCACATTATGATGTTTTCAAACAGTTAGTTCCAGCAAAAACCTGTATATAATAAAGGAATTTCAACACCTATGCAACTCTAGATGAAAGCAAATCTTGTATGATCTTAAAGATTTCATGCATATTGATAATAATAAACTTAGATATCATTTATAAAACAAACTCTTAGACATTAGTGGTAGAAAATGCTTCCTATTTAAATTACCTGCCAACAAAATAAGCATCTCACATTGCAGATTGAAGCCCAAAAATAGTTATAGCAAATGCATAGAAACAGATTTGAGCCTAGATCAAGATAGCTCAAGTCCATACGAAATGTCTCAATGATTGAGTTTCTATATATAGTTGTCTTATTTTAGGGCACCAAAATGGGTTTTATCCCATCACACAAGTAAATGATCTATTAAAATATCCTAGATTTGTAATTATAAAGCTTTGCTTCGAACAAAATACCACAATCAAATTGTGAACTAGAGAATAATGGAAGGCCACACAGGCAATTACTTCCCACAAATACTATGATAAGAAAAGATAATGCTCATGTTGGTCTGATTTTTTGCGTATCAAATTTTCTTTGAATCATAAAAAAAATCAAATGAGAATCCTCTGGTGAGTCATAGGGTTTTAGGATTTTGTCTACTGTATTTTGATACCTTTGAAAGTCTGTGAAAAACCCTAGGTTTGGCTTTTAAAATTTACCTTGGCACGAATTCTTCTTGAAAAAAGGGGCGAAGAACAGATATTCTTCTCCTTCCTATTTGGACGTCGTGGTTGAATCTTATGAAAAAGGGTTTTATTCCTACCGTCAGATCTGATTTGAATCCACGGTTGTTGCATACTTGCTATGGCAAGATGCTCATATGTTACGCATAGCGAGATAGCGATCAATGGAAAATTACTTGTGATACTGAAAAGTGGAATCTGATGTCACAAAATGTGTTCATGGGATGATCGTATGACCACGTGATACATCCCAGACCTGTTAGTTTCAAGAAGGAATGCATGTGGGAAAAAACTTGCAAGTGGTGTCACCAGAGTTCAAAATTATCCGACGATTCGCCAAGTCGCTAACGGGAAATACTTGCGATTTGTTGGTGGCGATATAGAAAATGCCCAGATACTGGCTAAATATCAATGAAAATGCACTAGCTAAATAGCATGTGTCATTACCTCCCTTACTTCCATCAGCTCCTACAAAATGTATTGCCCTGCATGAATTCGGGCTATGTCCTTTTTGTTGGAAATAATCAAGACAAACAAGGTTACTAAGAGGGGAGGGGTGAATCAATAACTTTAAACTTTAAATCAATTTTGCATAATAACATATTCACCATTTATCCATCTAATCTACTGAATGCAAGAAGAGATAAACATTCATAACTCATGAACACACTGATTTGGTGACCCAGAAACCTTCCAATTAGAAAGTAAAACTGGGGTGGGGATGATACCCACAAAACTTCAATACTACAGTATGAAGTTGGCCGGTTAAGGCTTACAATGATTGCTTCTGATGATCTACCCTATTAGAAGCAAGTAGGACTGCTAGATCCACCTTGTTAGAGGATTTACAAACATACACTAAAGTATGCACTCTGTTAGGAGATTTACAAAAGACTGTTAAGTCTACCCTTTTAAAGGATTTACAAACTGATTCACCTGTTAGGATGAAGCAGTGGATCTGGTTACAACTGATTGTTGATAAGATCCTTTAGGCTCTGATCGCTCGATGTGATAGATATAACTTTTCTGCGTCTATGTTGACTTTGTTGTATTCCTCTATTTTGCTGCTGATTTGCTTTCCTTCTTCTCAAAATATTGCAATATAACACCAACAATGACATACAACATTGCTTCTCTTCAAATGATATATACCATTCCAATATTTACACTAGCAAGGTCGACCAAACACAAGTGAACAAATCATTACTGAGTCAGCCAGATAGTAGAAAACTCGGATTCCTCAAACTATCTCGGTGACCTTTTGATACTTGGCATCCACTACAATACACTACATCATCATGCACTCGGTAAGAGTAGAGGCACAGTCCATACTAATCACTCTAAGTAGCTTGGAACTAGGTAACCATTGGTGACTCAGTGAATATTATGTCACTCGGTGAAAATTGAATCCATTGATAACCTTCTTCACTTGGTAAACACTGATTCCTTCATTTACCTTGTTTACTTGGTAAACACTAAGTCCTTCATTTACCTTGATCACTCGATAAGCACTAAGTCCTTCGTTTACCTTGATCACTTGGTAAAAACTAAGTCCTTCATTTACCTTAATCACTTGATTAACACTAAGTCCTTTGTTTACCTTGATCACTCGGTAAACACTGCGAAGCTCGGTGACCACTAACTACTTGGAGAACACTATTCTTCTCGGTAACCACTATGAACTTGGAAAACACTGCTGAAATACCCATATGCTCGGTTTCCAAAGGAATGCTTGGTATAAACTTGTAGACTGAGTGATGAGCTTGATAAGCATCCAGAATCGAATAAGTGTTTGCACTAATGACAAATATAATTTAATTCCAACAATCTCCCCCTTTGGCATTAGTGACAAAAACACTTATGAGTCAAAACTTATATACAACATCTGACATAATAACATTTGATTCTGCTGAATATACATGGCTTCCTTACATATAACTCCCCCATACAATATACGCAAGGTATTTACATGAGTTATATGACTTTTATTCACAGTATCTCTTTGTCCCTTTTGTACATTTATCTCACCAATATTTCAATATATCTTCCTGAGTATTTCTTTCTCCCCCTTTTTGACAATAATGCCAAAGAATAAAATAATGTATTTACATAGAGACACCAAAATGTGAGATGAATTCATAATGTACCATGAGAATGAGTTGCAGAGTCTTATCCCAATTCTCTTGCAAGATTTTGCATGTCGATAGAGCTACTTGAACTTCTACAGAAAGTTCAATTACATGATCTGCCACAGAGAAATTTTTGTCATGGATCAATGTTTTGGAGTATGCAATATGTTTCTGCATTGTGTCCATGATAGGAAGAATCATGTTCTGGATATCTAGCAGTGTAGACCGAATCCTTCCTTCTTCTCTAAGAAACTCTGCCTGCTTCTCTGACAAAAATTTGATCCTTGGATGATGAGATGAGCTTGAACTGGGGTCAAGCTTCAGGTTTTGTGCACTTGCCTTCAGATCCTCATCTATTTTATTCAATTTCTCTCTTATCTCCTTAGTATACTCGGTAACATCACAAAGCTTAGCAAAAAGAGATGTTACATTATTAAAAGAATTTTCAATGTTGGCCAAAACTGTGGTTAATTCAACCTATTTTATTGCTATATGCTAAGAAATGTGCTCAAGCACTTTATTATCAAACTTCTTTTCTACCTTCTCCATCAAATTTTCTTGACCAAAGGTGTCCTCATTGAATTTATTTACAGCCTCTTCTAACTAAATCAAAATGTGTTGAGTATAATCTACTTCAACACCTATAGCTTCTGTAATTATATTCTGGGCATTCTCAATTATTCTATATTCCTTATCCCTTTCAGACCTTAGCTGCTTCTGTGTAGCCTTCATCTCAATTAGTCAACTAGCATACCTCATTTCTTCAATGGTTGCATTTTCATAGTCAATCTTTGGAATTACTATCTCTGTGTCTAAGTCAATATCTTTAGGAATTCCTTTTCCAGAGATCATAAGTCTCAATGGTTGCTTTTGTTTGACTTCTGTGATGATTGGTTTGACCTTAGGAATAGACACAATAGTAGAGATGGAAGGACTAGCAGTGAAAATTGGGATGCTTGAGGACTGAGTGCCAATAGGAGTATATACCAGATCAAAAACTAGAGTACTTGCCAAAAATGGTGATACACTCGATAATGCAGTATCTGAACTAACTGGGTCTGAAGTAGATGCAGATAATGCTAACAAAATTGTAGAACGAATTGGAATTGACAAATGTGTGGAACTTACTACTATACCGACTGATGATGATGGAGCTGAGGAGGCTAGCTCGGTAGCTAAAGAAGAGGGATGTAGCTCGGTAGTTGAAGTGGTAGACACTTTCATTGATGATACCTAGAGTTGAGATGTGGCAGGTGCAGATGATAAATCTGATGTAGATGTTATCAAACTTGCTGAAGCTGACTCCAACCTTGATGATGTCATAGTTTTAGGTGGAGAGTGAGGAAGGGATGCAATAACTGCTGCTGCAATTTTCACCAGATCATCTTCCTTCTTATCTTCCTCTTCAGCTTCTTCCTCCTTGTCTTCTTCCTCTTTATCTTCCATGAGTGCATGGAGCTCTCCTGGTGAGACTGTGATGGATGGAGTGCTATCAAACTCATCATCATTTCTGTTGTCATCATCTTTGATTTCCACTGGGTCTTCACTGGGCTTATGTAGATGATAGATGTTTTTCCACATGTTTGTAGCATCATTTACAACATGCTCAATGTCTTTGATCAAAATCAAATAGGTGTGGAATCTGATCATCATTTTAACTTCATGGTTTTTCATTTCAGCTTTTACTTATGCTCCAATGAGACTTGGTTGAAGGTTCTTCAAGGATTGCTCATAAATATCTTTTACCATTTGGGTGGCTGACTCCCATCTCAATTGCAATCTCTCCAGCAGTTCTTTTGAGATTTGAGGGGCAATCTGGTCTGGGGAGTATTTCCATTTACCCATCTTACTAAGTACCAGTTCCTCAATCTACATTTTCTCAGCATCTTTCTAGTTTCAAATTTCAATGCCTTGAAATTTGTGATGCTAGCTCCTTCTTCCAATAGTTTGAGCCTTTGCTCAAATGTGGGTGCAAGCCTGACTAGTATAGGTTCCTGCTTACCTTTTTTGGTTCTTCTGGTAAATACCGTAGTAGGCTGCTTCTTAGGTTTGGTAATGATTACCCTACCTTTCTTCTTTGGCTGTTCTTTTGCAGATTCTTCTTCTCCTTCTTCTTCTCCTCCTTCTTCTTCTTCACCTTCTTCATCTTCAAATTTTCCCTCGGTAAGCATAAGAGGGCCAGTATCAGTTTTTAACTTAGCAATTTTCCTCTTACCTTTGTTAATTGCCTGAGGCAGCTTGATTTCAAGTTCAATTCTTGCTTTTGCCTCATCATAGGTACCGAATGCTGGAACATTGGGAATAGTTGGCTCATTCACCAGTGCTACAATAATATCTCTTGCTTCATCAATATTCAGTTCATAAGGCAATGGTTTTACCCATGCCACACGGGGTATGACTGCCTGTATATACACTTTGTCACAATCAACCATGAAACATAAATCTTCTTTATAGTCTTCAACAAGCTTAGGGGGAATTCTAAACCTATTGTTCATTCTCTCTTTGAAATCTTCAAAATAATTATCCATTACTTTATCAAAATTTATACCCATTTTTGCAATAAACTCATTTATCTGATACAAAAATGGAATATCTTTTTTCCATACAACTGTACCTTTAGAAGGGAAAAAATTTTGTACATAGAAAAATAAACAAACTAACAAAGAACCAAATTTACAAGGATTGTTCTTTGAAGTCCTTATGCTATCCATATTTTTTTTTAGTTGCTTCAACAGCACATCTGCTAGGTCAAATTCCATATTCTTCTTCACAACCTTATAGGCTAAGTCCACAGCCTCACAGGGCACACTATTCAATCTGTTGGAACTATACATCTTATATGCAATTAAATGAATTCCAAATCTTAGCTCTGCATCAGATACATTGTTAAGTTTCAATCCTCTGCCATCCCATTCAGCTAGGGTTAACTTCTAAAGTTCATCCCGACTTAGGGTTTTAGTGGTTTTGGATTTGCTCAACATAGGTAAACTTGTGATCTTATGAATCATCTTTTTTATTATCGGGATGGGTTGCTATAACCACAACTGACCATTAACCACACGACTTAAAATGTATCTTATCCATTTCATTTGAAAGTTCCTTCGCAAGTGCGGGATATGGATCAAACCTTTGGTTTCCAGATGTTTGAACTTGAGTTTGAGGGTTCCATCCACACATAACTCCACTAAGGTATTATCCATATCTAGTGTCCCTATCTCTTGAACAATGCATTTGGAATGAGTACGAATGTTGTTTATAAGTAGTACCTTGGGTGGAATTCATGATTGAGCTCCATGCGGGTCGAGCAATTTAGCTATGGCAGGAACAAGCTTGAAGCTAGGTGCTTTCCATTCCACTCCCTTCACAAGCATTTTAGAGCCTCTCTTTGCCTTGTTGTTGCTGGTGCTTGTGGATGCCATTGCTGCTCAGTGAGTAAATGATTTCGTAAAACAAATTTTTTGCTAGAAAATCACTTCAAATCGCTTGACCTCACTTCCATGCTCTTGAAAATCTCTTCGCTCTGTATATTCAAAATTTACGATAAAAAATGAGATCAAATTCTACATTTTTGATGAAAAATCTATCATTAATGCTCAGGTACGAAGGTAGCTAAGATGACCTAGGGTTTGTCAGATAGTCACCGACTTACTCGATAAACCTTGCAACTTGGTGAACAAACAAAACTTTAGTTACTCTCGACCTAGCTCGGTAAGGTCTTCAACCAACCTTGCTCGGTAGATGCAACATGGTGAATAATAACCTTTCTTTGAACTAAAATACTGATTTGATCATTTGCACTTTTTCACTCTGGAACTGCTTAAGATATGGCTATAAGATACAGTTCTTGATTCCTCTTAAATCTAATTGGAAATGGTGGAGTCACCTATTTCTTGAGTGACATGACCATTTGAGTTGTCTTGCTCGGTAGATTTAGGAATCCACTATTGTCTCATCTACTTCTAAATGTTATCAGCTTTAGCTTTCTTTTCATCTTCAATTCTTCAAGTATTCATGCAATTCTTGGCTATATGACCAAGTTTAGTACAAGTGTAACATCTTATGGTTGTGTCCTTCTTTCTTAGGTGATGTCTTGCACAGTTTATTCCAATGTGTCCATATTCTCCACAATAGTGACACCCACACCAAGTATTGTAGTCCCAACCAAATATTGCTTTGATAATTTGTTCTACTGGATTGAATTCTTTGGATCTATATACAGATTCCTTGTGACCTTGTTTCTTGCATTTGTGACATTTGCCTTCAAACTTTGGTTTCTCTTTGCATTCATTTGCTTTGTGACCATGCTGATTGCAGTTGTAGCATTTGCCATTGAATTTTTCCTTTCCATTACTCCAACATTTGTTTGATGTATGACCTATCTTGCCACAGTGATTGCAAGTGGGTCTTTGATTCCTTTGAGCACCTTGCTTGGAGGTTCACCTTCTTCCTTGTATCCAAGACTAGCTTTACCTTTTTGTTTATGAAAGTTTTGCTCACTTTGCTGATTTAATTGAGTCATGTCTGTTTGAGATTTCATCATTGTTTCATTGACTTTCTTTTCAGTGATCAAGTCATTTTCCAAACTTTCATTAATTTGTCTTTCAGATCTTAGATCACTTTGTAAGCTTGCATTGATTTGTCTTTCAGTGATTAAATCATTCCTCAAACTTTCATTCTCAGATCTTAGATTCATAATTTCTTCATTTGCATTAGATAGTTGACCTACAAGATCTTCATGCTGAAGGGATTGATTATTTCTTACCTCTAAGTCTTCATTTGCATTGTTTCTCTATTCTAAAACTTCACATAGCCTGATGGATTGGATTTCTTGTTCTCTTTTGATCTTTCTTACTTCTTCCTGCAAAGAACAATTCTTTGCTAGGAGTTCCTTGATTGCTTCATTAGCTTCATTTGAACTGCTTGATGGTAAAAGGTCTTCAATCTTTTCTTCAGTATACTGATGATCATTCATTTGTCTTGCAAGTTCCTTCCTTCTTTTCAAAGATTGAGAAAGATGCTCCTTTGCTTCTTTAAGTTGAGCCATGGCTATTTCCAGATCTAGCTTTTCATTCTCAATAGATTTGTCAAGTTTGAATATCTACATTGTCCTTGATCTTTGCTCAAGCTGTCAAACTTTTATCCTGAGAACTAGAAAGCTCTAATACCAATTGTTGGAAATAATCAAGACTAACAAGGTTACTAAGAGGGGAGGGGTGAATCAGTAACTTTAAACTTTAAATTAATTCTACATAATAACATATTCACCATTTATCCATCTAATCTATTGAATGCATGAAGAGATCAACATTCATAACTCATGAACACACTGATTTGGTGACCCAGAAACCTTCCAATTAGAAAGTAAAACTGGGGTGGGGATGATACCCACAAAACTTCAATATTGTAGTATAAAGTTGGCCAGTTAAGACTTACAATGATCACTTCTGATGATCTACCCTGTTAGAAGCAAGTAGGACTGCTAGATCCACCTTATTAGAGGATTTACAAACATACACTGAAGTATGCACTCTGTTAGGAGATTTACAAAAGACTGTGAAGTGTACCCTTTTAAAGGATTTACAAATTGATTCACCTATTAGGATGAAGCAGTGGATCTAGTTACAACTGATTGCTGATAAGATCCTTTAGGCTCTAATCACCCAATGTGATAGATATAACTTTTTTGCGTCTATGTTGACCTTGTTGTATTCCTCTATTCTGCTGCTGATTTGCTTTCCTTCTTCTCAAAATATTGCAATATAACACCAATAATCACATACAACATTGCTTCTCTTCAAATGATATATACCATTCCAATATTTACACTGGCAAGGTCAGCCAAACACAAGTGAACAAATCATTACTAAGTCAACTAGATAGTAGAAAACTCGGGTTCCTCAAACTGACTCAGTGACCTTCTGATACTCGGCATCCACTAAAATACACTGCATCATCATGCACTTGGTAAGAGTAGAGGCACAGTCCATACTAATCACTCTAAGTAGCTTGGAACTCAGTAACCATTGGTGACTCGGTGAATATTATGTCAAGTTCGGTGAAAACTGAATCCATTGATAACCTTCTTCACTTGGTAAACACTGATTCCTTCATTTACCTTGTTTACTTGGTAAACACTAAGTCCTTCGTTTACCTTGATCACTCGGTAAACACTAAGTCCTTCGTTTACCTTGATCACTTGGTAAACATTAAGTCCTTCGTTTACCTTGATCACTCGGTAAACACTAAGTCCTTCGTTTACCTTGATCACTCAGTAAACACTAAGTCCTTCGTTTACCTTGATCACTCGGTAAACACTACGAAGCTCGGTGACCACTAACTGCTTGGAGAACACTGTTCTGCTCGATAACCACTATGAACTTGGCAAACACTGTTGAACTGCCCATATGCTCAGTTTCCAAAGGAATGCTCGGTATAAACTTGTAGACTGAGTGATGAGCTCGGTAAGCATCCAGAATCAAATAAGTGTTTGCACTAATGACAAATATACCTTAATTCCAACACTTTTAAATAGGCCTAGGGCAGCGTGAGGGTGGGGAAAAATATTTATGGGGTCCTCAGCCCACGTGGTTGGAAGTTGGAAGTTTGTGGTCGTGGGCGGTTAGTCTTAGGGGTTTGGGGTTATAGTGTAAGTTCTAGTTTTAGTATAAGTTAGTTTATATATATTTGTTAGTTTTGATTATGTTTTTATTTATATATATATAATTTAATTAACATTTGTCTTTTAAAAATTAGTTTAGAATTAAGTTAGTTAGTTTTCATTTAAAATTATTTAAATTAATATTAAATTAAGATTAGTTTTAAATTTAAATTAGTATTAGATTAGTTTAATTTTAAGTTAGTATAAATTTAATTTAGTTTTTAGTTCTTAATTAAATTTATTGTTTGTGATAATTAATTTAGTTTTAGTTTAAAGATAGATTAGTTATTTAAAATAAGTTTAAAATTTAGATTTTAATTGTTAGGTAGTTTAATTTAAATGTTTTAAAACATTGAAAATTTATTGTTTGAAAGTTAAGTTAGTAGTGTTAATGTCTTAATTTTTATTTTTACTTTTTATTAATTTTAGTATTATAAGTTGTTAATGGGTAGTATTAGATTTTAGATAGTTTTTTAAAAAGTTAGGTTTTTAGTATGTTTTTAAATTAGGATATTTGGCGATAGAGTTGTTTGTTTTGTATTAAATAAAGTGTTATTTTAAATGATGTTAATTAGTATAATTTTTTTTTAGTGGAATCGAATATAATTGCTTTAAAAGCATAGTTGTGTTAGTATTATTAAAAAATATCATTGTTAATTTATTTTTTAGGATTGTATCTTATAGACCAAATTCAACATATAATTATCTCTTCTTAGACAATAATAAAATTACTTATCTATTTACCTTTATAATATATTTTGACAATTATATAAATATTATTAATTCTTATTTTCAATTAAATTTTATCAAAAAAACTAAAAATTAATATAGTGAAGTTGTAAACTTGTAATAAATTAAATTTTAAATAGGAAATTTTTGAAATAAATTTTCTAAAATTTAATTGATATAAACTCTTGGAGAACTACTATGCTAAATCTATGTGAATAGTTTTTTAATAAAAAATGATATAATATTTAGCTGAAACTTTAATAAACTTATTTTATACTCTAATTATTAAATTTAATTATATTTAATTATATTTAATTATTTTAAAAATAAATTTATATAATAAAATTCCCTATCTAAAATTTGATACTACTCATTAACAACTCATAATACTAAAATTTTTGCCAAATATCATAATTTCCTATTTAAAATTTAATTTATTACAAGTTTACTACTAATGTTTGCAAGAGCAAGACTGCAAATTAGAATCCTAAGCAGAAGTTCATGGGTCACTGCCACAAATGCAAAAAACAAGGACATCAAGCACATGAATGCAAAACCAAGACCTTGAGCACACAAAGATTTGAAGGATACTCCTATAACTATCAGAAGTATGGAGATAGAGCATATGAGTGCAGATCCAAGCCTAAGTGGTCATCAAACAAATAGACAAAGGTAAATCACAATGGAAAATTTTATAATTAGGATTACAATACTAGGTATAGTTGTCACTACTATCAAGAGTATGAACATGTTCCTAAGAATTGCATAAGAACACACTTTAGAAGTGACTACAAAAAATGGTTGAGTCAACTACATGTTTTAGTTGGTTGAAGATTCACATAAGTAAGAATTGCCCAACAAGGTCAAAAGTGCCAAGCAGTGATTCAACAAAGGCAAAGAAAAGGCAAATGTTGAGAATGTCAAAGATGAAATGAAAAATACATGGAAGAGAAAGGAAGATTGCAACACATCAAGTTCTGATGGGATCTCTTCACCCAATGGATCAGTTGATGACACCACCTCCAACTAAGAAATCAAGAGGTATTTGTGGGACTGACATTTAAATAATATATCATAATTATTTCCAAGGACTTAGTTTTGAAAATATTATATTTTCATGAAGAAAGATGCAAAGTTTTGTTTAGAATCTTGAAGAAATCTTTTAGTTTTTTAATTTTCATGTTACTGTCAAGCATAAAAAATTTCACTTAAGTTGTCGAGTGAAATCTAGTTGATACTGAGCTATGATGAAAACCAAGAGTGCACAATGCAAGTTTGGATCAATACTTGTATGTATATTTTTCTATGTGTAGAACACATTTCCTTCCTTTGGAAAAGTTTCATGGAAGACAAACAAATCCATTGTAGTACAAATAGGATAATTTGTTGAGAAAATGGGAGAGAGCTTTGAGTCTATTATGACTATCTATTTTGAGGACTTTAAGTAGTCAATGAAACAAAGACACAACATACTAGTGTCACTAATTGAGAAACATTTCAATGAGGTTTTCTTTCTAGTTGATACTGATTTCACAAATGTACAAGTTGTAGCTCCAAGGGTTAATGGTTTAGATCACTAGGATATGAAGTCAATGTGGATGAGGCATCTATAGTAATTGCATCCTTTCTTGCAGAAGAAGAAGTAGATAATAAGGCTACTGACTTTGTAAATTGTGATGTTGCCAAATCAAAGATAACTATGGATCTAAAGACAACATTAGTGATAAGGAAGAAGAAGAAGATTATCAAGAAATTGAAAGAAAAATATGGTGAAGGGGCAAAGGAAGATGATGAAGATGATAATGATGAAGAAGAAGAAGAAGTACCAGCCCAAGCACCATTGGCCCTAACACAAGGTCAAGGAGAAGATCAAGCAGAAGAGGAAGTCGAGCTTGAAGAAGGTGTCAAAGGAGAAGAAGTTAGTGAAGAACCTATAGCCATAGAGAAGAAAAGAAAAGATAAAGCCTTAGTAGTCAACAATTAAAGAAGGTTGTAAAACCTAAGCCTACAGTTCTAGCTACAAAAACTAGCACAAGACCTACGACTAAGAAAGCTCAAGAAGTAGCCAACCAAAAACAAAACAAAGTTAGGAAGGCTATACAAGTTGATGTGTCTAAGAAGAGACAAAGGAGAAAGTACATTGCTCCAACTAAATCATATGAAGAGAGGATAGAATTTGATGATAATAGCCAATTTAAAGTGGTAAGTCACAGTCCTTCGAATTTAGATTATCTATGTGAAAATATAAAGAATAGTGTAGATTTGAGTGGATTTTCACATATTTGATTTGATAGACTTGGAAAGCTAGAAATGGATAAAGTAGGAGAGTCAGTATATGCCATGATGGTAACATTTAAGATGACTCTAATTGAGATTTTGAACTCACTACCAAATACTTTATATGATAGAGTTGAGAAAAGATGGAAATATAGTCTTACAATAGAAAGGAATATTAGAGAGACTACACTTGTAAGAGTGATGCCAGATTTAGGTAAAGCTAAGATGACTAAAGCCATAAAGAAGTATGCAAGGAGATTTTCTCCTAAGTATCATGCATTTATTATTCTCCAAACTAAAATTGAAGATGTTGTTCAGAAAAGTACCCAAATCTAGAAGGTAATTTATGTGTTGACAACATCTAAGGTAATTGAGGAGAAACCTATTAAGATAGGTGAAGATAAAGATGAGCAAGAATTAATTGAGGTTACTAAAGTTGATACTGAGAAGGATGAACATATGGAAGGCACTGAAGAATGGGAACAAAAATAGGCAATAACTGAAGATGAGTAGCAACTAGAATAGAGTATACCAGTTATACAAATGTTGAGTGCCAATCCACTACATGTGACAAAAGTAGACACTAAAATCATATAGATCAAGGATGTTTCTGACACTATGACTCAAAACATTAATTCACTAATAGAGGAGGACATGAAGAAGATACTACTAGACACCACCACCAAGGAAAACTTATGTAGTCACCCTATATTGGTGAGTGTAGATGAACTTAAGGAGATAGAGAAGACATTTATAGAGGTGGAAACTCGAGACATCAAAAACCCCTTAATTTACTATGATGCAACCTACATTACCCATTGTAGTGTATCAAAGGAAAGAAACAACCACCATGGCTAACATCAACAAATTGGTGCAAAATTTGTTATTACCAAAAGTTTCTACTCAAGCACGGGATGGGACACAAGTTCAAACAAGACAGGTAGATACTCATCTACCTACAACACAAGTTCAGGATGCAATTGAAATTGAAAAGAAAGAAGAGGAAAGATGGAAGATTCAAACTTGACTACATAGCCTTGTTGGAAGATTGGAGAGATTTTTGGAATATTGGTTTCATGATAATATGTAACACTCATGACTGAGTTTGTCATTGATGTCAATATAGCATGTTTGATGTCTTATGTGGTATCTGATAGAAGAAAAATGGAAAGATTAATTTGATATGCTTGACTAGTTGAACATAACAACCACTCATGGTTATGAGAGATACATTTGAGTATCTAGCATATTGAGTTAACATCGAAAGTAGAAAGGCTAAGTCTAGAAGGAGTTATATAAGTTTTGGTAATGTTTGTTCTAAGATAGAGTTTATAGAGGCATGTTTGGGTAAACTTGTTATATCTCTTAGCAGATTTGATATATTGAGTATCAAGGTTGAGGACTTGGAGAAGACATGTTAAGGATAGCATGGCTAAGGTCACTTGTAATAATATTATGTTTACAAAAATTTATTCAAGTTGCAAGGTGGAAGATTTGTGTTATCGCTAAGTGTAACATGCTCTTAATGTGGTCCTATAATAATTAATTAAGAAGGATTAACAACCAACTCAAGGAATTTTTTAATGGACTTGGTATAAAGGAAGGATATTTTCCTTTATCATGGCATGGATATATGTGAATTATGAATGTTTGGAAAGTAGCAGAGAGTATGGAATGTGAAGTATAGCAAAGCAGTGCTGAAGTAAAGGAAACTTCATTGCCAAGGTTTTTCTAAGTGATCCAAGGTTTGGTATTTGGATTTGAGGCTTATGACTTGGTCTACAAGGTCTAATAGTAATTGGTCTTATTGATAGGATAGAGGAAAGAACAAGCAGGGAAGATAAATAACAGTAAATTACTTGTTTGAGCAATGAGCTCTTCTCATAGTTGAAATTGCATGTTTTGGCAATGGGATCTTCTTGCATACATTGTACCACAACTCCTAACAGGGTTGGAATCTCCTAACAAGGATTCAAAGTCTCCTAACAGGGACAGATTTTACTAAATGTTGTAATAGACTCCTAATAGGATCTATACTCTAACAAGGAATATTTATATTAGTACATCATCTTGCAGGCATCATTCCCACTGGGGTTTTCCCTCTGATCAAGGGTTTCCCTAATAAACATATCTAGTGTATTTGTTTATGTGAATCTTTCTATTGTTGCTATTTACTTTGGTTGAATGGTTAAGTTTGTTTAAAAAAGATAAGTGTTTTAATTATTGGATAACTAATTCACCCCCCCCCCCCCCCCCCCCCCCTCCCTCAGTTATCTTGGTGGACTATTGTTTCTAATAAGCCTAAGGAGAAATTGTCAATAAAAACATTGGTTACCTTACCAGCAACTACTACTCTTCCAAGTCAAGCACTTCAAAGTTTGAGTGTAGAAGCGACACCATTATAATCACCAAGGTCTAGTACATCCAAGGTAGGTGAGGTTACATCATTTATTGATGTCAACTTGGATGAAGTGATTGTCCTACCAAAGTTAGACCTTGCAACAATCACAATTGAACAAATGGGCATACTACAAGATATACTTGCAAGGAAAAAGCATCAAGAGCTACTCAGAAGGGAGCATAGGTAGAAGCAAGCATTGCAAGACATCAAGAATATATTTATTAATGCATTCAGCCTGCTAGCACCTGAAGAAGACAAGCCTATCATGGAAAAGTTGGTATTCATTGTAGAACACATCAATGATGCATACCTAGATTCAAATGTCAAACTACTTGAATGGTCTGAGAGAAAATTTCAAGGAAAGGTAAATGACAAGGTATCAAGTTCTATTACACTTTTATCTTAGAGAATATTTTATTACTTTACACCAATTTTTGTGATATAAATTTGTTCACACAAGAAGTACAGTGCCATATTGAAAATTTGGAGGCAAAAATGAAGCTAACAAGTATTACTCTACCCAATTCTCTAGCTCAAAGTTAGAAGCACTTCAAGAATTTGATGAATTCCCAAGGTCAATTGGTTGACCTGCATGCTCAAGAAGAAAATATTTGGGCCACACTAATTGGCATCCAATCCATGTTGACCCCACACATGGAAATACTTCACAAGGAGCTAGCCTTTGCAGACACACTAATGCAAAAATATCCCCATCTTTCTATACTAGAAGGCTTAGTTTATCTTGTTGCCAATTTGGCCATCCAAATCAAATCATTGGAGGTAGGTTGTGATAATTGGGATGTAGCTTTGAAGCTAATACTTTAGATCCATAAATATTTTTTGGATAAACACACAATTCAGGTGTAACCCTTTGACATAAGTGTCAAAAAGGGGGAGTAATAAGATAGGAGGAGAAATAAGAAAGGGGGAGCATAATAATTTTTTTAGTGACATTGACTCCAAGTGATGAATAGATACAGTTTTGGGTGAGACAAAATAAAGGGGGAGTCAAAGACATAAACAAAGTATAGCATATGCATATTTACTCAGCAATAGTATTGATTCAAGATTCAAGATATAATAATCAACTCAAGCATATTTATAAGATTTTGAGGTATGATAGTAAAGTCAAGTTTTGCAAAATTTTGAAATTTTGAAATTTTGTATTATACCGAGTAAAGATGGTGATTATCTAAGTTATGCTTATAAGTTAAAGATATTCATGCATGACCAAGTGTTTTTTCCACTCATGTCAAAGGGGGAGATTGTTAATCTCAAATTGGTTTTGACATATAAGTGTTTATACACTTAAGTCATTTACAAGATTAGTTCATGTCGAACAAGTAATACATTTGGAGCATAACATGTCAGATAGTGCATATCCAGTGAGATTCTTAGTGTATGTTGAGTAAACAATTGGTGCCAATCCACTCAAGTGTCGAGTAGACAGATGATGTTGAGTGATTCAAGAGCTGAGTAATCAAAGGATGTTGAGTTATTCAGATGTTGAGTTCTGGCATTGAAGTTGTAGTTGATGTTGAGCATCAAGGACTTCTAGTGTCGAGTTATAAAGTTTTGACATAGTTGTTTGTAATGGCACAAACTCCTATGTAAATTATTTTGGAACCAACTTAAGGATATATTTTGAGATCCTAGATGATAAAAATGAATCTTGATTGATTATCCCAATGCAACACACGCAACCAATCAAAAAAAAGAGAAGGATTAAGCAATAGGTGAATCACAATCGTTGGTTCATACCTAACCCTAAGTCACCAAGATATTCATAAGCAGGGTAAACCCTAATATAGAATGTAAGTAAGGAGATGAGTAGAGAGAGAATTTTGTGCATGCAAAAAGAGAATCAAGGTGTGACTAAGGAATTGTGATCTAGAGAATGAATTATAGAATATGTTAGAGGAGAACATAGTAAAGGAGTTAGAGGATAGAAGCGATACATCTAATCAAAGAAGGATCAAGAATACATGCAAAGAGGTGATCTAACATCAAGAAGTAGAGTGCTAACAAAGGATCATTGTTGAGACATTTTAATAGGTGAATCATTTAAATCTCTTAACAGAGTAGTCCTAACATGCTGAGATAAATCCTTGAATAGGGTGCTTACTTCATTGTAAGTTGAAGTCCTCTTACTAGGCACACTTCTAATAAGGTCTTGAAATCATTTAATAGGGTAAGATGTAATAGGCTTTGTAAGCCTTTAATATGGCATACCTTTAACAGGTTAGATAATATTTCATGATCAAACATTGTAACATTCATTGGATATACTTTATAAACGTAGTAGTGAAGATGTATGGGTGTCATCCCCACCCCAGTTTTACCTTCTCATTAGAGAGTTTTTGGGTAATCATATCTTGTGTCATATGTGTGAATGTTTATTTACTTTCAAGCTATGAATAGTTATTCTTAATTTGGTATTTTAGTTTACATGCATAGATTGTGAGATGGATGTGTAGTGAAAGATTTTAAGGATGAAGTTTTCAAGTATTTTATGGGACTTAGTATTATCATATATTTATTGACAAACCTCCCTACAGTAAGTCAATTTCATCAAACACAAAACAAAAAAAGTAATGATTCACTTGACCCCATGTCACATGAATTCTGGGAAGGTTGGCGTCAGGTTGGGATTATAGGGACGTTAAGTGGATTAATGTTATTTGTATGGGGAGATGTATAAGTAAAGTAAAATGTAGTGAATAAAATATTTGGCTTAAATATTGTTATTTTTTAAAGGATATAAAGGTTAATGGCTAGTGGATAGGGAATTAGTGGTAAAATTAGATAAGGGGTGGTAGGAAGTAAAGCAAGATGTAAGGGATAGTTATAGTATAGTTTAGGAATGGTTAGTAGAAAATGTTAGGAGTAAGGAACCATATATCAGATTACTAATAGAGATTATTTTAATTGATTTAATATTCAAATACTATAAGAAAATAAATTAAACTAAGATAATATACATGTTTATATATATAATAAATATATATAATTAATCAATTTACAAAAAAAATATAACACAAATTATAGCATTTATAACTATTCACATAATAAAAAAATGAGTAGCTCAAATTAATATAAAGATAAATTAAAAATCATTTTTATCATTACAATACTAATTATTGCATTTTCTCATTATTTAATTGAATTAATTTTATCTTAGATGCTAAATATTTATTATAATTTATAAAAAAATTGAAACTAAAACATGCAACATTACAAAGAGAATGGACTAAATTAATACACAAATTTGCACACTTATTTTGATTCATTGAAACTCACCATATTGCTAGCCGGATTGTTGGTTTTTATGCCAGTAGCGATAAAGCAACCCACCTGAAAGTCACAAACATGGTGAGGCCCAAGACATGTGATATCATATGTGCCAGCGTGTTGAGCCAGCTTAGCGACAATGATATCATGGACCCACTTCCCGTGTACTAGGTACGAAGATTTTTGATCGTGAGATTGAGCCAGGATCAAAGGGTGGCATTGACTCGCTATGAAGAAGTGCTCGGAAGTTAAGTATAACGAGTTAGCGAGTGTGGCCCACCACTATTGAAGTAAAATTTCTGTCCACAAGATCAAGTCTGGATCGACGATGCTCATTGACTCGCTATAAAGAGATGTGCGAAAATTTGGTATAGTGAGTTAACGAGCAATGGACCCACCATCATGTTCTTAAAGGTTGTTTCAATTGTCTACCACATGATTAAAGTAAGATTAGTGATCATCGCTAGCTCACTGTGGAAAGGTGCTCAAGAATTATATATAATGAGTTAGAGAGTTGATGACACATGTCCATAGTCATCCATGGGCCCAATTTGAAGCACCAGCCTTGAAGGAAAGATAAGGTGGAGGTGTTTTATTGGCTTGACTACCAATGTGTTAAGAAGAAAGCTGAGTCAGCTTAGTTGTCATTCCCAGATTGTAGGATTTTTCAAGGATCAACAGCACAAATTTAAAAAAGAAAGTGTGATGCCACTCTATTTTTCTGTTCGACACATTTATGATAAGTGAAAGCTTCGCGTGTGGGAGAAACAGAGTATAACACACAAATTTTCATTAATTCCAGTCCCACGCGAATAGAGATTGCAAATTTTCTAAGCACAAGAGCCTAAGTGATTGTGTCAGGTTAAGCCTGGTAAAGACATGAAAACATTCTTCTATCGTTCGAGAGAAATTTTAGAAGTTCAGAGAAGAACAAGTTCAGCAAGTCAAGTAAGTACTCATATTATAACCTCTGTGGCATTCCAATTCTCTCAATACTATCAAAATGCCTCCTAAGAAACCATTCTCTGGGAAAATTAATTATATGGATAGGAATGTCCACGATGATTTATTAGAATTACTCCCAGAATCTATTGTACAACCTGCACAAGTTAAAAAGTTAATTTCCTTAAACCCTAGGCTTAAAATTGGTGATGGCCTATATGACAAGGGGAACTGGGTTAGGGATGCAACAACTACTCAAACTAGCCTTATCTTATTTAAAAATTTATTTTCAGAAAGAAAGTTGTTTGCCCCACATGCTAATGTCTAGAATTTTGATTTGGGAAAGTTAGTAGTCCCAAGTGTTTTCATGGATTATTATTTTCTTGAAGCCATTGCTAAGAATTATGACCAAGCCATTAGGGTTGTAAGAAGAAAGGATGGTGTGCCTCTGGTCTTGATTACTCTTGAAGAAATTAGAGAGGCTTTTAACCTGGAACCATTATCAGACTACCATGTGCAAATCAATCTGCTAGAATTAGAGAATGAATATAGAGCAAAGAAGGATGTAATTAGGAGAGGTGCACTAAGGGCACATATTGGTAAAATAGGAACTTTGATAGTAATTACTGCAGCCTCTAGAGAGCCTTTTAAGAAGAGTCTTTTCACTTCCCAAGCTGTAGAGATATACAGGACCTTATGCCGAGTTTTTGGTGAAGATGAGCAAGAATTTATGCCCATTGGTTTCATTACATGATGGTTCATATTACTTCCTTTGGTGTAGATGTTATTTTTGATTTTGCTTCCTTTTTGGCTAAATAAATTCACATTGATTTAGTTACGATTGCGAAGGGCAAGGTGGAAAAACATTTTGGTCACTACTCTCTATTAATGCATATGTTTTTGTTCAAAGGAGTGACATATTTTGGTAATGAGATGGAACTAAACAGAGAGGAGAATGGGGAAATACCGCCAGTCCAGTTGTGGAGTACAGATATGACCCAGGATGCAAGTAATGCTAGTTTTGTTAGATTTGATAGATATTTTGCGCTAAATTGAGATGCCTCATATTAAGTGACAATCCCAGAAACCCTAGGGTACTAATGAGCCTCATCAGGCCTATGTGTAACCCCCATGACTTGAAAGTTTCACATAATTGGGGAGATATCATCCCCTACCCTATTTCTACTATTTTTAGAATCTATGGTTTCAAGGGGAACCCTCATGTTTTTCCTTACCAAGTTCCTTTGAAGGTGGGAATGGATGAAGTTTAATGGCAGTTAGGGGGAGTGGAAGAACTGCTTTTGTTGAAAAGGAAGTTAGGGTCAATTTTCCCTACCTGCAAAGTGGCCCATCAGTTTGTGATTACAAAAGGGCGATGGATCTTTTTGCATATAATTTTGGAGCAATATATGATGGTTGTTTCTCATCCCTATTTTTGTGATTCTGAGGGATTTTTCAATCAGATGTTGAGGCATAGAATCAAGTTGGGACCAGTAAAGCATGATTCTTATTATCTAGAGGATATTATAAGGAATGAATTCTCATTGCAAGAGTAGGAAACTAAAAATAAAAAATGGAGAGTTTATTACTAGGTCTTAGAATTCATTCATTGTTTTGATAATAAATATGATCCTTTGGATAATGCTATTACAGAGGCTGACAAAATAAGTAAGCTCATGAATACCTTCTCTAAAATAATGGAGGTCATGAATGAAAAGAAACATTTTTTTATTGATTCATATCCTGATAAGGCCAGAGAGGTCATGAGGAGGTTGGCTTTCACTCCAAATGTGAGAACTGATAAAATAATTGTACAAAAGAGGCCAAGATATACTATAATTCGGAATAAAAGGGTTCCTATAGACAAGGGCAAACAAATAATAGGATCTACCAGTATAGCCCAAGAGGAGAGACCTGAAGAGCCTAGTCTTAAGAGGCAAAAAGTAATGACAGAAGAAAGGCCTCAAGATGAGGAATATTCACCCACCCAGTCTCCTTTGAGGATTGGAGAAGAGCAGCTAACTGGTGAACAAGTTGAACAAATGGGATCACAGGAAGATATTTTTATTAATCAAGTAGAATTAGATGAGGGTAACCCTCCAGAACTTCCTCTCCCAAGTTTGGATCTAACAATAGCTGATTATAGAGGTAGGGAGTTGGACCCTGTATTAGAGTAGGCAAGTCATCAATTTTTGACTGATGACACTTTTGTGAAATCAAGGACTTTTCAGTAGTTTGCATGGAGGACAAACATGAACATTTTTGAGGAGAAATGTAAAAAGAGGAAAATAGAGCATCCAAAAATGGATGAAACTTCCATGCAAAACCAAATTAAAGAAGAAATGATGAAGGAATTGTAGAATATAAGCCTTGAGGAGGGAGGAAAATGATAAAGGCATCTAACATTTTAATATTGCCCAATTGGGATATTGCAGATGCATTAATTTTCAATTCTGTTTCAAGTAGATTAGAGTTGCAAGACCCAAATAGAAGAGACTTCCAAGGCACTTCATTCATTGAAGATCAAGCTACATTGGTTAGTTGGTCATTGAGAAAGGGATCTAGAGCCACACCATCACAATCAGATGAGTCTGGGTTGATGGGAAATATACTTCTAAGAAGGGTTGTTGATACTTCACATGTACAGGCAACATATTGGAATATGGATTCTTCTAAGTTTGTGTTGGCCACTGCTAAGAAGGAGGAACAAGTTATGTCTGAGTTACAGAATAAATATGAAACACTTCTTGAGGCCTATAATAGGGAGGTAAAAAGGATAATTGAACTTGAAAACAAGGCAATGGGGAAATCCACAAGGCCAAGAATAACATACCCCCATCCTCCAGTGGAACCTTTTAAATCCACCCCCCTTGTAGAGATACCAGACACACCTCAAAGGCCTGAATATTATACAGCTAAGGAATTTGAAGAAGAGAAGAGAAAACTATGGGCCTTACATGTAGAGTTAAATATGCAGTATGAGGATAAGCTTAGAAAGGCTCTAATGTATTTAGTGGACAAAATTGAGTGGCCCTTATTCTTTGATTAGTTCGTAAAAGTAATAGCTATATGGGAGGAATTCAAAACTCATGATGATACCTTAAAGCCTATTGTTAATAAATAGGGAAGAAGGGAAAAGGAAATCACCCTTCTATGTTATTTAGTTATAAAGTCTTCCAATGACCATGTTGAAAAATTGTATGATATTGCTTATGACCTGTCAGATTTTGATAACAGGAGAGTTGCTCTGCAACTAAAAATTGTTTCTTATTTGAATAAGTACAAGAATAAAAAATTTGATCTATTTCCTTGTGCCTTGGATAGAAAGAAGAAATTGAAAAATAAGGAAGAGTGGAGTAAAGAATTGGATGACCTTTTATGCATAAGGATAAATAAAGTTATTAATGAAAAGGGGCATGCCTGGTGGGCCACCACGACAAAGGAATTGGTTAAATTCCATTATTTTTTGATTCTTTGAAGCAAGAATTTTTTGATTTTGAAAAGGAGGCTAGTTATATTTTAAAAAAGAAAAATGATATCCTACAGTTCAGCTGGCCGGATGATATACAATTTGACACTTGGATGGTAGATCTTCTATTGGACAAGCAGTTAGAGGAGGACATTTCAAATGATGATGAGAAACAAGAAGGAGAGGTGCAGGTTATTGACACCTCTGCACCAAAACTGAAAAAAGAAGAAGGGGAAAAGGTAATAATGCCTGCTCACGGTGAAATTAGTGAGAACCCACAAGAGAAAACTGATTTGGAGGTATCACAAGATCATCCTTCTTTGGCCAGCTTGGTAGCCACATATTCTAAGGAGCCAAAATAATAAGAGACAAATCAGAAGTTGATGATTCACAACAAAAACTAGAACGGGCCTACCTAAAGGAATATCTGATACACTTGGCATTCTGTTGTGATTGTTTTTGTCTTTTATATGATGCTTTGTTCCTTGGACACTTGTCAGATCACAATTTCCCTTTGCTTGTTGCAACTCATGCTATATAAATGAGTTTTCAAGGCATTGTGATGGTCTGAGACTTGTGCAATTTTTTGTTTCTTTCAAGAAGAGTACATATTCAGTTGATCCAATAGTATGCAGAGGTTTTGATTTTGCTTCCATTATACTTTCTGATAAGAAAATTGAAATGACAGAAATGGCAATCTATTCTGGTCATTCAATTGGTTTTATATTGGTTATTGTATTAGTCATTTGAAAAGGATAATACAAAGGGGTATTTACACTATATCTGTGTCATCAATTTCTGTCTCCAGTTTATGGGTTTGTTTACTTTGAAGTCATTTAAATAAGGTTTATTTGGCTGAATGCAGTCTAGATGGGTTGTATGTTCATTTTATTGTTGCTTTTAATTCAAGCAATTATATAAATGCTTCAGTAAATCAGTAGGGTTTATGAGTTCATAAAAGGGATATTGCATATGAATGGAGATGGGTGATTGCAGTTGATTAATTCTTATACAAGTTATTTGAATTAGATCTCCTACCAATAGTCAATTTCTTGCCCAATGGATAAGGCATTGGTCCTATAAATCAGAAGTAAACAAGGATGAATTCTGTTGTTGCATATCAAATCATCTTACAAAATCAAAATTATTTTCAATCCTGTTCAAGACTTATAAATGCTGGTCTCAACTCATTTATATCTAATTCCTGAGTTTTAGGTAGCTGTTATTTCAAAGAATATTTGTAAATTTTAGGAGAATTGTGACCAGATCTGCTTATAAGGGATGTGTATAAGTTTGAGAGCATTGAAGAATTGAAGTGAGCTATTTATGTATGTGAGGGTAATAGATGAGAATCGGAATGAAACTAAGATAATTTCATACACAGTTGCATTAGAATTATCCCTAGGTATACCCGCCTTGGTTTAGTAGAGCCAGAAGAGTAGGAAACCATCCTTTGGTTTTGTTGAAGTTGGGTTATAGTGATTCATTCATATAGTTGATATTGGGAATTGGCTAATCCCTAGATTGTGTGAGTCATTTCACTGTGATATTAAGCATTTTGTTGCTTGATAGTTTCAACAGTTTGAAACACCAACATCTCACACACTACTTGAGATCTGAAATAGAACAAGCTTCAAAAAATACATTGCAATATATATATATATATATATATATATATATATATATATTTGAGATCTGAAATAGAACAAGCTTCAAAAAATACATTGCAATATATATATATGGATCTTTTAGCACTATTACTAAAATCATTTACCTTTTAGGTAAGAACATAAGTTTGTTTCAATATACAAATCTTCAAAAGGAATTTCATATCAGGAAAAAAAAAGTAACAAGAAATAAATTAAATTGCAGTGCACTAGGAATAATATAACACATAATGAATACTAAACCTCAATTGAACAAAAGACTATATAGTGGCTTCAATAAAATGGATGCTACACCTAAACCATCACTTGTAGCAAGCTACTTGAAGATATGTAGTACAAACCATCCCAGAGAACAACCTCTAATTTTTAAAAACTTTCGCTTTTACTGGGTGAAGTTTTACTTTTTGCCTTTGCAAAGTCAACCAAGTCTTCAAACAGCTTATCTTCAGGTTTAACTTGTTTGCTGGAAGTTAAAGATTGTTGTGGATATGCATCATTGTAAGTTCCATCATGAATGGAGATGAAAGCTAATTTGCCTGACTAGATTCTTATAATGAATATATGAGAGCACTTCAATTTCATTTTTGAATTCTACTGCACCGTGCACTTGTAGAGATCCTTTCTTGTTCCTCTTTGTGCCCACCACTTAGCCCACATTATTGAGTGTCCTATACAAGAAAGTCTTATAGCAAGCAATTTACCCAAGATTCTTGGAGTTGTTCCACTATAAGATATGATGAAATCATGAACTAATTGCCTATTATTTAAATAAATGAGAAACACTATAAGACACTTTGTAGTGCTGCAATAGTAGCCAAATCACCAAAATAGGCATGCTTTTTGGATCATATTCTCTCTTAGACACAGATGTAACATGCATTTTGGTTGCAGTTGATTTCTAGGAGCTTGGGGTTCACTATCAATTCCAACACCTTCAACTAAAATTTTTGAACAAGTCAAAAGTTGTTCCACTATAATGATTAATAATAAAATTTATCATTTTTCAAGTCAAAATTTTATCATTAGCAAAAATGGTGGATAATTTTGTTCATGGTCTCAAGGAAAACAAAGACTGCTTGACAATAGCAAGAAACAACACAGATGACTTAGAAATAGTCTATCACAATGAAAGACATATTTTTCCCATCATAACACTAGCAATGCTCTACTATCTCATTTTTGGTAACAAAGACACCCCCAAACATGAATGATTCACCCCCCAAACATCTTCAAAAATGAAATGATCCACTATCTATTAGACTGGTGTCTATTCCAGGCTAAACCTCCATTAGCAATTACCATCCAACACTGCACTTACACCAAGTTTTCCCACTCTCCTACATTTGGTTAATATAGTACAAATAAATTATCACAACCTCATTGTCTTCCACCAATAACAGTGACTACAGGTGGTAGGAGAGAATCTACATTGGAAACTTCAGAATAGGTATAGTTGACTGTGCCTAACCAGTCACTGGTTTGAATGCACCCGTCTATTATTCCTTACTCAACCCGGAATGAAAATTAAAAGAATGCGTGGACAAGATAACAAAAATAATAAAATTTTCTCACATTAAATATTAGTCAAAATGCATTTGATACATCATAGGAACTCACTGTTCCATGGGACAGATATTGAATTGCAGAGAACAAGATTATTTTATTGATTAAAATTTTTTCACAATGCCTTGTCTCACCACCCCAACTCTACTTCTCCCCCAAACACTCGACAAATCCCTTCTAAATAACCAAACAACAGTAAACAACCACTGCTGTCTAACTATCTGACTGTTACAAGTTAGTTATAAACTAAAATTTGTTGTCTAAGTTGACACAAAGTGTCAACTTCGATAACTTACAATCATATATGCCTTAAAATATTTCACTAACCTTTTCAAAGGTTTTATAACTTCACTAACCCTTCCAAAGACACCTAAAACCCTTACAAGTTGTACTAGGCCTAAAGACACCTAAAACCCTTACAAGCTTTTCTTTGCATTTTTTCTACATTTGATACTTTTCTTATAGGTGGACATATCTATCACAAACATCCAACATGTATGTCCTTAGACTTCATGGCAAAAACCCTACAAAAAACACAAAAAAAAATAAGGACATGAACCATCCAAACATCTCTAATAGCTTGTGGATATCCCAAGGATGCATAAGTGCATGACCTGTGAAAACAAAAAAGATAAGACTAACTTGTATAACAAGCGAATAACCAAAATGATTTTATGTCTGTGTTATGTTTGACAATGATAATGATATTTGGATTCAAGTATGAGGAAATTTGTATCAATCAATTCATTAAATATCATTTGAATACAAAGAAGATTTTAAGAGATTCAAGAGCATAATTATAAGCCAAATTTGTGGAAGACCTAAATCAAACCTAAGTGAATAGACATTTGAAGGCTTATTTTGAATATTATGAGCAGATCTAAGGCAGAATTTTTATGGAGGTATATTCCAAGTTTAGAGCATTTCTTGAAAAACACTATTTCAAATCTAGGTGGATTATTCATACTTACAAGGCAGATTTGTTGAAGACCTCGAAGGAGATCTAAGGGAATTCTACCTACATTATAAACACTTTGCATTTCAAAGGTCAGTTCCTTCTACATTACAGGATTTGAGGTTCGTGTCTCTTGCTAATTGAGTCTACACATTTGTTTGAAGTTATGTGTGTGTGTGTGTGTGTGTGTGTGTGTGTGTGTGTGTGTGTGTGTGTGTGTGTGTGTGTGTGTGTGTGTGTGTGTGTGTGTGTGTGTGTGTGTGTGTGCGCATACACACACAATTCACCTACAAGGATTTCCATGCTAAATAGTATATGCATCTTGTAACTATGTGAATGCTTTCTACATTGCTTTCAGTTGACTAAATATATATAATAAAATATGCAGGTTTCTATGCCAAACCAACTCCAATGTGGACAAATATCTAATAATTGGGATTTAAACTAAGCAAGAACTATATGTTCAAGGAACCAAAAGATGACTGCAATGAGACTATTCCAAGTGAAAAAACTTCAATCTCATTAAAAAGAATTGGGATGTGTGTTTGAAGACCAAACAAATTTGAGCTTCACTTGGTTTCAAGAATACTATAATATTCTCTACTTAACAAGGCCAACCACGTGAAGGTGGAAGCTCATCTGGCCTCACCCACCACCCCCCCCCCCCCCCCACAACACCAATCTAAAGCACCCATTATCATTTAATTACATACTTCATTCATTCATTCATCCATTTATGAACTATAACATTCAATCAATACAATCACATAACATTCATTAATATGATATAAAATTCATTAATACACAATACTAATCAAGACTTCATTAACACATAACAATATTCATTAACATAAACTAAAAAATGCTATTAATATGCATCATTCATACAAAATTACTTAAAACAAAGTTCTTTCATTATCCAACAAGGTTTATCAAAGAAGATTTTTAAAACATCATTTCTTTTTTTTGTTTTTCTAAGCTCTCTTAAGAAAATTGCTCATAGGAGCATCCATATCTGCTTCATTCTCCTCCTCTTCTGGCACATGTAATGTCAAATTACGATGGCTCCTTCTTTTTGGAGGAGCAAGAGGTTGCTGCACTAAAGGGAGCTCTGTTGCAAGAACAAGTGAATGTGATAAATTGGCATACTCTTTTTCTTTTTCTAACTGTTACAAGTTTGTAATTAAGTACGAGTACAACATAAAATGCATTTTTCTTACCTGACAATGCCACATCATCTACATTAACATTTTGATCTACCACTGCGTCAACATGTTGAACACTTGGAACATGGTCCACTACTTCAGCATGATATTCAACATGCTCTGAAATATTCAAAAAAAGGATACACATCAAATTCCAATTGAAGATGTTAAATTGTATTCATAATTGTATAATTAATTTCCAATAGAAAATTAATACCTTCGCCACTATAATGCACATCATGGCTTTCATCAGGAGCAGGTTCTGTGGTAGGATACGAAGGCTGCAGTAAAATGTTATGCACATTGTTATGTAGTCAATTTACGTTTAAAACTAATACCAAAAAAGAATCTTCTCAACTATTTAATTTCATTTACTTTTCATCTCACCTATTTACTTGTGAGATATCATTTGGTGCACTGGATTTTTGGGCAAGGCTTACAGATTCTTCATGTAGGCGTGCAACCACAACTTTATAGCCTTCCTTCAAGGCAATTTTTCTATCTTCATCTGTGACCTCCACATTGAAATTTGTGCCCTATGTTTTTTGCTTGATAACGTCAGTTTTCCATGTATGGTTTCATTAAACAAAACTGTTTGCAACATTATATTAAAAAAAATACAAAATTCATTGCTCTACTTACAACTCAAGACTGCAGATTCATATAGCCACCAGAGCCAAGTTTGTGTTGGCCAACCTTTTCTATTCTCACTTTTGTAGCCACGGATGTGTCCTACAATCTATGAAAAAATTCAAACATCTTAGATTATATATTTAAAAATATCAATAATTAGTGCATGATTACTATGTACTTAATACTATAATGACATACCTCTTTTTGCCCTACGCTGCTTCATTATCTCTATCTTCACATAGCCTTTTCTCCTTTGCATCTCCGATTATTTCAGTCCACTCCATTGGTGGAATCATAAGAGGACGGTCGTACTTTGGGTTATCCTTAACAGCCCTTCTATATTGATCCCTCACAGTCTTTATATGCTTTGCTTCTCTTTTCAGAAGTAGGCCAGTGTCAAAAATGTTTTTCCCAAATTTCTCCTCAATGGATGCAATCAGCTGATTTTTTAATTCCACAGCTTGTAAATTCCACCTTTTTAAAAACAAATAGATTGTTAGATTAATAACTTTAATATATTACAATAAATAGAATAAAAAAAAAATTATGTAGCAATGATATGAAACTACGTACCTTTTACGTATGGTGGGTCCAAATAGTCTGGGATCTTCTACCTTCATTGTAGTCTTCATCATCATCCAACTTGTTGTTTGGTATTTTCCATGTTATCCTCTATTTCCATGGTCTTCAGCATGGTTGTGTATTTTATCTATCTAGTTCAAAGACTCTATGCACCTAAGGTGGAAGTCATTTAGAACTAACAGTTGGAGAGATCGTGTTTCCCCCCGTAAAACTAGAAAATGTCATGAGTTAAAGGTCAAGAAGAAAGAAGTCGTAACATTTTGAGTAGCAAAATATGCTTAAAGATACATATTTAATTGATTCTTTGGTGAAGTTTCTTATTTCAATTCAATTGATTTTGGTTGTCAACCAAATTCCTAACTCCAATGTATATTGTATTTCAGTGCTACATTTTCATAGGGATCTAAGTAAAATGACAGTTGACTACTTTAGTTTTATTGATGCAGCTAAACTACGAGTGCCTTTTGTGTTCTTGATAAATCGTAATCTTTCAAATTTTTTGAATCCATTACAGATGCAAATGAACAACTGGTGAGGTGTCAATTTTAAGGCAATTTCTTGTTTCTATAACATACACTTCAATTGCTAGAAATATTTCATCTAGATTGTTAATTTATAGATTGTTAACTTTTCATGTCATTTACTACTTTGGTTGGGTAGTTCTCCTTGCATTTGTAAATCATGAATCTTGCTATAGTCTTTAACCTAATGATAGTTTGGTATTACATCAAGGGTGATAACATAGTTGACTTAAAAATTTGCATTAAAGAAAACATCAAGGGATAATATTTGAATTGTGGATATTTGTAAATTATGTTTTTTTTAGACATAGTTATAGTTATAGTTATATATGCACTCTTATGATGATGTGATTGGGACTGTAATTTTTTTTGTCGCGTTTATCTATTTTAAAAATAGATGAAATTATTGGCTTTCATTCCTAATAAATAATTCCTTCCTAATTTTATTCGTCCCTGCAGGAACCAAAATCTAGACGCATTGTGCCAATTATTGCAAAGGCTTTTCTCTCGTAGGAGCCTTTTAAACTGCACAAAATTTGAGTTGTAAAGCATAATTGCTCGGTGGAGACTTAGGATATCATGCACATTTCTTCCTCCTTCCCATTGTTTTGTATGAAATAAATCATGTGACGAATAAAAAAATAGTGTGGAGGTAGAAATGTCCACGATACCCTGACTCTCATGCACCAAGCAATTACGCTTTAGAATCAAGTTTTGTGCAGTTTAGAAGGCTCCTATGAGAGCAAAGATTTTACAATAACTAGGTTAGCTTGTCAAAATTTCTACATATCTTGGTCTCAATTTTGACACAAATGTGTAGAAAGGGAAGGTGTTTTGGTTGCAATTTTGACACCAAACTGCTCACCTTTGATGTCACTTGTATGGCACTAGCATAGAAAAGTAAGGGGTTTTTGTCGTAATTTAGACGCCAAATTGGTGTAGGTTTACATCAAAATTTTGACCAGCGGTGCTCACAAATGAGGAAATAACAGTTCAAGTTGGACTAGGGAAATCAACAAAATTCACATCAATAAGTCCACCTTTATGAAGTCAAAATTTTGACGCAAAATGCATGTGGCAAAAAACTGACCAAAAAAGACCAACAACAAGCTTGGTCACCTTATCGACCTACTCTTGTCAAAATTTTGACCTTTTCACATCAAAATTTAGGCCTAAATTTACTAGTGCCCTAACATCAATCTAAAGTACCCATTATCATATAATTACATACTTCATTCATTCATTCATCCATTTATGAACTATAACATTCAATCAATACAATCACATAACATTCATTAATATGATATAAAATTCATTAATACACAATACTAATCAAGACATCATTAACACATAACAATATTCACTAACATAAAATAAAAATCAGTATTAATATGCATCATTCATACATAATTATTAAAACAAAGTTCTTTCATTATCCAACAAGGTTTATCAAAGAAGATTTTTAAAACATCATTTCTTCTTTTTGTTTTTCTGAGCTCTCTGACGAAAAGTGCTCATAGGAGCATCCATATTTTCATCATTCTCCTCCTCTTCTGGCACATGTAATGTCAAATTATGATGGATCCTTCTCTTTGGAGGAGCAAGAGGCTACTGCACTAAAGGGGGCTATGTTGCAAGAACAAGTAAATGGGATAAATTGCCATACTTTTTTTCTTTTTTCACTTGTTACAAGTATGTAATTAGGTACTAGTACAACATAACATGCATTTTTCTTACCTAACAATGTCACATCATGTACATTAACATTTTGATCCGCCACCATGCCAACATGTTGAACATTTGGAACATGCTCCACTCCTTCAGCATGATGTTCAACATGCTTTGAAATATTCAAAAAAAGGATACATGTCAAATTGCAATTGAAGATGTTAAATTGTATTCATAATTGCATAATTAATTTCCAATAGAAAATTAATAC